>JAKMWZ010000008.1:0-468105 GCA_025328985.1 Colletotrichum sp. SAR11_239 | reverse complement strand
GGGGAGGTTTTATAATTTCTTATAGGTAGTTTTAGTATATTAGTTTATAGTAGTTTTTAATTTTATATATTTTCTTTTTATTTTTTTCTTATTTATACCTTAGTAAACTAAATAAGTAGTAAGTATTAAGCTACTTACTATATTAAGTTAGTATATTTATAAATAAGGTATTATAACCTTAAGGTAGAGGTTAGAGATAGAGATATAATAATAACTTTTATTAAGCTTTCTTCTCTTTATAATATTATATAAAAAGAAACTTTTTAAAATATAAGGAAAAAAAGGAAAAAAAAAGAACTCTACTTTATTCTAAACTTTTTATTAATCCTTCTATATTATTAATAATCTCTAAATTAGAAGGTTAGCTTCTTATATAAAGTAGCTTAATTACTTATATAGGGGGTAGTTTTCTTTTTAAGCCCCTAGCTTAAGCTTAGGCTTAAGCCTAAGCCCCTAGCTAACTTCTATCTTATACCTCCTATTAGTAGTAATAGTAGTAGTATATATAGTGTATACTAATTAATAAGCTTATACTAAAGACCTATTATGTATATAGGTTACTTAGAGCAGAGGGGACTAATAGATTTAAAGGTTCTTTCCCCTACTTTATAGGGGTTCTAGCTAATATATTTAGAGGTTCTTTTATAGCTAATTATTTTCGCCTAATTAGGATGAGGTCTAAAGGTAGTAGATTGAAGGTTGTATAGGTAGTTAAATATAACCTTTCTTCTGAAAGGCATAACCTTTCTTCTGAAAGGCATTAATATAAGCTAGAGGTTTAGTTCTTAATCTAAAGCTTATTCTAACTAAATCTACTATTAGGCAAATTCTAAGGTTAGTTAGTATTAAAATTCTAATTAAAAGTAATAAGTTAACTTATTTAGTTATATAAAATATATATATTAATATTCTTACTTACTAAGTTATAGCTAGAACTATAATAGTAGGTCTATAATAACTATTTAGATACTAATATCTTTATAGTTAATTTTTATTAATAAATAGATTAGAGGAATATCTTAAAAGTAGTAAAATTATCTAGAGGAAGGATAATAAACTTAATTATACTATTAAAAGATTTATAGATTATATAAAGTTAAAATATAATATTATTTATATTATAAGCTTTTATATTATAGATTATAAGTTATAAATATATTATAATATCTTTAGTACTAATATTAGTTAATCTATAAGATAAAAACTTCTAGTAAAATATAATATTACTATAATAAAGCTTAAACTACTTAAGTAGCTTAACTAAAATAATAGATATAAGTATAAATTAGAGTAGTTCTTAATTAACCTTAGTTAGAACCTATAAATATTATACTAATATAGATCCTTATAAATATTAAGTTTAAATCTTATAGACTTAAGTATTAGATCTTATTACAGCTAGATCTTTAATATAATCTATAAAAGTATAGATATTAGTATAAATAGTTATCTTACTATCTAATACTATACCTAACTAATATAAATCTTTAAATTCTAAATTAAATATACTAATATCTATAGATTTAAGAGATTAGTTCTAATTACTATTACTATTACTACTATAATATAAATTTAGGGTTAATAGTAAGTTCTAAGCTTAATTCTATCTAAATACTTTAGCTATTATAATAGTAAAGTCCTAATTAATAATATTTTACTAATTCTATATTATAGTATTTATTATCATAACTACTATTTCTATAATTAGTACCTAAGGTGTAGTCCCCCCTAGGTTATTAGATTTAGATATCTTATCTTTAGTTCTAGATCTAAATTAATATAAATCTTATTAAGACTTCTCAATATTAATATCAAAAGAGGGTTCCTAGTTAAAAACAAAATCTAATCTAATATAGTTATAAGCAGTTTTAATCTTCCCCTTAGATCTAAAATTAATAAGTCTAATTTATAGCTTACTAGAAAAGCTAACTAGATTAAGCTTTTTGAAGCCTTAAGTTAATTAACTAATATCCTCTAATAAGAATAGTATTAAAGCAGTTTTTATTAGAGTAAATAGTAGTAAAGCTAGTAGTCTTATAACTTATACTACCTTCTAGATCTATAACCTATTAAAAATAAATACCTAATAGCATTAGTTATAGAGGAAAGCCCTAAAGGTATATTTTAAGTTTTAATCTATAAGGTAGATTATAATAAGTTATAGACTAATAGGATTAGTAGTTATGATCTTATAAATAGTAATTAGATTTTTATCTATAATCTAATCTAATTTTAAAGCTTTAGCAAACTATAATAGGTATATTAAATCTTACTTAAAGTTAAGATCTATTATAGTTATAAAGTTAGAATAAAACTTAAAACTATTAAGGTTTAATTTAAGCTTAAATTAAACTAATAATCTTAGAAATAGAATCTAAAGGTATCTAAAGATTAAAAGTTATATAGAGTAAATCTAATATAGAGAAGATAATTTTAGATTAGGATTTAATAGAATCTAAAATCTAAAGGGTGTGAGAGATAGGAGAGGTAGAGGGGTAGAAATATATAGTTAGGAGGTTAAGGTTGTTTAAGTTATAGTTAAAGTAAGGTAATCTCTATACTTAGGTTAGCTATAATAGACTTTAGTTAGCAATAAGATCTCTTAACGCTTAATTAATTAAAATAAAACTACTAATATAGCAGGTTTTGCGATTTAATGATATTTATATTTAGTTTTTTGCTGATATAGCAGAAAAATTAGTGCCTAATTAAGGCTATAGAGTAACTTTCGTTGTGCTACTACTGTGAGGGTATAGTACTGTAAGGTGTGGTTGTAGAAGGATGGATTGCTAGTATGGGACCTGATGGGGTCGATGCAGCTATGTACATATATGCTTATGTAATAGGGGTGGCCGTAGGCCAGGCTCATAGTATTGCAAGAATAGCCTCGAATGCCTCAGGCAGAACGATAACAGCGTGCTGCTATCAGAAACTCGAACAGCTCACCGAAATTTCTTGCGCAAATCTCCATGCTTCACATTCCGAGGGCTGAAAAAAACTCAATCATACACCACCGACTGCTCCACCGGCCGTCCACAATCGAAATTCGTCCCTCTTTGATCTCTGGGACAGATCTCCGGGACAGACCTCCGGGACAGACCTCCGGGACAGACCTCCGGGACAGACCTCCGGGACAGACCTCCGGGATAGAGGCTCAGCGCAGAACATACTAATGGTGACGAAATCTTCTGTCGGACTTATTTATAGGATTTATAGGGGTGACCTTTGCTGCGTTGATTGAACTCACCTTCAATGCCGCCGCCCCTGAGCACACTGCCAGGATGGATGCGGAAAAAGGAACGCAGACAGCTCACCACGGCGAGGATCAAATGTCATTACCTCCTTCGAATCCAGATGTGACAAGTAGGAAGATCTTATTCACCGAAAATGAGGTCTTCCACAGGCAAGTGGAAAAGATCCGCGGAATTGCGTTTTGCGTGGGTCGAATTGCTCCCAGTAAGGGATGTGGATGGAATCCTTCGCAGACATCTACCTCCATTCGGGCATTCTGAGAAGTGTTGATTTAGCAAATTTGCTGTGTTCAACACCGACGTAGAGAGGGGTTTGATAGTTCAATGCGATTAGCAATCTCTTCTATTCATGTGTGTCCGATGAGTTTTGAGAGACAATGGGATGAGTGGGGCGAGGGTCGTCGACCATGATCTTGAAATGGTCGTTTCGTTTACGCTACAGGCACATCTGCTGTAACGTAACTGTCTCTAACTGCTTGTAGGGGTAGGTACGGCAGAACACACGAGATTTAACATCACTCAGCACTTTCATACGGGACCAACAGTTCATGATCTAAAATGCTTTATTTACGATGTAAAGAAACTTTATACAGAGTCTAGAAGGAAACATATACGGTGAAGGCTCGGGAGGGTTAACTCATGACATCAACTAATACAACCCCCACCAGTGGTGTCCGCTCAGCACTTGAGGGCTACCTAGTACTTGTGCATGTGGACATGGCGTCTGAAGCGCATGGCCTGGCGAGCAGCGCGCTTCTCGGAGCGCTTGCAGTTTTCGGGGGCAGGGGTGGTGGTCGAGTTGCTGCCGGAGCCGCTGACCTTGAAGGCGGCGATCTTCTCGGCGGCGTGCTCGGCGGTGATCATGATGATGGCCTGGGTGTTGCCGGTGGGGAGGTCCGGGTGGATGGAGGCGTCGACGACGAAGAGGTTGTCGGTGCCGTAGACCTTGGTGTCGAGGTCGACGACGGCGGTGCCGTTGCCGGAGCGGCCGTCGTCGGTGCCCATCTTGGCGGAGCCGACCCAGTGGTCGCCCGAGATCATCTTGGTGGAGATGATGTCCTCAGGGGTCGCGCCGGGCGTGACGTAGCTGAGGGTGGAGTTGCTGCCGCTGGTGAGGTCGAGCCAGTACTGGACGAAGTCGGACATGGCCTTGCGGTCCTCGGTGTCGATGAGCCAAGGCTTGGTGTTGAGGACGGTGTTGCCGGACGCGGAGATGCCGAGCTCGCCGAGGGTGGAGGTGCCGTGGGTGAGGAATGTGCGGACGGTGATGATGCCGTTCTGCATGGCGGAGGCGGTGCCCTGGAGGTAGCGGGTGCGGCCGTCGGCGCCCTCGGCGGAGGTCCAGAGGTGCATACGCTGGGCGGCCTGAGTGATGGGGCCGGAGCCCTCCTTGTAGAGAGCCAGGTCGGAGGTGACGGGGTTGGAGGCGATGGCGTTGAACCCGTAGGCGGTGAAGTTGGTCTGAGAGTTGAACTGGAGCATCACCTGGGCGTGGTCCTGGAGGTGGTGACCGACGGGGAGGTCGATCCAGTCAGCCTCGGCGGGGAGGGTGACGCCGGTGGAGGCGGCGCCCTGCTTGACGATGGCAAGGGCGTCAGACTTGCCGATGCCGGAGTTCCAGAGGATACGGGGGGAGGACATGGCACCGGCGGCGAGGACGACCTTGCCGCCCTGGTTGACCTTGATGATCTGCTTGCTGCCGTCGGCGGCCTGGGTGAGGACGCCGGTGATGGTGCTGCCGGTACGCTCGACCTGGATCACCTTGGTCTCGAGCTTGAGGGTGAAGTTGGGCAGCTGCTGGGCGAAGGGCATGTAGGTGCGGGCAGGACCGGCACGGAGGTTGTCCTTGATGGACCACGAGGGACGGGAGAAGACGGCCTGCTTCTCGTTGGGGGATTCGATGGAGTCGACCTCCTTCCAGCCCTTGCCGCTCAGGAGGCCGGAGAGGACCCTGTAGGTGAGGTCGTCGTAGTACTTCTTGTCGTCGGAGGGCTCCGTGGTGCCTGGGTTGCGCTCGTACAGACGCTCGGCGGCGGCGGACATGTCGGCCCAGTTCCAGCCCTTGGGCCAGCGCTGAAAGTCGTGCTCAGGGGGGTGGATGAAGTTGAGGCCGTTGATGGAGCTGGAACCACCCAACAGGCAGCCGGCGGTGGAGGCAGTGTCACTGCACATGCTGATGCCAGAGAGAGAGGTCATGGAGCTGCCGAGGGCGGGAATGTCGTAGGGGGTGAGGGTGTCGTTCCAGGGGAGAGCCAGATCAGAGCCCAGGGGGACAGTGTTGGCAGGGCCACGCTCGATGAGGAGGACGCTGGCGCCGCTCTCAGCGATACGCTCGGCAGCGATGATGCCAGCAGGGCCACCACCGACGACAATGACATCGTAGGTGCTGTTGGAGGTGGTGATGGGAGTGGTGCTGTTGCCGGGAACGGGGGTGGTGGTGCCGTTACCAGGGACGGGAGTAGTCTCAACCTCCTTCGCGTACTTGGACCACTCCTCGAACTTGGCGGACTTGGCACTGGCGATGTCAAGACCGAACTGGCCGAAACCAGCAGAGTGGTAGTTGAGGGCACTCGCGGGGTCAGAGGGAGTAGTAGGGCTGGTGTCGGAGAAAGCCCAACCCAGAATGGGGGACTCGCCGGCAAGGGTCGTCGCGGTGGAGTCGACGCAGTTGCTGCACAGGAAAGTGTACGAGAAGTGGGTGCTGTTAACGAAGGTACCGTTGGCGATGGGGGTCGCCTTGACCTCGGTCTTGGTGTAGACATCAGGGTTGGAGTACGCGCTGCCCATTCTGAACGAGGTGACGATGTCCTCGCCATCAGCCCAGGCGACGAACAGCAGACCGTTCAACATGCCTCCCTTCAACGACACGGCACCCCAGTTGCCCTTGGTGGAGATGGGCACAACCATCTGGCCGATGAAGTCGGTGCCGGTGGTCTCGGGGACGGCAATACCGAAACTGTACGGGTAGGCGTCGGGCTTGTATCGCTGGAAGTCGATGCCGGTCTGGGGATCGGTGTAAGCCGAGGCGCGGAGCTGGGCGGAGGCGGATCCGGCGAGCCCAAGAAGGGCCGCGGCTCCCGAGATTGTGTAACGCATGGTGAGAATCGCTTTCTAGGTGTCTTCTAGTTTCGAGTTTTGGAGGTGATCGGGGTGAATGAGTGGCTTGGAGGTTGTCCAAAAGTGAATGTAAGTGTTGCGAGAGAACGAACGCCAACCGCTAGGGTCAACAGGATGGTTTCTGAAAAGAATGACAAAACACCGTACTAGCGGTGACTCGAAAAAGAAGGAATGCAGCGAAGATGCGGCTCAACAAACAAAGAGAGAAACACAAAGTTTGTGTCGGAGCAGCTCTGATGTTCATGTTATATCTCTTCAACCAGGAACACTCCGTCTCTGTCTTGGCATCTTTGCAATGGTCTGAACAATTAGGAAATACCCCCACTCAAGCAAGTTTCCTTAATCTCGAGCACCTAAGGGGTGCATACCGATAGGCCGGGGTCCGTTGGCGCCAGACCGGGGGCCAGAGATTCTCCGTGTTGGTCTCGGTCTTCGGCAGCCCCACTCGACCCCGGGATGCGCATCCTCGGGTCCGTTAGAATGTTTGAAATAAACCTGCCCGCTATCACCAGCCAAGCGCGCCAACAGCGCGTGCTGGCGTGCCGTTTCAAATAAGGATCCCGTCATTGGCAGACCTTCCAAACAAGGGCATGGCCTCGTCTGCAGGCGCTGTCTCCCTATGACGTGCAACGCAATTTGGCCCTCTGTTTTACTTACATGTGAGGAGTGTCCACAGCTCAAGGATTGGAAGACGCCCTGCAGGTCGAATCACGGCCCCTTTGTTGACCTTTGGCTCTGATGGATCTGGGCCGTTGCACCTGCTCTTGGCTTCCCTCGCCTATTCGCTGAGCCGCCCAGAAATGTTCGGATGAACCTACCGAAGAGGGGCCTCGGCCGAGTGGATAACACGGCTGGGGGAGGAGCAACTTTGAAGGCAGCCGCTGTGATCCCTTTCCAGACATGCAGGGAGCGGCAAGGTAATTAGAATCGTACGTGATGGAATGTCTAGCCTGGCGCCGCCTCCTTGGAGCGTGCAGGTGCGCTGTCAATCTAACACCGCATTGCCGCCATCTGCCGTAATGATTTGACTTGATCACTAATTCTCCTAGCCCCTATGGCGAAGCTAGGCGAGGCCGTCAAGTGACAAGTCAGTCTGCAAAAGCAAGCCGTTGGCGCTGAGTCGTTCTCATGTTGGACCAGAAAAAAGGTTCACTGTACCCGAGACTGTCCAGCCGCTTCAGGTGGTTCTCACCCCATGTTTTGGTCCACAATTACCCCTCATAAGCTGGATTGCGGCCTGCTTAATTGGCGGAAAATGTTTGTGTCGATTTATGAAGACATGGGTCTGTCAGTTCACCAGTCCTCGCCTCGCGTCAAGTTGCTCAAATTACCTCGCCCCTGCCTTGCGATCGACGAAATTGAAAGACGTGAATGGGAAAATGCCCGGCGAAATTCCCTCGGCATGCGAGACATATCGGCCTTATGTCTTTGCTCGTCTGGTCTTGCCATCCGTGCTGCCCTCTTCTCATCGACTGAGATCTGTGATTTTGATTAGCGTGGCATTGCTCGTCCCAATTTTGAGTTAATGTGTTCTTGGCGTCTTGGCGGTATCTCAATGATTGTGATGCAAAGACTCTGTTCACCAGGGCTGTCGAATGCGAGGAGTTCGGAAGGAAAACTAGAAAAGCGATGCATTTCCCTCCGCATTTACGGGTTTGAGAGCGTACCATGTTTGCCATCCATGCGAGTAAAATCTCTGGAAAGATTGGGTATGACGACCAAATCACTCCAGAGGACGCAGCCCAGGGGCTGTTAGCTACGCGACTGGTCCACCCCCGCCCGCACACCGTGCCTTCACACGCGGTAATCATCTCTTGCTTCTCTAGCCTTGGGCTTGGGCAGCAATGTCCTATTAACCAGCGATTGTATTGAGAAATGTCGCCCCAAAAACACAAGGTAATCTACAGCAACGGAATTGAACAGCAGACTCAAAGGTCAAGTGTCTAGATCTCGTAGGCTGCTCACTAACGCCATGCGAGTCCAATGTCACCCTACACGAAGATTGCCGCGCATAGACGCAGGGTGATCATATGCCGATCATTAAGATGCAACAGAACTTTTCAGCCGTCATTCAAAGTTTTTCCAGAGACGGATAATCGGCAGCAATGAAAAGTCTAGATAAATTGATGAATTCTTCAGCCACTCGATTGACGTGCAAATGCTCTGATCGATGCTATGAATGTATTTGAAACGCCCAACTTCACCGCTAATTCCGTGCCCTCTCTCACCACGACTCACAACTCAGTCCCTCCTGCTTGCAAGGATAGTATGGCTTCACCTACAATCATTTTTTGTCAGCAAACAGTCCCAGAGAGCAATCCCCCCGCGACTCGACTTACCACATCAGGGTGCTCCGGCCACGGCGTCCCATGAACACTCAGGTCATCGAAGTCCTTCGGCGGGTTCTCCAAAATCGTGTCCATCAAATACTTGGTGCAGTGCAGCGTGTGCGTGTAGTTCCACGGGGCGTCATAGCCGTTGATGAGCCACAGGTGCGTCTGCCTCAGCGTGTACATGCAGTGGAAAGTGTGCTCCTTCCTCGATACCCAGCCCGCCGTCAACACCTCGCTAGTCGGCGGGATCTCGTGCTTGCCGCCCTTGTCGTAGTACCTGTGCCACGGGCCCTGATCGTGGAACTCCCTGAGAAGCGCCTGGTTGTCCTTGTCGTTGAAGGCCTCCTTGGGGTACCATTTGAACGACATGGTGTCGAACTCGCAGCCTCTGTCGCGGGCGATCTTGGGGAGGGCGCCGTTGGGTGCGCAGACGTAGCCGGATGTGTCTTGTTTGCGGCACGGCTCACATGACGGGAAGAAGGCCAGCCCCGCGAGGATGAAGAAGATGAGGCCGAGAGGGACGAAGAGGTACCATGACTTCCAGGCCGGGTCGAATTGCCACGGTATCCGGAGCTGTCTCTTCACTTTGACGGCTCCAGACTCTTGATCGACTGATGATGATGATGAAGATGGCCGTGGTGCTTCTTCTTCTTCTTCGTAGGACTCTCTTCCCGTCTCATCTTTCAGGAGAGAGTACTTTTCCTCTTTCTTACTTGGACCGGATGGCATCATCATGGTAAGAGAAAAGAAGGATAGTGGAAGGCCTACGCTGCCTGAACGACTGAGTGAAGAGTGCACTGAATTCTCTACAGAGGCAGAACAGCGAAGAAGCTCCACTGGACAACAAAGTAGCGTCCCTTGCCGGTACAATACTAAGATTGGCTGCTGTGCCTGTCGGCGCAAATATTCAGGGGTTGCCAGTCGTTAGAAAATTCGTGGAGGCGCGGTTTCTGGACGAACACCAAACAAAGATGTGAACCAAGCACCTGGACCTAGGACTCGCAATTGAGCTGATTGCTTCCAGCGATACAGCAATAGAGAACGGCCTCGAGCTCCCATTGGATGATGCCAGCGGACCGAAGGGTTCGGCATCGGACTGAAGCGGGGACCCACTTCGGTCCGAACTCCTCACATTGAGTCGGACACGCAACCACTCGCCACCCACCCTGAGCGCCATTATGCCGGTCGAAGCTCGCAGTTGAGCAACATGATTTGGACCCGTAGAATTGTTTGGCGTTAAGGTCACAGACAAAGCCAGAATCATTGGGAAGGAAACCATTATTCGACGTCACTGTTTGGTGTGATGGGGCTAAATAAGCTTATCCGTGATAAAGTGCATCCCACATCTCGGTAACCCATCATTCGGCTTTATGAGCCGAGCCACTAGTGATACTGTACTGAGACACAGAATGCATGAAGCCGGTCGAAACTGTTGATACGTTTAGATTCCACAGATGCCCGAGTGATGCCTGTACCACCATGACCAACTGCGCTTTATGAGAGAATTGATAGCCAGTACACAGTTAGGAGTAAAGTTGAAGCAGGACAAAAAAAGTCCCTATCTCAATTGACATACACAACATTTATCTATTAGAATTGTCTCATGGTCTTCGGCGATCAGTAATTATGAATTCAACACAGCCTTCATATCTCCAACCGTCCTATGCCTGCCACCGACCAGCATCTGAAGAATGCGACAGTAAGCCTCCGCTAACGTGTTCAGCGTCTGCTTCGAGAAAAGAGACTCGTAGTAAGTCAAGGATGCATCGAGTTTAGAAGGTCCCTCGTTGAAAGCAAGGACTAAGAGTTGCTGTAAGTCGGTGTTAGTCTCGGGCCACTCGTGTAAATCACTCCGATGGCTTACCTCGTGCGGATCTTGCTTCCAGACGGATTTGAAATTAACATCTGTATCACCTCCGGAATACTTCACTTTTCTGTAGTTGACAAGAGTATTGAAGAGTCCAGTCTTTTGGCAACCGAGCTGTCGCTCCACTTCCGTGAGATCGAAGATCTTGTGCCTCAAGCTGAGGATGCTGTCCTCTTGAAACGCGCGCAAAGCGTCCACCAGCACGGTCGAGTCTTTCACCGCTGCACGAGCTATCATGAGAGACAACATTGGTCCCACGATGTCGTCGGCATGAGGCAGGTCAATGTCGCGATCCGATACAAGATGGCCGAAGCAAATGGTGGCATGGCCCGTGTACACGTGCAAGACCATCGCCCACGTGAATTGCAGCAAGTTGGACAGCGTGATGCCAGCTTCGCGGAGGAAATACTTCATCTCGTCCGTGATGTCCAGAGAGAAGTTGACGGCACCCATGGAGTGGTGGTCGCTGCCGTTTACCATAGACTCCGACGGAACCATGTACGGCTTGACATCCTTCAACTTGTTGACCCAGAACTGGTTGCTGGCAGGGATGTCTCGAGTCTGTGACAGCTGCTGAATGTAGCTTCCAAATCCGGCGGGTAGTGTCGCAGGTGCCGGGGTCTGTCCCCGGTAGAAGCTCGCAAAGTCCGCAAAGACGTGATCCAAGCTGACATGGTCTATGACTATATGCCCCATCACGAGGTGAACATAAACTTGCTGGTCCAGAGTCATCAAGATCCGCACAGACAATGGCGGGGCGTTGTTCTTGAAGAGAGACATGCGGGTAGCGTTGAGGTGACCTTGGCTCTGGGTGATGGCGTCCGCTTCAGACATGGCCGAGAGGGTTGCAATGTCGGCCTTGTGTCTCTTCAAGACCTTTTGAATGACTTTGCCTGCTGCCTGGTCGGGGATGAAGACGGTTCTCAGAATGGCATGGCGGTCTACTGTCTGTTGCCAGGCTTGGAACAACCTGTTGAGGTTTACAGCGGCACCATCATCGATACCCTTCAACAGAACGAGGCTGTTGAAGAGGTATGGTTTCTGGGGCTTCTTGACGAAGGCCCGGTACATTCTCTCTTGAAACGGCGTGGAGGGGACCACAGCTTCGACATTGCCGTCTCTGGCGGAGAGATATTTGACGAATGGGGAGTGGTGAATCGGTTCTTCCGGTGATCGAGGAGGCGTCGGCATTATCGGCATGAAGGGTTCTCTCGGTGTGGTTGGCGCAGATACAGATGTAATGGTTCGCGTAGCAACGGGCGAGGCGGCCGAGGTATTGGCCCGAGACATTGACCGAGACATTGGTGGCCGAGTTGTCACAATGATCTCGGGAACAGGCTTTGGAGTCGCGATAACTGCGAGCTGCTTCACTGTCGGGTTGGCAAGGACGTCTTGGGTCGTGACGTGGAGGCCGGCAGTTTTGCAAAGCCGCATAACTTGCATAGCTGTGTGTCTCATTAGCCTTCAGTTCAAGGACTATCCGAAGGACTTACCGTAGATGGAGTCACCTCCCAGTCTGAAGAATGACTGGTCAAGCGCGATGCGGTCTTGCACTGTTAGCTTTGAATATTGTAGGAGCAGTCTTCATGGACTTACCAGGATCCATGCCCAACACCTCTCCCCAGATCTTTCGAACGGTTTCCTCAGTCTCAGACCCATGCTGAGTCTCAGCCCCGGCGTGTTGGCTTAGTTCGAGAACCGACTGGAGGACTGCTTTGTCAAGACCTTCCACCCAATTCGTGACACGCTGGCGATCCAGCTTGAGTGACAGTTGCACAGGCAGACTCTGCACAATGAGCCATGTTTCCGGTATCATGTAGTGAGGAAGGTCCTTCTCCAGCATGGACGTGATGTCATCCAACGTTTGGCTCACTCTCTTGCGACCCTCGTCACCTAGTGCTTCCTTGTTGACCGTCTTGAGAGCCTGGACACCGTAGTTGCCTGTGTCGAGTCCCGCGGAGAGAGCAGTCAAACTCGCCACCGCAACTAGTCGGCCCTTCAGAAGACCAACCTTGGGCATAAACACCATACTGTGTTGAATGACACCCGACAACTTGTTAAGGTGGTGCTGAATCTCACCCAACTCCACACGCTGACCACGGATTTTGACTTGAGAATGATCCTTGCGTCGCTGGATGAGAAGACTACCATCTTCGGCAAACCTGACGAGGTCACCGGTCTTGTACATCTTCCTCTCAGGCGGGCTGCTGCCAAAGATTGACTCAGCCTGAACCGCCCATGAAGGAGGGTCAATGAAGGCAGCATCCGTCTTGGCATCATCGTTGAGATAGCCCTTGCCTACGATCGGTCCGTCGAGGAGTAACTCACCCACGGCACCGACGGGCATCAAGATCTCTTGGTTGTCGGGGTGCACAATCCATCCTCGGCAACCGATGGGGAAACCAATGTTCGTAGCGTCAGTCTCAGGCGTGAAGCGAAGACCAACGGTGCTGGTGACTGAACACTCAGTCGGGCCATAACTTGGCCGCATGTGTATCTTGTCTGCCCATCGAGCCACCAGATCTTGACCCATGGGTTCGGCGTGCACGGTGATGAACTTGACCGACTTCAGGTCATAGGGGTCCAGAGTTCGAAGGAAGGAGGGAGTAAAAGCGGCCCAGTTGACCTTTTTTCGTTCCACGAAGCCGGGAATGTCAGTCATGCGTTCCTTTTCGGATGGGATGCAGATGCAACCGCCCGCAACCAGCACAGTGAAGATCTCTTCGAGCGATGCGTCGAAGCAGTAGTTGGTGAACTGGAGGACGCGAGAGTTGGCCCGGATCTGGAGCCATGATCTGTTTGCTACCACAGCTGAACAGAATGACTTGTGCTGAATCACCACTCCTTTGGGTGTACCCGTCGTTCCTGATGTGAAGATGATGTAGAGGGTGTTGAAGGGCTCCGCAGAAGCGGAAACTACATCATTAACGTTCGGTGTCGGTAGTCCCACGACTGACGGCTTGTTCACAATGAGGATTGTGTCAACCTGAGACACGAAGTTCTCGTATTGCTCCAATGAAGCTAGCCCAATTCGCGCCTTGGTCTGCTTGATGACGAACTCAGTCCTCTTAGGCGCGCCCTTGGGATCGATGTGGACAAATGCTGCGCCGGCCTTGGCGACTGCGAGCATGGAAACAACTGCCCACATGGATTTCTCGAAGCAGAGAACAACAACCTCATCTGGCTTGGCCCCGATGGCTTGCAGCTGAGCGGCGAGCTTCGTGGACAAGAGATCCAATTGTGCGTAGGTGAGATCGCCGTCCCAGGAGGAGATGGCGGGTTTTGCAGGCTGGCGAAGTGTTGTTTCTGAGATCATTTCGTGGATGCAGCGCTTGCTGGTCTCGAGTTCAACGGAGTTCCATTCCTGCAGCTGGTCTCTATCCATATCTGTGGCGAGGCACAGCTCGCTGATGCTGACGTCTGGATCGCGTATCATCGTCTGCACGGCGGTGATGTAAACAGACAGCAGACGTTGTGCTTGAGTCTCGGAGAGGAAGTGGTGCGGATACTCAAGAGTGACCTCAAGATGGTCTTGGTCTTGGGTTATACAGACGGCGAGATCGTATTCGCTCGTGTCGTGGGCGTACAACAGCTCCGTCGTGACGCTTGAGGAAGGAGACGCTGCGCTGGTCTTCTGGAAGTTGAGGATGGTGTTGAACATGTCGTCGCCAGTCCTCTTCACGGAATGCTGGATGCGGGCCAGGGAAATCGTTTGTCGAGACATGTGGGCAATGCCGTCTTCCCACATGGCTTTGATAGCATCAGAAACCTTTGTCGTCGGAGTGAGGTGAGACCTCACAGGCACGATGCTGGCCATAGGTCCTATAATCTCCTGAGCTCCCACAATTGGCGCATCCCGTCCATGCGAAAGTAGCCCAAAGACTACGTCGTCAGAGTTCAGGTACGTGGATAAGACCACGCTCCAGGCAGTTTGGAAGATAATCGGGAGAGTCACGTCCAGTGACCGGCAAGCCTTCTCCAGAGAGGCCGTGTTCGGGAAGGCGGATGATGTGCGAGCGAACTCCATGTGCTGGCCGGAGGTGACCTTTGCGTGGGAAAGCTTTGGAAACTGGCAGCTAGTAGCACCATCTAGATAACGTGTCCAGTAGCTGATGATGTCAGCCATGTTCTGCTCCGAGGTGTACTTGATGTAGTTCGAGTACGGGCATGCATCGCCTCTCGGTCGGCCTTCGTATGCGTCCAAGAAATTACGGATCAGAAGCCTCGACGTCGTGCCATCAGTGATGATGTGGTTCTTGTCCAAGAAGCAGTAGACCGAGCCATCTTTAGCCGAGTAGATACGCAGCTTGTGTAAAATCTTGCCACTGAGCGGAGACGGCCCTCGTGAAGTGGACTGCTTCTCCCAAAGCTCTTGCAGGTCTTCCTCATCCTCGAGCCTCAGAATCTCAATCTCTGGCGCCACAGTTTTCACAACCACCTGCAGGAAACCTCCATCGTCCTCTTCCAGGAACACGGTACGCAGGATGGGATGGGCTGCGACAACCTGTTTCCAGGCCGTATAGAGCTTCTCGGGCTGTATGGGGTCGTCTCCAGAGAGCTTGAAGAGAAAATGTTGGCTGTAGACATTGCTGGGTTTCTTCAGCTGTGAAAGCATCAGACTGTCTTGAATCGGGGAGCAAGGATAAACAGCTTCAATCTGGCTTGGTTGGAGGCGGAGTTTGGACTTTGCCAAGCCCATTACAGACATGAGTCTCTTTGAGTTGAGACCGACTGACGGAGGAAGGTTCTCGATGGGCGAATCGGGAAGGTCTTGAGTCGCCAGTCGATTGGTGACCTGCTCGAAGCTCTGCTCAAGCTGAGACACCCAATCTTTGAGCTGATCTTGGTGGTTCATCTGAGAGTTCCACTCCACCTCGATCGACAGCTGTTCGTCCTTCATCACCGCAAGGATAGAGATGAGGGAGTATCTCGTCGAATTAGCGCGCTGTTGACGCCTAAGTTCTGACAGTCTGGATTGAAGGCCGTCATCGCATCTGTTGAAAAGTGAAGCTTGTCTCTCAAACTGTTGGAAGGCGCCGAGGTAATTGAGGGTGATTTCCATCGGCCAGTGGCGATATTTGAACGCATCGATACCCTCGCTGTTGAGGAACCGTGACATGAAATATGGCAGCCCACTCAACGGAGTGTTGGCGCGGAGCTCACGGACACTGTTCAGCGTCGCTAGACTATCATCGTGATGCTGAACGAGGACAGGTAAGAACGTCGTGAACCAACCCACAGTTTCCCATGGATTCATATCGTGAGAAAATGTCTCTCGGCCGTGGCCTTCAATAAAGACCGCGGGGGAGCGTCCGAACGTTTCGTAAAATGACTCCCCAATGGCAGCGATCATGATATCCAAGGCCGCGAAGTTTGAGGTACCGCGCGCAGAGGACAGAGATTTCGTCAACTCCGGAGTCAGCGAGATTTTATGAGTGACGGTAGACTTGAAGGTGTTGCTCTTGTCGTCCATACTCCAGAATGCTAGGTCAGTTGAGGGTATCTTGTTCACGGATGGCAGGACCTCATCGATCTGCAGATCCGCGGCGTGTTGCTTCTGAGCATGACACCATGATTGGAATGTTGTAGCCTCCGCCTCTATCTGGCCACCGAAGAGAAGGAAGTTCTCCAGCTCGCGGAAGAGCGTTCGCCAAGACACAGTGTCGACAACGAGATGGTGGATCGTGATGGAAAGCAGTGTCTGTCGTCTCGATTCAAAGAAGTCAATTCCTACCAGAGGCCCAGAGGCAATGTTGAGCGATCGCTTGGACTCGCTAATACATTCAACAACATAATCAAGTTGATCTCGGCTGTGGAACCTAGCTCGGCAATTCTGGTGTAATTCCGAGTTCGTGGTCCTCTGAGTCCATTCGCCGTTATGGCATTCGAATCGGGCGCGGAGCATAGGGTGGGCTTCTATGAGAGACTCGAAAGCACTGAGAAGAGTTTCTTGGTCGACCTTCTTTGTCACCTGCACAACCATGGTCTGCTGATCCAGGCTATCTCCTGTTGGCGAGGCCTGGAAGTGAAGCTGCTGGATAGGCGAGAGGGGAAACGGCTCTCCGGCCGCTGGCTCAACTGCTGATTCTGAAGCGGCAACGGGCTTATGATTGTCCTGCGTGATTCGAGAAGTCGATTTGGCCAGACGCTCAATAGATCGGGATCGTAGAACGTCAGCGGCCGATACATTGAGGCCCTTCTGTCTCGCCATGCTGCTGACCGTCATTGCAGATATCGAATCACCCCCTGGAATGATGTTAGTAACGTATTACATCAAGTCTGTCTGAAGACTTACCGAGGTAGTAGAAGGAACTGTTCCACCGGATCTCTTCCTCGGGCGCGTTTAATACTTCGCTCCAGATGCTTCTCAATAGCAGCTCTGTCTCGTTTCCTGGGCGTTCAGAGTTCTCATCTTGCAACCGGGACAGAAAGCTAGTGTACTGATCCTGAGTGAGATGCTCGAGGTACTTATTCAATCGTTTCCGATCAATTTTCCCAGAGGAGTTCCCGGGCATGGACTTCAAGACGATCCATAGTTCCGGACTCATGTACGGTGGGATTCTGTCCAGGAGGAAATCTCTGATTCGACTGATGTGCTCTGACCAAGAACCACTCAACGTCTCAATCGGCGTCGACAGCGTCATAATCGCGGAGTGTGTCGTCGTGCTAGCTTCAGCCAAAGTCACGAACGCGACTAGCCTTTTAGCACATGGCCCTGCCTTGGGAACAAGAGCGAGACAATGCTGGACACTGGGCTCTAGCACCAGCTGTTGTTCAATCTCACCGAGCTCCATTCGTTGGCCCCTGAGCTTGACCTGGCCGTCCCGACGTCCTATGAAGTGAAGCTTTCCGTCAGAGTCATACTTGACGAGATCTCCAGTCCGGTAGAGCCGTTTCTCAGGTGCCCACGTAAGACCAGTCACGAACGCCTCATCCGTCAATTCTGGACTATCCAAGTAGCCTCGGGCCAGAATTGGACCCTCCATGAGCAGCTCTCCGACAGCCCCGACGGCTTGCAGAATATTAGGATCTTCCTGTCGTGCAACCCACGCAGAACATCCTGGAACTGGCGTCCCGATGTTCGTCGGATCACCGTTGGCGGACATTTCTGGGCCAATCGTGCTGGTCACACAACATTCTGATGGTCCATAGACTTGTATCAGCTTCGTCTGGCCTGGATTCGCCCAAGTCTGGACGTTCTTCCCAGACATGGCCTCGCCTCCGAGAACCATGGTCTTCATCGTGGGCATGAGACTCGGGCTCAGCATTTCAGCAAAGGAGGGAGTCAGGTGAGCCCAGTTTGCTTTCGATTTCGTCGCGAAAGCCGCCAAGTCAGGGATACTCAGTCGTGCGCTTTCGGACGGGACGCAGAGGCAAGCACCCTGCGCGAACGTCGTGAGGTGATCTTCCATGCTGGTATCGAATCCGTACGAGGCAAATTGAAGGACACGAGATGCGGAATCAATCTGAATGCCCTTGCTGTGGGCTCGGGCAGCATAAGAATACGATCCGTGCTCGATGACAACACCTTTTGGAGTTCCGGTAGACCCTGACGTGAAGATCACATAGGCTGGGTCCTTGGGGGTGACGGTCGGAAGAGGCGGCGCGGTCTTTGCAGACGCAATAGCTGACAGTTGCTCTTCGTCTAGTTCCAAGACATTGCGAGCTGAGGAGGCCAAGTCTGAAGCTTGTTGCGGTGAGCAGATGATCAGTCCATGATCTTCCGAGATTCCCAGCTGTTTGAGAATCTCCTGGATTCTCGCGGGAGGGTTGGCCAAGTCTAGTGGAACGAAGGCGTTTCCACTCTTCATCACCGCTAAGAGAGCCACAGAGTACCACCTTGACTTCTGGAAGCAGAGAGGGACGTATGACCCAGGGCCTATGCCAAGATTTGTGATGTAGCTGGCGACATGAGTCGCGGCGGCGTCGAGTTCTTGGTAACTCATCTCGCCATCCCACGCACAGATCGCAGGCGCATCAGGCTGGGAACGAGCTCTCTCTTCTATGAGGCGATGAACACAGGTTTGTGACAATTCCTGAAGTGAGTTCTGGTGGTTCCATTCTGTGATGTCTCGCAAGCCTTGTGGGCTGATCGCTGCGGTAGACCGGACGGAGGTATCCGGCTCACTTGCCTCAACGAGACTCTTGAGAATGGCAGAAAATGTGTGAGAAACCCCCTTCGCCATTGCTGGGGACAAAGTGCCTGTTGAGTAGGCCAGCCGCACGCGGATGTCGGAATCGGAATAGACAACCTTCAGGACGATGTCGAAGTCCGACGCATTATGTGATGCGACCAGCTTGAACATGTTGCTAGTCTCATTGCTTAAGGTGGGTGAATAGTAGGAGGTCATTATCGTGTTGAAAAGCTTGCTCTCGTTCGTGCCCAGGATTCGCTGTACTTTGCCAATGGAGAAGCATTGATGCGGCAGAGAGTGAACAAAATCGTGTCTGATCTCACCCAGTAGGTCGCTGAGAGACTTACTCGTCATATCGCGCACGCGACAGACCAATAAGTTCATCATGGGCCCAACGATCTCAGAGACTCCGAGTATAGATAAACTGCGTCCAGAAGAGAGGTAGCCGAAGCACACGTTGGAGTCGCCGGTGTATGTGTGGAGAACGAGAGCCCAAACCGCCTGCAGCGTGTTCGATACTGTTGCGTTGAAATTGCGGCAGAAGTTCCGCAGCTGCTCAAGTGAGGTGTCTAGCGACATCTCCAGGACCTCAAAAGACCCATCATCTCCCTTCATGTTGTCGTTCATGGTTGGGAAGTAACATGGCTCTGCTCCGTCGAGATAGTCGATCCAGTAATCCAGTGCGCCGTCCTCATCCACTTGATTCCGTAGATGGTCGATATACTTTCCGTAGCCTGTGGCAGGCCCGAGACTTGGAACTCCTCTCAAGCCCTTCACGAGCTCTTCGACGATAATCATGAGAGAGCTGCCATCCACGGTGAGATGATTGAGATCCACCTGAAAGAAGACTCTTCCGTGATGTTGCTCTTTTGAGCTGGCGTAGATGATGATTTGATGTTGATCGTCCCCATTTTCTCCGTCATCAATTGCACCGTCGTGGAATTTCCGATGCACTTCCGATTCCTCATCATAGTGATTAATCTTCACCTGCCCCGGCTTGTTTTTGAGTACAACTGCATCAAGTAGGCGTCCTGAGGTGGGGTCCGCAGTCTCGATGTAAACTGTCCGAAGAGTTTGATGTCGTTGAACGATGTCGTTCCAAGCACCCTTGAACTTATCAAAGTCGAACGCGGAGTCTGCTTCGAATAATCCGCGTGACCGGTAAAGCCGCTTGGAGCTCATCTTCTGGCCGATGTACATGTTCTCCTGCATCGGACTGCAGGGGTAGATGTCCTCGACGTCATCTGGGCTCACACCGTACTTTGCCTTCAGTTCATCGAACACCTTGGTGAAGTCGTACTCTGAAGGCATCAGGTGGTACGTCTCGTCTCTATCAGAGCCTTTTCTGCTTGAAGATCCGGCTTCATCTCCCTCCGCAGCCTTCTCTGCATAGGCTGCTACATCGACTAATGGCTTGTGGAGAAGATCTTGGAAGCGCACTGCGAGCCCCTGTTCTGTGCATTTCTGGAATAGAGTCACGGCTCTAAAAGAATCGCCTGTACATGTCATCAGTGATCGAAGTGATGCGGGAAGACGATATTGTGATGCTCACCGCCAAGAGAAACAAATGATGAGCCATCGTCAATATCCTCGACTGAAATGGAAAGGACGGTGGAGCAGAGGGCTTTCAGCCGTTGCATAGCTCCCTCGCTCCCGTTACTGGAAGCCGCTCCGTTCATAATGAACAACTACTATTATCCGCTTGTAATCAGAAATGAATATGAAAAATCTAGTCGCAATGGCGATGCAGGCGGTCCACTCTGAACGAGGAATGAATATGCAACGGTCCAGATCACAAAAAGGCCGAGTCAGGTATCAGAAAACAGGCTGTATCTGAACTGTCAAAACTGCTTGTGGCGATTGCGTCCCAGGGCAGTCCCAGGTAGACCATGTGATTTCCAGCGGCCAACAATTGGCTTTGGAAACCTTTTCGTGCAAGAGTCGGCGAAACGGCGCGTACCCCGTTCCGACATGCCTGTGATGCCGCGTCCAGAATGAGCCACATACACTCCAGCGATCACGTCTCGGACCGAAGTCTAACTCTAATGCCGACCACACCAACCAGCCTGCGAAACCTCTTAACAGAGGCAAATCCCCAAAAACTTCAGCTCGCTTGGAAACGAACATCAGATCTTACTGGCATTGTTGACACATCTGTTAGGGAATGTCAGTGCGCATGACACCTACATTGCCGCCGATGTAGACATGCAACCGCCAAGACTCTCGTCTGATGTGGCAGACGACACACGAATACTACGAGCCAATCGTATCGACCATTTCGCTTCGAAATCATGAAAATCAGAAGGATCATTGGATTCCTACGTGATGCGTTGGGGAGGATCTTTGGCCATAGCTAGATTCAAGCTTCCTGTTCCCGTTGCCCAGCCGGCTGGCTGCAATCATAGCCAACTCAGTTTCCCACGGACCTCAATGACTTAACAACTTAATTAAAAGGCGAGTACCCAGGTCCGATTGGTTCACGATACAAAGAACCGTTTAAATATTCAACGGCGCCGTGCCAATTGGATGGAACACGCGTCTGCATGGCTGACTGGGAGCCATGCTGGCGGGCTGTTCCACTTGAGACGGCAAGGCGAGGCATCATTCAAACAAGTTTCTGGATGTTTGGTCTCTACATCCAGTCCTGTCCAATGAAATTCAAAAGTCATGGTGTGGCCAACCACGTGCCGCAGGCCGGAACTGGCACCTTTTGGCAACCCAAGCGAAGATGTTCTCGCCGCCAAGACCTGCGTAGTATCATCACCACGCACGCTTAGCAATTCGCGAGAACTAGGGAGCTGAAATCAGCCCAATGTTTCTCTCGACTTTTGGCTTCTGGTGTTTACTTTAGCATTTCGGTTCATCGGTGGTGGTGTTCATTAATCTTGAAGATTAGTTTCGTTGATTGCCGAACGATGACGTGCTGCTCAAGATTGCACCCTGCGTGCTGTTTCCGGTTTGAATGAAAGCCGAAAGGTCCTTGCATAAGATGCAATCATGCAATCGCTGGAGCCTGCCAGCCAAAAACAAGCGGAACAAGTCCCCACCGCGCCGTCCACTGCTCCGGGACAAATGTCAAGACCGAACGGCTTTTGTTGTTGCCGTGGATCGGCTGCGGAGGGCGAAAAGTCGGCCGGCTGCGGGATCCGGCGGAGAGAACTTCACTGAAGCCGACACCGAGCATTTTCATCACAACTTCTGCCAGAGTTCACACAGAAACCAAGCGGCTTACTTTCCGCCAATTCAGACTTTGCCGGGGATGTTATTAGCGTTACAGCGGTCGGACGGCTAAGGCGGATTCGGTGTGCCTTAAAGGCGACCGTGCTTGGTCTGAAATTCCGTGGCTTTGATGTAGTGCTGATCACAGGCAGTGAACTGCATCATTTTCTGCAAGTTTTGGGGAACGGCGGTGGGGAAACTGAAGAAACCTCAGCGACCATACCTGCTCCAACAAATAGCCCCGTCTGATTAGAGTTGACAGGGCAGTAAACAAGTTTGGTATCCTTAATTGCGCTGAAATTTGACGAGAAGGATAAGCAAGCTGGGCCATAGGAAGAACTTTCGAACAAGAATGAAAGCAGAATATGACCAGATTGGGACACTCGTACATGTATTGTGTGTAGGCACCACCGAAAGCTCCGGCTGGTGGCGCCTTGACTCTGCTCAGCCAGGGCCCGCATTGCAGGTGCGGGATGGATATGCAGTGAGCCGGCAGCAGAGCCAAGTGCCTTCGGGTGTTCAAAAATAGGTCACAACAGGCGGCAGCAACGGTATTTGGCTGCCTGCCAGCCCCTGTAAGCCAAGCCACCCTCGAGGGAACTGGTGATCCTTTAGCCTAGGGCTGAACATGTCAATGGTCGCTCTTCACCAACGTTCACTCTTGATGATCAACTGATGAGATGAATAGAGACCGCGATGTTCAGGAACCGTCTGCATCAGTAATGGATGTGCAGTGCCTCCTACAGATCCTTGGGCCGGCGCATTCGTCCTCCGGCTGCAACCTCCGCACCGGTGCGGACTATGACTCTGTTTGACTTCGAATTCTTCGCATGATTCGCCCGTTTTGTCCGTACGTGTTGGTCCAAATGACCGCGGTGATGTTGAGCTTCTGCTGGTCACATACAAGATCGATGATCAACTCTAATTTTGTGACTTAGTGGCCCGACAGAATTCGCAGACAATCCGGTAGACTTTCCAGAAGGCTCTCAGAATAGCCTACGTCCAGTCTTTGCCCAATCACAATGAAATTCAATCAGAGAGTTCGGACGAGATGATGGGCATATTCGTCTTATTGCGATCACAGTCCGACAATCTGAAATCGTATGTTAACAGCGTCAATTGAGCCTCACTCAAATCATCACAGGCCTGATGATTCTGCAATGGATGCCGTATACGGAAGCTCGAATACAGGACATGTTCAGGCTGACAATAGCGGGCCGCAGGGCATGCTTGAAAATGCTGACATCGGGGCTTTTACTTGCTCAACTGTGCCTCCCACCTGCAGGCTTTGATTGCGCCGATCCTGGAGGATCTCATCTCCACGTGTTAGCGCGCCACACCCCTGCAGCCCTGCTCTCTCTGTGTCACTGTCCCTTGAAACGCGCCACGATCTCACCGCCAGGCGCGAGGCGATATCGTACTTGTCTGCGTTTTCAGGGCGGTCGATTGCTGGATTTCACTGTGTTGAAGGGTTGAGATTTCAACAGCTTGACGAAGAAGGCTGTCATATTCATGAAGCCCACACCTCACCATGTGGCTCTCTTGGCACATGAACAAAGAGAAACACGCTCACCGGCCAACGTCAGACCTCTCCATTCCCGCACTGGGCATCATGTTGAAGGGCCAAAACTCCCAAGTAAGCCGGGGCCGTTTACGAACCCCAAATCAGCCCAATAGAAGCACAGAAAGACCCGGAGTGGAGGCTGAGATGGACGCCAGCTCACGGCACTAGACAGTCTAGCGCCGGCCCGGTAAGCTGTTGCACCCCCGGCTCCAAGCTGAGCCCATCCAAACTGTTCTGCCTGGCTAGTGCCGCCACACAGCCTCTTCCCACCGCTGCGTTAAGGTTACTCCTCGCTTGTTGTCGCTCGCGATTCCCCCAGTCGCGGTTCATGGGGCTGGGTAAGCTTGGTGGAGAGTAAAGAAAGACACCAGCAGGATGGCACCGACACTAGAGAGCATGTCATGTCGGTCAGCATATTGGCTTATAATAGTCAACAGAACTCCCGTCGTTCTAGTTCATGTTTGGTTCATCAGTCTGTGTCTTGGCTACAACACTGAAGAGTTATAACGGATACGAGAGCGCCATTGTTGTCTCTTTCTTTCTTCCATCATTTGATTTGACGAGACACAATAGCGTGTTCTCTTCGTCCATTTTCATCATGCGGTCAACCTTCACTTGGGCGCTGGCCCTCGTCGGCACAGTTTCTGCCGCCAACCTCCACGCGGCTAACAAGGCCAATGCCAAACCGACAACTACCACAGCACCATCACAAGACGCTTGCGGTATCGTAAAGGCCGAGGCCGAATCAATACTTGCAGCAGCCCCCACCGCAACCGCTGCCTGGGTAAAACCGTCGCTAGCATACAACTGCCTGCATTCAGTACCCGTCGATAAAGAGAGAGACTTGGACCTTCTGAACTACCTCGAACCTTACCTTGAATTTCAAAGCACATTGGAACCTTTGTCACACCCACCTGAGGGATACCTAATTCCTGGAGTTGACGTCCTAAGCGGTATTGGACAAATTCGTGCCAAGTTGAGCAAGGATCAATACAAGAGCCAGTTGGACTTTGCGTTGGAACTCAAATACCTGGTAAGACCAACCTTATTTTATCGACTGACATAATTATTTACAACGGATCAGTTCTTCCAAGCATCCGACGGCCACTTCACCTATAACCCAGCTATCCTCAGTATCTTCGGTTTCACCAGCTTGAATGGGGTAGTATCGGTCGCAGACGAAGTAACAGGAATTCCAAGAGTCTATCTTCGGAGCGATTTCGAGAAGTCCGTTGCCAACGACACCGATGTCTACGATATCGAAAGCATTGATGGCACTCCTATCTGCGAGTTCATCGAAGCCCAGGCTACCCGGCAGCTGACCCAGGATCCCGACGCGAAGTACAACAAAATGTTTACGAACCCAGCGCAGTTTGCCAGGGGTTCGGCTGCGGGCTTCACTGTCCGTCTCCCTGGCGACTGCCCTGATGAGGAAGTTATCAAGTTCACGAACGATACAACTTATACGAACGAGCTCTACGCCAAGGTCTCCAGGACAACGCTTGAATGGCTTGACACTGCCGAGAAGCTTCACAACCACTTCGAAGTCCCGGCTACAACCACTTCAGCGGCAGCTAGCACGACAGCCCCTTCAAAATCAACATCTGTAGCCAGCTCTACCCCCAGCCCGACCTCCCTCCCAGGCTACCCTAAGCCAGTGGCCTTTCACCCGCATGAGTGGATCTCGGGTTACTTCATGGAAGGCAAAGGTTATGAGGATACCGCTGTTCTTGCTGTTCTGGGCTTCACCCCATGGACTATCTCCAAGCCAAATTACACATTCGAGATTCTAGAGGCTTCCCGTACCGTCGCCGAGTTCCTGGAAAAGGCTAAGGACGCCGGGAAGAAGAAACTCATCATCGATGTTCAGGGAAACGGTGGTGGCTTCGTCAACGCAGGATTCCAACTTTACAACCAGCTCTTCCCCAAGACCACCGACATCTGGGATGGTAGCCGTATCCGTGCCACCGAGGCCTTCAATGCAATTGGCATTACCGCCTGGGATTCCTCGCCTGATGTCTTGGATATCTTCGTTGGAACATACCTCGATGAGGATCAAAAGCCGTACAAGGACTGGGAAGACCTATTCGGGCCTGAGGTCGTCGCTGGCCAGAATACCACCAAGCTACTTCGTTACAACCAGACGGAGTTGTCCTACTCGAAGACCAAGGGAGATCCGCTTTTCGCCCCTGAGAATATCGTTATCGTAACGGACGGTGGCTGTGCATCGACTTGCACGATTTTCACTGGTCTGATGGCCCGGGAACAGGGCGTCCGCACGATTGCCCTCGGCGGTCGTCCCATGGAGACAGCCATGCAAGCAGTCGGCGGCGTTGAGGGTGCTCAGGTTTTGCAGTTCACTGACCTCAGACAAACAATCATGCAGGTCAGTCGTGATGCCGTCAAGAACAACAACACGAAGTATCTCAAGGAGGCGTTCGACGTTCTGCCCGATATCGGCGAGCCCCCTCTCCTCCCGCCCCTGGCCAGCTCTGGTAGCTTCAACTACCGCAACGCCTACTCCCGCGAGAACGCCCACGGCGAGCCCGAGCAGTTCAGATACGAAGCAGCCAACTGCCGCCTTTTCTATACGGAGAAGATGATCGTGGACCCCGTTGCTGTTTGGACTGCCAGCTATGATGCCACCTGGAACAAGGGCAAGTGCGTTGCCAGATCGACCGTCAACACGGATGACACCATGGGCGATAAAACCGTTGCATACAGCGCTGGTGTCAAGAGTAAGGCGTCGGCTTACGCCGGACCGGGTGCCCTGTCTTACAAGGGTGCCTACGAGGCTTGTCGGCCATACGTCCAGAAGAAGAAGGGTTCCCAGAAGCGAGCAGTTGAAGACGCCGACTTGAACCCTCCTGACGATTTTGAGTACGAGTTCAAGTACCGAATTGGTGACATCGAGGAGTACGTCCGGGACAATGTTCCCGAGGACTGGGAATATGAGCAGAAGCACAGAATTGGCTTTGCCCAGGCAGTCGACTTTTGATAATACTTATGCGGCATATAGGAAGCATGGATGATGGATGATGGATGATTGGTTTATGGCAGTTGTAACTGCTTTCATGTTTTGACAGATTCCGCTTTCGCTGGCACTCCCCCGTATGACAGAGCATTAGACAATCACTGATACCCAATGAAGAATGTGTGTGCGGCAAATGCCACCGGTACAGCTGCAGCTTAAATAAGTCAATTAATTTCACCGTGGAGAATTCAATGTAAGCCCATGATTTCCTCCCAAAAGGTTTCTTCCGTGATACGACACTACAAACAGTGCCGTCTCCATTTTGTCGCATCTATTGTTCCTTCAGCTATGCCCACCCAACATTGTGCATCATCTTTTACCCGCTTTCTGCTTATTCCACGATACCTGGGTTCCAATCGCCAGTACCTACTCGTCGATTACCGTCATTAACCTTAGACTGACTCGGGCTCATCACACCAAGTGGGCTGCGTAGATCTCCGCGGCTCCATAGCACTACGGCTGTGCCGTGGTATCAAATAATGCGTCAGTGCTTCAGGCGAGGCTCTTCAAGATGAGGCGGGAGTCGGGACCATGCTAAATGATTCTGCAATAACTTGATAAACTGTATCGAACGTTGACTCTCTAGTGTGAGAACTAATGAATCAGTTGATTACACAACTTTTGGGGCCTCGGCGATTGCGCGTCCAATCTGTACTGCCCATGCAAATACTTTGGTCAAAGTAGAGTACAGACAGAGGCGACTTTAAATCAGTATAATCACATCTCCCAAAAGTAAGTTTACAAAGACTTGTATTCGACAGATACCACCCAACTGGGGCAATTTATTGCCAATCATTATGTAATACGGCTTTACAAGTTGATTACTATTCAATCAATGCCTTCAATACGTGTCTTCGTATCAATTTGCCCAGCAAACATGGTTAACGGTTCGAGAACACCCCTTGACACGTGGATTTGCCCACTTGCGACACTCCAGTCTCCCCAGACTATTCGGCGTTACTACCCTGCCCCCGATCTTCAAGCAACTCCAGATAAAGAGACAACGATCCACAACCCCACAACGAGGGACACTGGAGGACACATGAATCGTGCTCTGCGTGTTTTCTCCTCGACCCCAGTTTCAGCGAGCAAAACTACTCAGGCTACCTATCAAAGAGTTGAAATAAGCTTTTTTTCCACTCGGCGGATTGATCCGAATTTGGTGTCAACACCCCGGCCGGTCCCTTAACCCACCTGCAGTTTCCGAGGGGGCAGGCCGCCTCTTCGATGAAGAAGGGGCACAATGTGTTCCAAGCTCTCTAGTGGCGGTAGGAACACGGGAGAACGATTCAACAGTCGTCCAATCAGGGCTTACGCATAGGAAAAGCTGCTCGCTATTTCTATTGCACCGAGAATTGGGAACTTTCGCAGAGCTATGGTCAACTGCGTCAGACTAGTTGCGTGCATCGATCGACCGAATGCGAGTTGCTCGGGAACAGACAGACGCCAAAGGCGAAACTGGTAGCTTGCCTCATGATTTCTTTCTCTAGCATGACCTAAGTCATGTTTTCTTTTACAGTATGTTATGGATTCATGGATGCTGTTTCCGCAGTTCTAAATATGCCAATTGTCTCTTCCGCTCTCCCGTGATTATGGATAATGGCAGGATAGCCTGTACATTCAGACAAGCTTGAACCTGGTCAACCATACCCTGTAGAGCTTCTTAATGCTCAACCCCTCTTTCTAGCGAGTATCATGTGAACCTGCCATTGCAACTCCAATGGCCCGCCTCCCACCGCTTGTTCAATCTCCTTCCACTTTGGTGAATTCCAAGAATCCTCCGTAAACCCAAAACGCATTGACTCCAGGGATTGCTTAAGCCACTCAACCGTGGCTGAAATTTGCCAATCCTCGTTATCGTCAATGGAGACACGCTCTGAAGTTCCCAAGTGGGCGACTGGATCCTCTGTACCCTCCATTGGCTCATAATCCTTGGCATACCACCCGTCCCGACAGTTCACCTCAACTCGCTTCACATCCTGCCACACATCATCTAGAAGTGGCACGCAGTCCATGCCGTGAAACATTTGACGCGCAGCTCGCTTCCAGTTTTCAGTCATCCACTCTTGCTTGAGCAAATGCGCAGCATGCTCCCCAATGAAACTCTTGAAAGCTGCATTGGCGACCTTGTTATTGGTGATTCCTGGAAACGGTCCGTAGATGACAGCTGCAAATGTCCCACCGGGTCGGAGGCTCTTTGCGATGTTCTCCGTGGTTGGTCCGAGGACAGTCCAGTGGATCGATTCGCACGCCATTGCAAAGTCGACGTGCTCCAGTCCGGCGGGTGGATCCCAGGGGTCTTCGCCACGACAGGTTCGGTACGAGAATTCGGTCCCGGGGAAGCGGTCTTTGAACCGAGCACGGCAGTCCGCGATGTTGATCTCTCGCGGTTCGGTAAGCACAACATGCTTCAGCGGTGGAGTTGTGTGCGTCAATAGTCCTTCGGCACCGTTTCCGCTGCCCGAGCCAATGTCGTGAGCGCTTGTAAGAGGTCCTTGATGGTAACTCGTCCAGAGCTTCCACATTGAGTCCGGGTAAGGCGGCCTGTGATCGACATAGTGCTTCGCCTCTTTAGCAATGGCCATCTTGGGCGGATTGTTGACATCTGGCTGATGGGTAGTGAGGGGTGTGGTCATTGTTGACAAGGGACAGCAGCGTGGGGGTCGGTGTTAGGTGTTTTCGAGGGGCTTGGGGCAGCCTGATCTCGATTGAGAGTGGAAAGTGAGGCGAGCCGGCGGCGGCGGGCAGTGATTCCGAGTGTTCGTAAGCGGGCTGTCGTATTGGTCTTGAGCAAGGGGTCCACTGAGTCTACTTATTGCTGCAGTCGGTATGAAATCTTGAGTGATGATCTTCGGTTCCGGAATTCCAGTCCGCTGCATTCGCTATCACAAGCCGAGCAAAGTGCTAGTTGAAGATTCACAGGGTATCCCACTCACTCTCGGCACCGGCGGGATTAGGATGAAGAAAGATGCTAGACCATGGACCGAGTCGGAACGTATTGAGATGCTCCAGGGGCCTGACTCAATTCACAGTTGCATTGGTTTAAGGTTTGAGGTGTTGATTGTCAGGTCATCCTAAATACGCGCGTTGATCGAGCATATAACCGCTCCTTCTGGCTACCACCGAGCTGCCACGCAACTCTGAGAGTTAAGATTTGGCGCTGGTAATGCTAGTGGAAGTTTGTCAGTGTTGTTTCGCGGTGCCTGACTCAACGTCAGCTTCCGAGTTAACTGCATAGTACTGTCCAAGACTGCAGGCGGGGCGGGACGAAAAATGAAACCATTGGTTTTCTAGAGACTTTATTTGAGTCGATGTCTTGGCAAAATCTATCCCCTACTTGATTTGCAGAATCTTGCGTGCTCAATGTGAGCGGGTAGATGCGAAATGAGTGGGCTCCGTGGATACAGATTCAGACTGCCCGAGCGGTTTTTTGGGCGGGTCCTGAGGGGTTGGGACCAGACTCTGGGGTTTCCTTATCCATGCCACCGGTGTCTAGGGATGTCAAGGGTTGGGCGAGTCATCCACAAAGCATAACACCTTCTAGACATGCCAGGTAAGTGGCGCGAAACCAGCTCAGCGTTACGCGGTGAGGGGAACAGAAAGTTAAAAAAAAAATAACCGCATGGCTATCACAACACCGAGAGAATCGCTCAATCTCTGTAGAGAGAGCTACCCTTGAGCATCTGGGAAAGCTGGTCCCGGCCGAAACAATTCGGCTTCTTAGGGTCTGTAGTTAGACTCTAGAGCTGGAGAAGCTTGGACACGCTTGAACAACATGGGCACAGGGTTCCCGTCGTTGACAGAAACCATCCATGGATGCCACGGGAACCGTCCCATGGAGGGGTGTTCCCGCCTTGGTTGATATTCAGTCAAGTCCAATACCGTCTGAATCCATCCCAAGTGTGAACCTTAAGAGAGTAATCCTCCTTCCTCGTTGGCAAACTCAGCTTCAATAGTATTTAGACCAAGCTAATCTTGCATTTCACACGGCACCGCCCGTCAAGTCGCAAGGCCATATGCCGTCGGGATTCTGCTCAACTTTCTGTTAGCTTTCGCCTCAACATTCTAGAAGACTTTCAGGCGGTTCGGCTGTCAAGCCTTTTCTGGACAAACCAACATGCGAAGAATCACACGTCGGAGGGGCGCCTGCCAAGCGTGCAGGTCTAGGAAAGTACGATGTGAGTGAACACCACTGTTGTTGGTGAAGCATACTCTGACATATTGAAGGTGACGGAGCAGACCCATGTCTCAATTGTGATGTACGAGAGATGTGCCTCTGTGTCAACCAACTTTCTGACTGTGTGTATGTAGCGTAACGGACAAGCATGTTACTATCCGCCTTTAGCCCCCAGACCTCGCCGATCGACCGCACCAGGAACGAACACCAACTCACAACCTCCCAATGTCCGTAGACTCGATATCAACACCAATGACAGTCTCCCACCGTACGATGCATGGCAACAGCTCACGTGCGATGGCACGCTGCTAACGCCTATTTCGACCGACGATACTGTAAACAATGATGAGAGGGGGGACATGGACGGCTTAAACTGCTTATTACAATTCTCAATGCCCGATGCTTATTCGAGCAATCGACAAGATGAACACTCGAGCATGTTGGATCTGCCCTTGCCGGGAGAGGATGAGTTGATGGATTTACTCGACACAACACCGTCGGACTCCAACTCTGCAGGATTCAACTTCGACATGCCTTCTCCGATGATCGACAACAAGTTCTCCGCTTCACCGGCACCGCAAACAACAAGTCAACGAGATAATGCACAACAGTCCAGACCAGAAACGACCAGCCCACCTGATTACAACATGGTACGCCTGTATGCCAAAGCAGTCGTGATTTGCCTTCTGACTCTTGGCAGCTATTCAATTTCGATGAAGCGACCGAAACGAGAAAACCGGCAACCGAAAGACATGAAAAGACGCCAAACCCTCGCGACTCACCAATGGAAGTCGACTTTGCGGCGTCGAGTCTGTACGGCCTGCCAAGCTACATCGCTCGAAGCAGCAAAGAGCCTCGCCGGACAGAGATGATCAAAACTGTCAACGGACTTAAGCGCGTACTCTGCGGCAACCGTGTAATGCCAGCAAACAAGAGCCCACATGATCGCTCCAGGCGGTGGCCAGATAGCGACATCACCATGTCACGTTATTGCGATGGTAGGTCTTTCGAAATGACTGAATGGGGCTCGACGCTAATGATGCGCTTTGTACAGCCTGCTTCGAAGATTGCTGCCCGTAAGTTCATGATGGATTACCTGCATGAGAATAAAGACAGCTGACATGTGATGTAGGATCAGCAACTTCCTTACCAGACAAACAGTCGATAAAATAATCAAACAGTCGCGAGAAGCCGATGCCAGTCCGCTCTCCACGGCCTTCGTAGAGGCAATCATGTCAATCGGATACTATACCGCCTGCCAACGTAGTCGGGAGCCCCCGACACCCGATGAGGCCCGCGATGCCCAACGGCGGCTTGGAACAGCGTTAGGCCTTTACAAGACCATTCAAGGTTGCCCGAACAGCTTACTGAAGCTTCAGGCGACGCTTCTCATGGTGCGACACCAGAGTCTGCATTTTAGTCTGTGATAAGTTTACTGACATGTTACAGGCCGTCATCGCATGCATGTGCGATGAGTCGCTCGTTTGGGAAAAGATCACGGGGGCAGTTTGCTGCGCAAGGGATCTTCGTTTGGTCCACTCCGCAAGGGGCCAGCAGCCAAATATGAGCGAGCAAGAGCAAGAACTGGCACAGCGCAGCGTATGGTTTCTTTACAGCCTGGAGACTGAGTATGCCATTCATCATGGAATGCTCCCTGTGAGTCTTCTACCGAGACGGTCAAATTTGGAACCACCCTTTTGCTAACGCTACATAGATTCTCGATCTTGGATGGGGCAGTCAATTCCCCTCATTCGACCGCGGCGACGACATGGTCGCCGTGTCCTACACGTTTTCGGAGTTACTCCACTCGGTGCTCAAGTTCCAGTACAGCCCGCGTGCACTGAACAAGTCGACTTCTGCATACGACCGACGGGACCGTCTGCAAGCCAGCTGCCACGTCCTCAACGAGTGGGTGACGGGACTCCCGGCTCCTCTGAACGAGGCGCACAACGCCAAGACGCTGCAGGGGATCAAGGACGACCGGCAGTTGAGGAAGGCTTTCCGCGTGTTCTGCATGTATCACCGGGCTGTCTTCTTCGTGCACTGCCCATGGATTACACCCTTGTTATCGGAAGACGGGGAAATGGCGGGGGTAGCCGGGCAGATGCGGGACAGGTGCATGGAGCGCTGTGCCGAGTCGGCCTTTGCCGTAGTCAAGTTGGCAAACAGCGGTCTATTCTGGGAGAAAGGACTCGAAAGGTATGTTCCCTATTCACATCACACTGCGTTTATGAAACTAACCAAGCCAGGGACATTGGTTCGCCAAGCACACGGTGGGGCGATATGGGCCATCTTCTTCTGGTCTCCCTTTGCTTCATCGTGTACTATCTCATGAATGGTGAAAAGGGGAATCGCAAGGCAGCCATGCCTTATCTTGCAATTTGTGGCGGTCTTTTCGGAAGGCTCAGCCTCGAGAGCGATGAAGCATCGTTGATGGATCATTATCTGGAGTTGATTCAAGTAGTGAGAGCTAGTTAGATTTTCGTGGGGCATTTTCACAGGCATAGCAAGCAACGCAACGACGGCATTAGACCAGAATGAGATCAACGATTGCATGGGTAGCGAATACGAATGAACTTTCTTTTACCCAGGTTGCAGCTCACATTTTACTTCACTGATGCCGAAAGGCGTTGCCGAAATCGCACGATTATCATCTTTCAAAATGATCGTCACGTCCTTGGCAGAAATGTTAGCCGCTCGCTTAGAAGGGGCTCAGCCGCCTGACAACGGCAGTTGTAAATGTGCCAAATTTTGCCACGCAAAATATTATCAGATATCACAATACTGCTCATCTGGGCCGAGTCGCCCCGGCTTGGGGCCTTAAGATACGCGACACAGATAGTATGTTACCACGGCCAAGACGGGCCAAGCCGACACTAATCATTGGTAGATGCAACTGCAAGTTCGTATACACTTTGAAATACTCCAAGTGAGGAATAGTCTTGTTTCTACACCCTGCGTTATAATCCTACTGAACCCCCTGCGCCCCCCTTAAACAATCCCAACTATGGCGGCAAACAACGTTCAAGCCATGTGGACCGCAGAAGTTTAAAAGTGCACCTCCTCCTTCCTGCGCCTGACAAGCACCTTGACAAAGGGATTGGCCAGCATCGAGAACCCAAATTCCATGGGATTCGTATTGCTGTTCTCGGCCAACTTTATGTCATACTTGAGGAGCAAATGGCACATGACTAGCTTTACTGTGTTGGCGCCGAAGAAGCGGCCGGGACAGGCGTGGATGCCCAAACCGAACCCGAGATGATCAGGCGAAGTGCTGACCAGTTGAGCCGTCTTCTCGCCCTGCTCCGAAGCTTCTCGCATGCGCAGGAAGCGGTACCCATCGAACTCTCGGGGGTTTTGATAGATCTCCGGATCCCACATCTTCTCGGCTGAAACGGCGATTCCAGACTCCTTGGGGAGGAGAGTGCCGTCCTGCAGGCGCACCTCTGACATGACTCGTCGACCTAGACCAACTGCGAGATCATTAGCAAAACGCTAATCCAGTCAAGCTCCGAAAACATCTGCCCAGTTCGTCGGGAAATGGAAACGCCCAATTTGGAAATGCCCGAACCTGTCAAGCAAAGGATAGGATGATGACGACGAACTTACCAGCTGCAACAGGCTTCAAGCGCAAGGTTTCCTTCAGAACGCTATCGAGGAGCTTCATGCTGTAGAGAGTCGTGGGCTTCCAGCCGCCATCTCCAAGGACTGAGCGAATTTCGTTTCGAAGGGGCTCGAACATGTCAGGGTTTTTGCAGAGGTCCATGATACTCTGCGACATGAGGTCGTTGCTGGTCAGGATCGCAGACACGGACAGACCCAGCTGCTGAGCGGCCGGATCGTATTCAACGCCCATCTTCTTCGCAGCCGACTCATACCAGTCCAGAGCGTCGTGGAATTCGAGGCTGGGATCAGCTGTCTTCTGCGCTCGTCGCTTCTCCAGGACGGGGGCAATAGTCGCACGTGCCTCGTTCATCATGACACGCACGGTCTGGCACTCGGGGAGGAACCAGTGGATAAACTTGTACATGAACACTGGCCATCGGCGAAGAACCTTTGCTGCATTGGTGGCGGTGTTCGTGTAGTTGACAGTGATCTTCAGCCAATCTGGGTTGCGGCACAGCTCCGGTCCAAGGAAGATGACGGAGGACACGCGGGCCACAATACGAATGAGAACATCGCCGAGCAGGACCTCATGCCATTCTGTGGTTGTGTCAATTACACGTCGTGCAAGTAATCTCCGGAAACAGATGCATACCTTCGTTATCGGTCAAGATGTCTCTCAAAGCCGCATCGGCCTCGTCGGACAATGGTTTGTTAAGCTTGGCTGCCACAGTTCAGCAATTGATAATCATGACGGTACCAGACCGACTCACAGATTCCGGCTGGTGTCAAGTTCCACCTGATAACATTGTGCAAGATCTCAGTTCCCAGAGCGATGTATGGCTCAAAGCCGGGAATTCCAGCTTGCCAGTACTAATAACGCATTAGTAATGCGGTTGTGAGGAGACCATGGTGACTGACCTGCAACAAGAACTTTGTAGAGTCGAAGCGTTGGTCATTTCGAACCTCTGGCATCACGCTCGGGTTCAAGATGATTACTCCACCACCGAGGCCGGTGTTGACTCTGAACGGCTTGTTTCCATACTGCTCCTTGCCCCGCGCCAACATGACACGGCCCGCTCGCAAATACTCATTTTTGCTTCCGTTGATGACGGGAAACGCAGACAGCTTGTTCTTGCGGAACGACACTGCCATGACAGAGGCAACAAGAATAATGGCCATCAAGTACGGAACATATCCGTTGGCCTCGATTGAGCCTGGCAGCCCGAACGGCCCCAAGTCGACCCATGACGGCTTTGGTGGGCTCAAAGTCGTATGAGTGTTGACATTAGCGTTGAATTGGTTAGACATTCTCGCTTGTTGTTGATGAGATCGCAATGCTGAAACATACAGAACGAGCGTGGTTGTTGATGCTCAGCAACAGTAATTGTGAACCTGCAGGCCAGACTCAAAGCTCTTCAGACACTGACAGTCCACTAATTGCCAATGGGCCGGGGGACAGCTTGAATCGGCTCCGATCCTCTGCCATCCGGTCGACTCCGGATCCACTTCCGAATAGCGAGTATGCGGACCAAAACCATAGGTAGACACGCATGGCAGACGACTCGGTCCGAGCGACACGGAGGCGGGGCCACGACTTGAAGCAGTGGAGGGAGCATGCAACGTTGGCCAATGCATTACCGAGGAGCGGCGTTTCAAACTACCTCCTCTGTTTCCGAAAGCTTATGCTTGCTTCCCCTCATGCCCCGCGAGTTTCTCTGTTCTCCTGACCGGAGCGGGAAAAACGGCTGGCCCTTGGAACTGGGCAGGGCGACTTTAGACCCAGCTCTGGGCGCGCGGGTGAGGGGACATCGCTTTCTGCCAAAGCACCTGCACAATCGTCCGTCCCATGCATCCCCTCCAAAAATGGACAAAGGCTTGAGTCGCTCATTCTTGGAGCGCCACAAGCCTTCGTTGCTGGTGCTGGCCTCACAGATTTCGGCGGCAGCTCTCAATGGCTTGGCCAAGCTCCTAGAGACTGGCGATGAACCCATCCACCCATTCCAAGTCCTCTTCGTTCGCTTCTTCATTACCGGCATCGGCGCCACAATCGTCCTATGGCGGACCCAGGCACCCAGCTTTCCATGGGGTCTACCGGAGTTGAGGCCGTTGCTGGCCTTGAGAGCAGCGGCTGGTGTCTTTGGTGCTTTCGGATTTTACTGTAAGGTCCAATGAGGCTTGGCGTGTGAATGACTCCTTATTAACAAGACCAGTCTCTATCATGTACCTCAAGCTCAGTGAAGCCACTGCGCTCAACTTCCTTGGTCCTCTTATTGCTATGATCCTCATAAGATACTTGGACTTTGGCACCTTTGAAGTAGTCGATAGAATCGGCGCCCTCGTCGCGCTTGTTGGCGTCATTCTCGTCGTACAACCTGATGGCCTATTCGACCATAAAGCAGCCATCCTGAGCGCCGCCCAAACAGTCACCGGGGGAGACACGAAAAGTCGTATGATGGGTTTCGGTTTTGGTCTACTCAGCGTCTGTGGAGGAGCAGTGAGTATTTCGCCTATGGAAACAAGGCCTTCGCTAATTCCGCAGGTCGCACTGACAGCAATCCGATCCATCGGCCCACGGGCGCATCCGCTCTTCAGCGTGAACTACTTTGCGTGGACCGTCGTGTCACTCACCTCAATCTCATTCATCCTCATGAAGAGCATTCATCTCACGAGAGACCCCATCGCCTGGCTGAAATTGACGCCACTTGGTGTCTTTGGTTTCACGATGGTGAGTGCTTTGACCCCCTCATCACGTGCGTCACAGCATACTGAAACGCGGACCAGGAGTACCTTCTGACGGCAGGGATCGCGAATGATTCTTCGTCTGCAGCGACGATAATGATCTACTCTCAGGTGCTGTGGGCGCTCTTGCTTGATTGGGTTATCTGGCGAGCGAGCGTGAATCTGTTGGCTATGATTGGGATTGCGAGTGTAGTGACAAGTCTGTTCGTGGTTACATCTGCAAAAGAGTGGCAATGGTTTCGAAAGACTAGGTACCAGGCCGTGGAGCAGAGCGTGTCAGAGGAAGACGAAGAGTCTGATGAAGAGCTTGTAGAGATGCCACCCAACAGCTCCTCGGTGGTCTGAGGGGCACGTTCACGATACAGGAGCGACGCTTCACGACATCCTATAGAGAATAAAATGATTATGAAAAGACCCATACAGAAAGTTCTCTGTAGCATGCACCCAAGTACCAAAGTATTCACCGAGATAACTGACCTACTCACATATGGTAGAGGATAAAGACGTGCAATATCACATGTGGTTGTTGAACCCCTCCAGATGAATAATATGAATATGCTTATCATATCATGTGCTTGCAAAGGACCACAAAGCAACCGAGAAACATTGATGGAAAATACCAATTGAAATAAAACGTGTCTCATATGAATGCTGCTACTCTATGAAATGTGTCTGCAACCAATGAAAAGATCACCGCCTAACTCCTACGCCCCTGAACCCCTTAATACCCGAACAGAATTGTCAATGTTTCAATCTATGTTTATGCCGATGCAATCAACTCTTCAATAATCTTCTCCGACAAATGCATCAACGAGGTGCACTGAGTAACCTCCATCGAGGTCATGCCAATGTGGAACTGGTTGTGGATCCAGTCAACCAGCTCGATAGAGATGATTGAGTCCAGTCCAATTGAAGTCAGGTTCTCGGTGAGAGGGAAGTCCTCAACTGGTCTCAGCATCAAATGACTCAAGGTCGCGCTGATGAAGCGAGCCAAGGTGGTCACAGTGGCGCTGTCGCGCAGCGTGGTGGGATCAGACCTGGCCAGAGAGATGAACGTCTCCGCCTCGTCACTCTCCTTGGCCTCGCCAGCGGCAGCGGCCTTGGACTTGTGGAAGTAGTGAGACTGCGCGAAGCGAACATCTCTCTTCCAGTTGACGCGGTTGGAGGGGTCCGACAACGGCTTCTCGGACAGACCGCCCAGGCAGAAACTGCTGTACGGGCCTCCGCTAGAGTTGCCGATGGCGATGGCGGCTGAGTCGAGAACATCTTGCTCCTTGAGGAAGAAGAAGCCGCCATTCTTGAAGCCCTCGTAGAGGTCGTCGCGCTCGAGGAGGTAGCCGACGTCGCCAACAACTCCCAGGTCGATGATGGAGGCGGGGAGACCCAGGTTATGGCGGTACTCGACAAAGGCATCCAGGTAGGTGTTGGCCGCGCTGTAGTTGGCTTGGCCGTAGTATCCGGTGTGGCCACCTCCAGAACCGAAGATGACGAAGAAGTCCAGAGGAACTTGGGCGTCCACCAGAGCTTGGTGGACGTTCCAGGTTCCGCGGACACGAGGGTCAACGACACCACTCCACTCCTCGTATGTCATCTCAGCAGTGGAGTTGTCCTGCACTAATGTTAGATCATGTTTGTGGGAATGATGAGACGAAGATGTGACTTACCTTGAGAATCAGCGAAAGTTGAAGAACTCCAGCAACGGGCTTAGGAGCCTCGTTGATAGCCTTGAGAACATCCTCCGCGTTGCTGACATCACCCGAAACGGTCTTGATGACCGCACCGGGGTAACTCTCCAGCTCCTTGACGAAAGGCTCATTCTGGGCGCTGGCAGCGGATCTGGAAAGGAAGACCAAGTTGCGAGCACCGTGCTCGAGCAACCAGGTAGCAACCGACCGGCCCAGACCACCAAAGCCTCCGACAAGGAGGTATGAAGCGTCGTAGCGGAACATGGGGGAATCCTTGGTCTCGGGAAGAGATTTGCTGACAGCAGGCTCTGAGAAGCCGAACCAGTACATGCGGGGGATGTGCACCTTGCCGTTCAGGATAGCATAGTCGTAGTCAGCATCCAAATCACCGCCCTTGCGCCTCTTGGGAAGGCTCTGGCAGATCTTGTAGATAGCCTTGGCGAAGTTGCTTCCAGCGATAGAGAGATCATCGGCTTCGACGAGGGTAATATCCGCCTTGTTCTCCATGCGGACGGTTCTGGCGGTACCCTGGATCATGGCCGGGCGGGCATCCTTGCAGACTCCGTGAACAGAGGGTAGAACCCAGACGAGAGAGCCCTTCAGGTTGCAGAGACTGTCCATGAATGGTCGGAAAGACTCGGAGTTGAGGTCGTAGACGGTTGTGCTGTCCACGTCCAGGAGTGAAATCGTGAAGGAGCTCTCTGAGGGGACGGTCTTGTCGTTGCAGATGTGGACCTTGAAGCCCTGTCCCTCAAAGTAGGTCTGAACATCCTTCGCAAGCTTGCTTCCCTGGGTGGTATCCTGAGCGAGAATGGTGATCTTGGTGTTCTGGTCGAGGTCGGCAGATTTAGTGGGCTCAGCAAGGATCAGGCCAGAGCTGGTCTGGGAGTGAAGCTTGTAGCCAAGGCTCTGCAGGCGCTGCTTGATCTTCTCATCGTCAGTCTGAGCATCGGAGTTGCCGCCAAAGTTGTGCACAATGAGTCTCCCGCCAACTGTTTGAAGGCCATTCAACTCAGTCAAGTCGTCCAGCAGGTAGCGGTCATCAGACAGCAAAATGGCCAAAGGTAGGAGGACCACGTCGGCAGCATTGCAAAGCGAGAGCTGCTCCATGTCTACGACAGACACCTCATTGCCCTCTACCTCATTCAGAGCCTCTGTCACCTGTTCGACCTCTTCTTCAGAGGTACAGACGTAGGTGTAGTCAGAGTACAGGCGCTTGTGCTCTGAGGGGTGGGCAGCTTCAAGGGCAATGCGAGTGACTTCAGTTGCTCCGGAGCCAATCTCAATCATCCTGGCATCGGGAATCTTGAAAGCTAGGAGACCGACCAAGTCGCGGAGCTCCTGAGTGGCGTCGGTAGCTTCTACCTCGGCCACGGAGTCAACCATGGTGATATCCTGTTTCCACTCGAAGGTAGAGCCGAGCAAGACCTCCTCGCGCTTGGCGACCGGGAGCTCGGAGTACGACAGACCCTCCAAATACACAGTCGGGCGGCCTTCCTCAGTGTAGATGACAGCATTGGCAGTCATACCTTCGGCACCGTCCTTGATGCTACCGTAGGCTCTCATGCGAAGATCCTGGTCACCCAAGACACCCAGGCGGGAGATGAATGTCGGCAGGAGAATGCTGTCAAGGCGTCTCTTCTGGCCATGAGTCTGGGCAACGAGATTGATTTGAAGCATCTGATCCAGGAGGGTCGGATGAGCCGCATAGTGCGTGGTGTCTTCGAAGTCGTAGACAGTGGCGGTGGCTTCTCTTGTGGTAGTGCTGGCGGTGATCTGGTCGAGCCCCTGGAACGCAGTCTGCCAGTCAATGCCAACAGCCTTGACGGCCTTGTACCAGCCCTCGGCATCAATCTCACGGGCAAACTCCTGCTCGGCCTGGGCACTCGTAATGGAGGTCTTCTCAGCCTCCGCACCCGAGCGGATGAATCCGGAGCAGTGGGTGACCCAGTGATGGCCGTCACAAGACATGATCTTGAAGTTGTACCACTGTCCCTCGGCGCTGGGTTTGTCCTCGGGGATCATACGGGTGTACAACTCCATCTTCTTCTCCTTGGGAACTGTCATACCGGTAGTGATGGACATGTCTCGAATGGTGTAGGAGTCCTGGCCGTTCGCGACCTGGCGCATCGCCTCTCCAGCCATAGCCATGTAGCCAGCACCAGGGAAGACGATCTGCCCATTGACAATGTGGTCCATCAGCCAAGGCACCTCCTTGAGGTCCAGCATGTTGCGCCAAGCAGGCTCAATGTCGTTGCCCTCGAGAACTCTGGCTCCGAGAAGGACGTGGCGAGTGTGCTTCCTCTGCTTGTATCGAGACGCGTTCTTGGGCTCTTCGAAGTAGGACACATCGTGAAGCCAAGGGTAGTTGGGCAAGTCGGTCAGAACTCGGCCCTTGGGGATGATGGTCGACATGTCAACTGGTGTGCCCTGAACGAAGAGCTCACCAGCGAGGCGAAGCATGGAGATGTTGGTATCCTCCGCTCTGCGAAGGGTCGAGATGTACTCGCAGGCGGCCTCGGGAATGCTGCGGAGAATTTCGTTCATCGGCCTTTGAAGGGCTGGGTGAGGTCCGACCTCAATGAAGAGGTTGTTGCTGTTGCTCTTCATGAGGGTGCGAAGAGCCGTGTTAAACAGGACAGGCTGGACAAAGTTGCGGCGCCAGTAGTTTGCGCCAAATTCGTCTCCCTTCATCTCCAGACCAGTGACACTGGAGAAGTGAGGAACAGTGGGAGCCTTGGCATCGGCGAGGTATGGCTTGAGAAGGTCCTCGTAAGGTCCAGCCAGGGGCTCGATCCATGGAGAGTGGAAGGCAGTCTCGAGGTTGAGCACCTTAGCCTTGACGTCAGGGTGACGACGGGTGATCTGGTCGATGCAGTGCTGAATGCAGACTGGGTCACCGGACAGAGTTGTGTTCAGCTGACTGTTCTCACATCCAACGACGACGCCGGGAATGAGGAACGGCTCAACTTCCTTGGGACCGAGACTAACAGCAGCCATGGTACCAGGAGGCACAGTGCCGTTGACCAAAAGCCATCCACGGAAGTAGGCGACTGCAAGAGCAGCTTCGGCAGAAATGCTTCCCGCAGCGTAAGCAGCAGCAGCCTCACCACCAGAGTGACCGGTGACTGCATCAGGCTTGATGTTCAGGCTGGCAAGGACATCCGTGAGAGCAATCTGGACAGCAGTGGCGCATGGGTGAGAGTAGCCGCGCTGACCAACTCTGCTGGACCCGTCGTCGATGGACAGCTCCTTCTCGAGTGTCCAATCAGGGCGGTGAGCTTCGGGAAGAGATTGAAGCCAAGTATCCAGTTTGCGAATGGAAGCACGGAAGACGTCATTGGTCTCAATGAGAGCTTTGCCCATGCCGGCCCAGTGAACACCCTGACCGGTGAACACCAGAACGGTTCGTCGAGCGACAGTGGGCTTGCGCTTGAAGCTGCTGGGCTCGAATGCACCGTTCTCATCGGCGATGGCATACGCGCGACAGCTCAGATGCTCACGGTGGCGGCTGAGAGTGTACGCGAGATCATCCAGATCGGACGTCTTCTTCTCGAGATACTCCTTGTGCTGGTCCACTTGCTTCTCCAGAGAGGTCTGGTGGGCGGCGGAGAAGAGGAGCAAGCGTTGACCAGGAGCGCGTACACTCACGCCAGAGTCGGAACTGACAGAACTGGCATCATCTTGCAGCTTCAGCCAGCCCTCATAAGACTCCAAGATGACCTATGGAAGGTTAGAGCGGAGGACGGTGACGTTACTCGGGTAAACTTACGTGAGCGTTGGAGCCAGCAACACCAAAGGAGTTGACGCTGATGCGCTCATCACGATCGGCTGGCCAGGCTGTGGGCTCAGTTGGCACTGAAAGCTTGGCCTCCTCCCAGGGAATTCTGGGGTTCGGGTTCTCCATATAAATGTTGGGGGGAATTACCCGATTTTCAAGAGCCAGGATAGCCTTGATGACACTGGTAAGACCAGCAGCACCTTCGGAGTGTCCAACGTTTGGTTTGACCTATTTGCATCAGCGAATGAACACAGCTCTCGGATAAGGAGATCAACTTACAGCTCCGATCAATACACCGTCGTGATCCTTCCAAATGCGAGCAACAGCGGCCACCTCAAGAGGGTCGCCGGTGGGTGTACCGGTGCCGTGGCACTCAAAGAAAGCCGTCTTGTTAAACGGCAGGCCGGCCTTTTCGTATGTCTTTCTAATTAGTGCTTCTTGGAGATATGTGTTGGGACTCATGATTCCGTTGGACCGGCCATCGTTATTAGTTCCGCTTGCGCGGAGGATTGCACGGACGGGGTTGCCGTCCCTAATAGCGTCGCTTAATCTTTTGACGTAAACTGCGTTGACTGCTTCACCGCGACCGTAGCCGTCGGCGAGCAGGTCAAATGTCTTGCACTTGCCGCTCGGAGAGAGGACACCTGTCTCAGTGAAGACGATGGATGTGATGACAGAGGTGATGAGGTTGCAGCCAAGGGCCATCGCAGACTTGCAGGCGCCGCTCTGGACTGCTTCCGCTGCCAAATGCAGGGCCACCATGGAAGATGAGCAGCCAGTCTTGACAAGCATACTGGTTCATGTTAGACAATGTTCATCGGGTATCAGAAACAGGGCTTAGACTTACCTGGGACCTGTCCAGCCATATTCGTAAGACACACGGTTAGGCTGGAGGAAGTCGAGGTATCCTGAACCACGGTACAGACCAGACGCGTGGGGGTCCATGGACAAATCGTCTTGCCAATCTGAAGAGAAATTGCCAACATAGCAGCCAATCTCCTCGCCGCGCCAATTGGTCTCACCCGCATTGTCCAGACACTCTCTTGTGATCTCTAGCAGCTGACGCTGCATAGGATCCATGCGCTCAATCTCCTTCTCACCACATGTGAAGTACGAGGCATCGAACTTGGTGAGATCGTTGTCGGCCTGGCTGAACATGTAGGCCTCCTTGTTCTGAACGGTTCCCCATTTCGCGACGGGGCTGTAGAAGCCCTCGCTGTTCCACCTCTCTTTGGGAATGGGGATGAGACCGCTCCGCTTGTTCATCATCAGATCCCAAAAGTCCTCGGTGTTGCGGACACCGCCGGGCAGCCTGACGGCCATGCCCACGATGGCGATGGGATCTGAGGCGTCCATCTCGGACGACGGCGTCGTGATGCCCGACTTGGGTGACATCGTCCAATGTTGTCAATGTGAATGAGTGATAAGATTCCGCAACGCCTTAGAACTTGAAGTCAAAATGTGTGATGGTATCGTGAGGTTTAAGGGCGTATCCTGCGTGAGTAGCGAGTTACTTCGACGCTAGAAAGAGCTTCTTAATACAAGAGACGAACAAGATGCTGACGATAGTGCATTCGGTCTAATGCGTCATTCTACAACACCACCCGATTCGTCCAGACCGACGATTGCGAAAGTCAGATACCCAATTCCGAAAAGTCACAAAGAATTGTTTCTTCTGATTGGCCGTCTGATTGGCGTTGTTCGTGAGGTGCTCGTGGCCTGGCCCCTGCACAAAGCGCGGTCCGAAGAACGGATGGCACACTCACGTCAATTCCGGGGACGGTGGGCCACTCCGATTGCTCAGGTACGGACGCATGGGTGCTAGGAATGGGCTGTACTCACAATCGCAATTACTGTAGTCACTAGGATTGTAGTGCTTCTCGAAGATCATGTTGACTCTGGCATTGCAGGTAACTTGACGTTATTTCCAATCATCACCAGGTCTACCATACTTCATCCAGTTGTCGTGGCTCAATCGCGTTTATTGGGTTTTGAAATTTCATCAACTTTATCAGATCCTGTTGCTTCCACTTAACAACAGTCATGTCATCGAACCTTCCCAGCGAGATGAAGGCCATCATTATCAAGGGCCGTGGCGAGGCCGCAATCACCACGGCGCCTTTGCCGAAATTGAGGGATGGATACATCATGGTGAAAACCACAGCGGTTGCCATCAACCCATCTGACTGGAAGCACATCGACTTCATGTGGGTGGGAAACCCCACAGGCACACGTCCGGGACTCGAGTACTCCGGCGTGGTCGTCGAAGTGGGCAATGGTGTGGATAAGGACTTCAAAGTCGGTGACAGGGTCTTCGGCATTGTCAACGGATCGTGAGTAATAATGATTCCGTACATGAGACAGCCTGCTAACATGTTTGAAGAAACGTGAGGCAGAAGGAAGACGGCGCATTTGCCGAATACCTCATCGCCAAAGCCAGCCTTCAGTTGAAGATCCCAGATCATGTGGATGACACCGAAGCTGCCGCAATTACGTCAGGTCTCGTCGCAGTGGTAAGTGCGCCTGTAGGAAATGTCACGGAACGTTGCTCATTTGTGATGTAGGGCCAAGGACTATACCAGTCCCTTGAACTTCCTCTGCCCACCAAGCCGTCGCCTGAGCCCGTTCCTCTCCTGATCTACGGCGGCAGCACAGCATCCGGCATCATGGGCATTCAATTCGCAAAGATGTCTAACTGCACTGTCGTGGTCACATGCTCACCAAAGAACTTCGACTACGTCAAGTCCTTTGGAGCAGACTTTTGCGTCGACTACAAAGCGGAAGACTGCTCAGAGCAGATCAAGGCATTCACCAAGGGAAGACTGAGGCATGCATGGGATTGCATTGCAACAGCTCAATCCGCTCGCATCTGTGCAGCCGCAATGTCGATCCGGGGTGGTCACTACAGCAGTCTGTTGTACTTGGTGCCTTCGATTGTCAAGAAGATCAACCCCAAGGTGAACTGCTCAACAACGCTGGGGTACACCATTTTAGGTGAGACCATTGAGAAGGAAACAGTTGTCGAGCCGAGGCCCGAGGACCATGAGTTCGGAAAAATGTTTTGGGCCGTGAGTGACAAGTTGCTTCAAGAGGATAAGTTTCGCCCGGTGAGACAAATTGTCAATGAAGGCGGTTCAGGGCTGGAAGGCGTGTTGCATGGAATCAAGTACTTGAAGCAAGGCAACGTCAGCGCAGGAAAGTTGGTGTACACTATTTAAGCTTAGATAGACTCATCAATCGAGCTGTTCATTTACTATATCCGAGAGTGTTTTTGATTGCGCTCATCACTGCATACAACGAGGATATTTCAATCGCCAGTCTTCCATTGAAAGTTCTTTGAAGACAATCAGGCACTGGCATCACCACAGTCCCTGGGGAGCTCGTGGTGACACGAGGGGTGGTGGACCACCGAACGCATGACTCAAACCCCGGCCACCTTCCCAAAATCGCTGTGAATTTTCATGATTCGCTTCGAGATTCGTCCTTTCCGAGCGGACCGTCGCACCGGAGTCAAAAATGACCCACTTCGATCACTGTGAACTGCCCGTCTCTTTCCGGTGGCTCAACTGAGGCTCCATGATCTGGAGGAAACCTGCAGGAATAGCGGACGCGTTCTCATATTGTAGGCTTTCGTACTCAGGTCGGCCTCGATTCCGCGGCGGCAAACACACGTCTCTGCAACCAGCTGTTACCATGTCAGCAACGAAAGTATCAACAACCCTGCCAACCCCAGCCACAGGCGCATCTGAGGGCAAGCTCACGACTAGTGATGAGCCACAGTTCGTGGTGCCCTACGCCACAGCGCTTTCATCTTTCCAAGAAACAAAGTCAAACACCGACAACATCGTTACGGAAGCCGGATTCGCGGGATACTACGAAAATGTTCACGAACGTCAGAAAAAGCTGATTGTACTCCTGATCGTCAAGGCATTTCAAAAACTACGATGTGACGTTGCAAGGACGAAACCAGGACAGAAGCTGCGCCCAATCAAGTCTGTTGCCAATGTCCAGAAGCAACTCGAGTTCTGCTACGAGTCGCTCATAGATGCCGGTCTCATCCGTAAAGAAGGAGACCAATATGTTCGCACAGATACGCCGATCCCACCTGGCAACGAGAAGGAGGCTCTTCAGGCGATATTGAACGACTATCCAACATACACGTCACTCAACAAACTAGTGGCACATGCAGGCAACAATCTCGCAGAAATCTACGCCGGCCGGACGGACGGTGTGAGATCGATTTTCGGCTCGCCAGAGGGCCGAGAGTATCTCGAAGACATTTACGGAGCCGCACATCCCAGCAAAGCCTTTCACAAGCTCATGGAAGACTTCATGACCCGTTTCACGAAGAACATTGATGTGCAGTCCGGGGCTCAGCTGAAGATCCTCGAGCTCGGCGCTGGCACTGGCGGCACGACAAAATGGCTTGCGCCACTACTCGCCAAGTCTGGCGTTCCGGTGGAATACACATTCACGGATCTTGCCGGTGGTTTCACTGCCCAAGCTGCGCGGAAGTTTCAAGAATACCCATTCATGACCTTCCGGACGCAAGATATCGAGAAGCCACCACCCGAGGAGTTGATTGGGACTCAACACATCGTGATTGCGGTAAATGCCGTCCACGCCACTCCCGATATGGTCAAGTCACTCCGCAACACGCGACAATTCCTTCGTCCGGATGGGTTTGCGGTCGTGATGGAGGTGCAGGAACGGCTATGTTGGGCAGATTTTGTGTTCGGTCTGTTCGAAGGCTGGTGGCTATTCAAAGATGGCCGAACACACGCGACGGCGGATGAGATGGTGTGGAAGGATTCGTTCAAGGCTGCCGGTTTTGGCCACGTTGACTGGACTGGGGGTAATTTGAGAGACTCGGGTTTGCAAAGGGTGTTTTTGGCTACCGCATTAGACAGCCCATGATTCTCTGTGCGTATTGCGCCAGATCAAGACTCAATTATTACAAGGCCTTCTAAGTTTACTGTACAATATGAAATGGTTACTGTAGCTTTCAGTGCACGCTGTGCATACCATCGCTTTGGTCCGCAGAAGCCCAATCTGGATCGCTACTGCGTACAATAGGAAACGTTCTCTGTCAGGCAGTTTCAGATCTTCGTTCAGACGGAAGTTTTGCTTAAGTCCCCGTGTGGGGAATGCCCCTGCTTAAGTTGTTACTCTCCGTAGAGCACGGGACGTGTATTGATACTCTATATTCCTAGCTACTCAAACTTCTTCGCTGACGGAGAACTAAGATAAGCTCCGTCTGAGTCTGACGCAAGCCAAAGTCGACGATTTAATCGATTGGCTTTGCGCCATGGTAGTCCAGAAGATGTCAGAGCTTGTTCAATCATTGTCCATAACCCCCACAAAGCTGCAGTTTCCCCTCTCTGGTGTGGTGGAGACTTGGGATGATCGAACTCAGTTTTCTGTTACATTCGTCTTAACCGAGAGTATCGCAAGACATGAACCGGGCAACACGTATGAAGCTGAGAGTTTGCAATAATGTCTAAAGTTTCATCTCTCTCTAAGCGAAGGTTGCCGCAATAGCCGATATGATCTGTACATTTACGTCCCATAGATGCTACGCGCAGAAAGAGTTTTGGACCGTCTGACTGGCGGCTAAACCGCAAACCTTGCTGCATTCCTAGCAGTCCTGGGGTATCCTGACTATGCCGTGCTCGTTCAATATGCATCCTGGTTGGCGCCTCGGGAAAAAAGTGCCAGCTGATGGTCGGGCGCGATTCCCTTGGGGTTAGGCGAAGGATACTCCCGCAGCTATCTCTGTATGGGTCTCGAATTTGCATCTCAGCTTCCAGATCAGTGTTGGTGTGTCGGTACTATCAACCAGAAAGCGAAACATCTCGCCTGTGCTAGGTCACAACCGGGTCAATTGCGTATCCAACGTGTTCGACAAGTTGTGTCTTATCTTGCATTCGTTCACTCCCGACCTTTTGGGGAAATTCTCGGAGCAGCAACTCTCATTGAATGCCAAGATGTTCCGCGAAAAGGTTCGCGAGAAGCGCGCCGAAGAGGTCAACATCGAGCTACAGGACGAGCAAGGAAACGTCGTCGTTGATTGGGACGGGGAAGACGACAAGAGCAAACCTATCAACTGGCCCGCATTGGACAAGTTCATCAATGTCGGTCTTGTTAGTATTCTCACGTTCATCGCGTAAGAGTCACAGCCCTTGAATTCACGTCATGATGCCATCACTCACAGCGAAGTAGGTCCGTGGCGTCTGCGATGTGTGCTCCCGGTGTTCCAGACATGATGGCAGAGTTCCATAGCGACAGTCAGATACTATCATCATTCATCGTATCCATTTTCATCTTAGGCTACGCCGTGGGCCCAATGTAAGTTTGATCAAAGTGCCATACATTCTTTGTACGTGTCTCACATGATGCCAGAATGTTTGCACCTCTGTCCGAGGTATATGGAAGAGCCGTCTTGTATCATATCTCCAACGTCACGTTCACTCTCTTCAGCATCTTAAGTGCGGTATCACCAAACTTGGCGGCACTCATTATCTTTCGCTTTCTTTCCGGCGCATCGGGCGCAGCTCCGCTAGCCATCGGCGGTGGAACCATCGCGGACCTCATCCGACCTGAGCGTCGTGGAGTGGTTGTGTCCGTCTACTTTGTTGGGCCCATGCTTGGTCCGGCCATTGGCCCCGTGGCTGCTGGATACATCACTCAAGGCCTGGGATGGAGATGGATCTTTTGGTTGACAGCCATTCCGGTATGTCGCAATTCAGCTGCTATCGGTCGATCCGTGTAGCTAACATGGTTTGGCCTAGTCCGGCGCGTTTACAGTCATATCCTTTTTCGGGCTGCGTGAGACATATCCTCCGCGACTCTTACAGAACAAAGCCGCCGCTTTCCAGAAACAACATCCGGAGCTCAATTTCGTCGTCCCTGGACAGATGGCAGCAGCAACAGTCTCAACTTTGCTCCTCAATGCGCTGGTCCGTCCCCTAAAGATGTTCTTTTTCAGTCCTATCGTCCTCCTTTTATCTACCATTCTCGCGCTAGCTTACGGATACACTGTAAGTTATGAAATCCCAGCTAGATGGTTCAACTTTCTCACTAAGCATTAGTATATACTTCTCACCACGTTTACAAACGTCTTTACTTCAGAGTATGGCTTTACAACCGGAACCGTCGGCCTAGTTTACCTCGGGTTGGGCGTTGGCTTCAGTATAGGCGCCATCAGCAACGGAATATTCAACGATCGCATGGCCAACCTTCGGACTAAGAAAAACAATGGGGATCGTATGCCAGAGTACCGCCTGCCACTAATGACACGGTCCATTCTACTGACTCCCGTGGGGTTATTCTTCTACGGATGGACAGCCCAGTACCACTTGCACTGGATATTGCCCATCATTGGGTCGGCCATCCTTGGTGTCGGGCTTATCTTAGTAATGGTATGTCCAAACACCACCGTACTGTTTCTAAGTTTCTCACTCAAACGTAGATGCCGCTGCATACGTACCTTATTGATGCGTTTACCAAGTATGCCGCGTCAGCAATTGCAGCAGCAACCATCTTCAGATGTATCGTCGGCACATTTTTACCTTTAGCAGGCGAACCTCTGTTTGATCATCTGGGTCTTGGATGGGGTAGTAGCCTCCTAGGGTTTATTGCATTGCTGTTTTGTCCGGTGCCTCTCTTATTGCAGAAATACGGGGAAGAAGTGCGCACACGCTTCCCGGTGAAGCTGTAAATAATTGCATGCCTTTACTTTCAGAAGCAACCGTACAATACGGAAATAACTATGCCAAGTACAATTAAATCATTCAAATCGTTTGTGAATTCTGAAAATGAACAACATGAAGTTGGAGTGTAGTTCAGATTTCCATGTTGTGATAGAACCATGTACCCATCGATCTACCACGTCTTCGCCCGTGCAATAGTTCTGTCCTCCGCGATAGTTACACAAGGTGTGTACTCGATATCAAGATGAGAGTTGATCGTAAAAGGGTCATCCGTGTGCATGTTTATCAATACATGATCCGCGCAATGAACAGAATGATTCCAGTTCACTGAATAACCCGGCACCGTTGTCCCCCATCGAGCTGCACTACTGAGGATTTTCCAAGTCGCAACGCAGTGCCAACGATGTAAATCCATAGAAACCCATTTGATGTCCTGCGTTCCTTTTCTCACATCTGAGATGGATATTTGGCTCGTCGCATTCTGATCGTCAAAGAATTCCCACGGCCACACATGTTCGAACTCATCTATGAGCTCAGGGGATGAACAGGCTTGTGGCATCCAATGCAGGAGAACATCATCGTAAATACAGCCTGCAGCTATTGCTTTCTCTGGAGTATCTCCACATTGAGCGGATGGTGCCCAGGCGCGAAAACGTTGGCCACCGTCGATGACTGTCCACTCCGGTACGGAGACAGAGTTGTCTGTTGGGAAATGCCAATGAGACATCATGAGATCAACAAGAAATCCCGCGAGAACTCCTGCGGCAATGTAGAACACGCCTTCGCAGATCTTTCTCCACGGCCGACGTCGCGCGTTGCGGTCAACTGCTTGTTGTGCTGCCAATTCCTCACGTATCTCGTCGTCGTGGCTACTGCCCCTCGAGGATAGCAGTCGCTCTTCCGACCCTTCGTCAGTTTGGTGAGATTTGCGAGGCATTGCTCTGGTTGCTATGGAGATGAATCAAGCAAAACGATGAAGTGCGGTAGGCGACCTCGGATTCGACATGTGAGATATCATGCTCTCTAAGTCTAGAGAGTTGAACATGGATCACTCATTCGGAGAGAAAATCCGATATACACACCGTCCCCGCGCGGGCTCGCTCTCGATACTTCCTAAGTTGATTGATCACCATAACCTTGTAGTTTGAGCGCGGGGGGCATGTACTCGAATTAGCTCCCGCGGCGGGAAGCTTAACCAAGAAAGCTTGTCGCATAACCGCTTATATCCCGAGTCCCATGATCCTTGTTGCATGCTGTAGCCTGGCTACATGCAACCCCGCAACGGCTTCGAAGATTCCCATGACAGATTATTTGCTCCTCATATGGCTGACATCATCGTTAGCAATAGACTACAATAAACTAGAGTTTGAGAGTCGGGATCCCGCACCGAGGCTATGTCTATTGCAAGTGTAGATGCGAGAGCGTTGAGCTCCGAGTGCGTCGTGCGGTGGGAAGGTTCGCTGTAGGTGTTTTAGTCGAAGGGAAGGCTGGCGCTTAGTTTTATTTTGCAAGGATTACATTAACTTGCACATTGCCTTCGTTATCTTTCTCGCTGTTGAATCTATCTACGCTACTATGGCTTATGTCCTTTCTCTCTGTTGACTGCACCATAGCATGGCCAACCGTAACGACATGCCCAGCCCGATGATGCCTCGGAGCACCGCCCTCCCGCTGTGTGTCAAGGTACTTCTCTTTCTCATAGGGTCTGCAACCTTTGTTCTCATCAGCCTCATTCTGGCAACCGATCCATCAGCCCAAATCGAGGACGTCACCCTTGGGCACACAAAGGGTCTAGGCGTCGTGACCAGTCTCATGGCAGACAAATGGCCCTGTGGCAGAGACAGCTCCACGGCAAAATCTCGAGGATGCAAGTTTGAATCCTACACGGCTACATGGCAACCCCCCAACTGTTTCGATGCCGCCTTGGATGCGGAGTTTCGCTCCGCGAAACCATGGACCTTCTTCACGGATCGCAATGCGACCACGCAGCTGTCATGGACTGACATGGAAGCGGGAACGAGCGCACAGGCTTGGACTACGTGGGAGTTCCATCTCTACTCTTGCGCATTCATCTGGAAAAAGGAGGTGAAAATTGTCCACGGGCTTGTGTCTGGAACCATTGACTACCACCAGTGCCTCGACCACGCACTGATGCAAGACTATGCGAGACCGAAGGAACACGTCAGCATCCCTTATTGGCCGCGATTCACTTCTTGCAGGCCACCAAGCGATATATCGGTTCACCAATTTGACCTCAGGCCAGGGGCCAAGAAAGGGTCTGATCAAGGCGGGAAGCTTGCTGATGTCCATGAGCATTCGCATCTCCATGGATCCAACAAGGAGTTCGATCACAGGGGCTGGTAATTATGCAGCATGTGGAATCATTGTATGAGAATAGTTTCTTCATCAGGAAGTTAGGGCGCGATCTCAGTACCAGGTGTATGTACTAGGTAGGGTGTGAACTATTATTAAGTTGCAGGTTCACAACAATTTCCTAAATAGGCATGAGTCGTTAGGTCGTATGATGCCCGAGACCCGAGTCAATTGTACCATGATGGAGTATGGGGTGGTGAGTAGTGATCAGCTACCATTACGAAGAAACCAATGGTTTACCGAGACAAGTAGACACATGATTATGAGCCTCAGCTTCACGTCCACCGTGCCGAAACCGAAATTGTATTGTCCACTCACCATTCGTATTGTACACGAACCAACCTTGATGTGTTTGGAAATATGCCTTCCGCGGGAGTTTAATCCAAGCTGTAAAGCATCCCACCTGCCCCGAATTTGACTTCCGTCATCCCACACGCCAAAATTAGGTTTCAGTATGCGGGTGTAGGCAGTCTCCCCGGCGTCTAGATAATCTACGTGCGTTCGATAGTTCTGTACCATATCGAACGGAACCAAGCAAAAGGCCTCGTTTGTATGACAAGTGTGTAACATGCTTGTTGAAGTTACGATGCTACGGGAACTTCGAAATACACCGACTCTACTATGCGGGTGGAACCTTAGTAAAATATCGGTAAGCTCCGGTGAAGGTGACCAATCCATTACGGCGGAATCACTAATTCTATGTCTATTGACGTAGCAGACTTGTAGTTCGGCAAATACAGTTGACGAGGTATCAGATGCCGACAGGATATATGAACACATGTGGCCGAACCATTGTCTAATAGGCTGTTATGTAGGGCAATCGTATCAACACACTCAACAAAACAGCAAATCGAAACACAACAATCTCTTCAGTGCACAACATGAGAGTCTCAACCATCATCTCCATCGCCAGCTTGGTAGCTGCCTCTTTCGCTGCTCCAGCGATCCAGCGAGACGAAAAGCGTGGTTTTGTGACCGCTGACCTTGGTATGTCCACGCCTTTCCCCGGGACTTCATGCATCCAAGGCAGCACAGTGCTGATATTTGAGTCAGATCCTCGATCTTTTGTCACCGAGGATAAGAGGAGCTTTGTGACGGAGCCCGAGAAGCGAGGGTTCGTAACCGAGGACAAGCGAAGCTTTGTCACCGAGCCTGAGAAACGCTCATTCATCACCGAACCACACAAGAGAGGCTTTGTTACTGAGAAGAGGAGCTTTGTGACCGAGCCAGAGAAGCGCAGCTTCGTTACCGACAAGAGGGGCTTCGTGACCGAAGACAAACGCAGCTTCGTGACGGAGCCTGAGCAGAGAGGCTTTGTCACTGAAGATAAGCGGAGCTTCGTTACGGAGCCTGAGAAGAGGGCTTTCGTGACGGAGGAAAAGCGCTCCTTTGTCACTGAGCCGGAGAAAAGGGGCTTTGTGACTGAAGAGAAGCGGTCCTTTGTTACAGAGCCCGAGAAGCGCGGATTTGTGACGGAGGAGAAGCGGGCGTTTGTGACTGAGCCGGAAAAGAGATCGTTCATCACGGAGCGTGGCTTTGTCACTGAACCGGAGAAGAGGTCCTTCGTTACTGAGAAGAGGGGGTTTGTCACTGAGCCCGAGAAGAGGGGCTTCGTCACCGAAGACAAGCGTAGCTTCGTTACGGAGCCTGAGAAGAGAGGCTTTGTTACCGAGGACAAGCGATCTTTCGTCACCGAGGACAAGCGAAGCTTCGTTACCGATGACATGGAGAAACGTGGCTTCATGACTGAGGAAGACATGGACTAAAGGCCTGACATCTGGCGGAGTTCAGATTGAACATCTCCTGTCTTGTTTGGAGCAAAATAAGGTGAACTGCACTGTACGTCAAAAGGATAGTCTTTCGTTTCGATCTATTGTAGAAACTGTCACTCCTTTACTTCGTTGTATCCGATGCGATGCGCATCTTCGAGTGAGTGCAACGTAACAACCACGTCAGCGCAAGAGTGGAAAATCACCATTTGCCCTTCGTGCATAGTAACCGATGATCTCTCCACTTCTATTCGCTCGTTTATCAAAGTCTGGTCTAGCCTTCTATCTTATTGAAACGGTTTGCAGGGTGGAAAGAGCTACTCAGTATCACCCGTAAGCCAGATTTCATGGCCGTTTCCTTCCTTAACAATCCTGCTATTCAGGCATCCCACTGCAGCTACTGCGCTGGCGATCCACCAAACAAGCCCTGTAATGTTGTGCGAGGATCCGTAACTATATACAACGCCAGCAATTGATGACGTTGCTGACCTCACCAAGCCCGTGAGAAGAAAGGCGCTGCTGTGTGTTCGTGCTAGAGCGGATGGATGGGGCGAGGACCTGACGGTGGTTAGCATCCGTTAAGACACTTTTCATTTCGGGGGTATGGAACTTACAGGTTTGTCAACACCAGCTGTGCGGGAACAACAAATGTCGAAGTTCCGACCATGAGAACTTGGGCCAAGACGATGAGAAACCAGACCCAAAAGCCCTCCTTCCCTGCCGGCGGAGCCTTAGTAGACGGCGCGGCTGCGATGTACGGAATGATGAAGTAGAGTAAAGGCATGCCCATCATGAAGGTCCGCCACATTTTCAGTGTCCCCAAGCGGCGGTTGATGCGCGGGTAGATGAATAGTTGCGTCGGAAGTCCCATCACTCCCACGATGAATAGAGACCACATGATGCGATCAGGCTTCATTCCAGCGCCGCCTGAGAAGAAGAACGGCAATCGAGCTTGGTTCTTTGTGTCAACAGGATCGCTGAGGAAGCTCGTCCACAGCGTGTTGTAAGTCGTGATGTGGTACTCCTGAATTGCATATGACACGAGCGTCAGACACATGTTCTTTGTGAACATGCGCTTCAGTGGAAGAATTCGCTGGGGTTTGGCGGGCTTCAGCGATTCAGGGTGCTCTTCAGAGTCCCTCTCCTCTGCTGCCTCCGCGTCGTCGGTGATCATGCGGGACATTTCCTCGTGAGAAGCCTCCTCCTGCGCGACTCTGCTCGCTGATGGAACCTTTCTTCCAAATATCATTGCGCTGACCTTTCTCGTGAAAGCAATGCCCGGGTCGTAACGATCTTTGAGCGGCTCGAGAGTCTATAGGAGAGCCAGACAATTAGCCACGGGTCTGAATGAAAGGAGTCGAGGGTCACTTACCTCCTCCAGGAAAAAGAAGACAGCGCCAAACGCAATCAGAAGGAAAAAACCGCTCAACAGTGCAGGTGGTGCGTAAGGCCAAGCCTTCAGGAAAGCGTTGTTCCCGAACTTTTCAGGGTATTTTCCTGCGAGGTCCGCTAATTGTCCAGCCATCAGGGGACTGAACATCGCCGCGACGTTGAACGAGATTGGAAGCAGCAAGAAGGCATGCGGCTGATATCTGGTTTTCTTCTTAGAATTTTCTTCTTGGGGCGTCTCTCTGGAGGACCATCGATGAAGAATACGCACCTCTTTTCAGCTACAACCTCCGAGACCATGGTCCTTATGGTTGCGACATTGCCGTTGACGAGGCCTTCGAGAATGCGTAGGGCAAGCGCTTGCTTGAAATTAGTGATGAAGCCAAATGAAACGCAGCCAATCAGTGATCCAGCCACTCCCAGAAGGAGTACCGGCTTTCGTCCTCCTCGATGGGAATCTGCCAGTCTTCCGAGGAACATCGACGAGAAGCATTGCGAGAGCATGAAGCTCGTTTGCATATACGCAACTTGTCGAACGACTGCGCCCGAGTCCAGATTAGGGTCTAATGATTGAAGCTGGTAGAAAAGATAGGTCTGTCACGCTCAAGTCAGCATGATCGGTTCACAGGCCCCATCACTGTGCCGCCGGGACGTCACGTACGAGCAACGAGATGCTAACAACCGGCTCGGCAAACCGTAAAAAGCACAGAATCGCCAGTTGATCTTTTCTTGGGAGTGACCTCCATGTCACTTCATCTTTCTTTCCATCCATTGCCGATGGGTTGGTTGCTGTTCCTGAATCCTGCTGAGGGGACGTTTGTGCTTGTAGTGTGAGTGTCTTCCGTGGCGACATACAATGCTGCTGTCACCAGTGGAAGATCGATGTAATACCAGTGAAGACGATCATCTGGAGCGCTGAACGAGCTGGACCCTTTGGTTCCAGGGAGGGGGAGCTAGCTGTCTGGCGGTGGACTGACTCGGAGCTCCCAAAGCGGTCGCCATGGGTGTCTTCGGTCCGCTGTGGGTACCTGGCTGCAATTGAAACAACAGCACAAACCTTGCCCCTTCGGTCCGCTGCTGAGGGTTACGACAGCAATCGCTTGCAGGTGTCAGTCGAAGTCTCGGTGGTTGTGGTGGTGCAGTACCTGTCATCTGGGCTCGCGCAGCCACTATCATCACCTTATCCGTTGAACGCACTATTGACCAGACGATTGATTAGTCACCATGGGTAAGAGCAAGAGCGTGAAGTTTGCAAAAGACATGGAGCGGATGAAGTACAGCGCCCTCGAGGAGGCAGATGCCGACGATGAGCTTGACAGTCTCGACGGTATGGAGCTGGAAGGCCGGGACGGCCACGGACACTCGCCCACTTTTCCCGATGAGTGGAATCACGACCGGATGCTTTGGGATCAACGGTTACGCCGGGTTCAAAAGATTGTATGGGTTGAGGGTGTAATCATCGCCATGCTTTTCGGCTTGGTGGTGTTTCTGGGGCTTCAATTGGTGTGGCCAAAACAACGCGGTGTTCCACTTGGTGTTGATCCTAGTGGATTCGTTCCTCCAGGTACGGATACGAATTCTTTGAACGAATTTAGGCATGTGCGATTTGCTGATTGGCGAATGGAACAGAGATCGGACAGCCTGTAAAATGGATGAAGTACGACGATGATACCGATCCGCACTTTTTCCCGCCCGATGTATTCGACAGCATTGAGAAGGTGCAAGCTGCAGCCAGAGATTTCAAGATGCTACATAACGGTACGCCAGGCTCAGCCGTCCGATTTGCGAGACTGTTGTTTATGACTATTTATTCTGCTGGCAGCTTCGAATGTACAGATCAACGGCAAATACACGACGTACATGGACTTTAACGACGACAGGCAACCTTTGCCCCCGTATGTCACCAGGAAAGGGTCCGAATTATACAGCATCAGAGCCTTCCACCAAATGCACTGCGTTGTAAGTTTACGTCTCAAGAAACTGTACATACTCCGGTGCTGACTGCATTTCAGTCTATCATCTTCGAAGACATTGGCTACCGAGTTCTCAACAAGACGTCTAAGTGGGAGCCTGGGCATGTTATCCACTGCCTGAACACGGTCCGGTCAGCCGTGACCTGCCTGGCTGACGCAACACCGATATCATACGTGCATGGAATGGGAGTTGGACATACAACGGACGATCAGAAGTCTCATTGCCGTGATTTCTTCGCGCTGAGGGAGTGGGCTCACGATCCAGTCCGGGCAGTGCAGTGGAAGAACGTGGCACCAGACGACGAGAAGGACCGGTACGAGCAGATTTGGCCGTAACGCGATCACTAGACATGCATTATTTTGCCCCATTTCACATCATTGCGGGTTAAGACGTCGATGCATCAGGAAATTTAGCGTTACGTAGACAGTATTTACATTAGCACTTGATGGGCATGAACACTTTCCGCAGGGGACTAATATCAAGGATCAACGGAGAATATTGGAAAGTCATCAGCTTCTATTGGTACGTGAAACAACCATTCCTGCAGAGACGAATGGAATCATGTTCAACGTCATACCCGGTTTCTGCGAATCTAGTCTAACGCCATGTCTAAACTTTTCCTGATGTGTGCCGTGATACCATCGATCTGCGAGCGAAATGTTCAATAAACTGATTCGCCAATGAGGAAGTTTGTGTAACTTACATATTCCTGATCGAAGATGCTGTAGTGATTTCCGGCCGTCTCAATGACCTGTTCCACGAAGCCCTCCTGCATGTCCTCCCAACCGAGCTGCGGCAGAAACCTAGTTCGATCGAGCGGACATTTCTCGCCAGGATCAGCCATCGGCACCATATCCTTCGCTCTGATCAAGATCGCGTGCGGTGGCGTTGGGTCAACGCCGTACGACCGCGCCGTTCCAAGGACTCCCGTCCTCGGCATCGACCACTGTGGAGGGTCCCACTGATCGGAGAGGCATGTCGCTCTCATTAGCGCCGTCATCAACTTGTCACGAGTCTCTTCATTGACACCAGGCAGAGCTGGCGCGTGATGGAGTTTCGCGGGCTCTTTTTGGGCTTCGGGCCGTGGACATCTTGGGTAGACTGAGTCGATGAGGATGATTCGTGATACGCGAAGGCCGCGGCCTGAAGTAGCCAACATGTGGGCGATCTGCACGGAGAGAACGCCTCCAAAAGACCAGCCTGAGGAGGATTTGGGTCAGAAAAAAGCTCGGTACGTTACTGAGATCTACATACCACCGAGTACGATCTCGCCTCTCAGCATTACCCGCTTGATTAGGCGGACATACGCTTCAGCGATGTCCCGAACGCTTTGCCATCCACCGATACCATCGGCATCGAACTTGGGATCCCAGATACCGTAAACCTTTCGGCCCAGGGTGCCGACCTTGAAATAGCTTGTTAACAGACCACTTGCATCGTGGATGAGGAAAATCGGTGGCGGCTCGCTGCGAGAGCGCGGGAAATCTTGGATCAGGACTGGATTGGCGGCAGGCATTGCGGCGGCTGAAGTGCTGTGGCTGTCCTCGTGAAGATCCAAATGCAGTGTGAGAGCTGAGAAGAAGGACGCCACCAGTAAGACCCAAAATGACGATCGAAGTGTGAGTTCGAAGGTAGCTCCGGTAAGGCTTCACAGTGTTGTTAGTGACATTCGGGCGGGGAACTGTTTGGTCGCCAGCACGTTGCGCGAACTCTGAACGAGGGTGTCTCCTGCAACGGATCCCAGGCCACAGCAAAGTCCAATCTCTGTCAGCTTCCCCATTGGTCTGTCTTCTACAGCTCCGAGTCCTTGGACGAGGGTGGCATCCGCGGTCCGAAATGCTGTTCAAACTTTAATCTGGCTGCACACAGTTGCTGGCTCAGTCCGGCACAAGTTGAGAGTACCCACCGCCCTCCCAACTCATCGTCAACCCCTGCTCATCCCAGCGTTAGGCTTTCACCAAGACGAACTAGACGCAAGATTTCAGTGAAGTGAGTATTGTCATGTTCAACTGTCTCCAGCGTTTTTAGCCTTATCTTACGATCTCACAGGCGCTAAAGAGCAACTAAAGACTTCGATATGGAGAAACACACACTCCTGAACGAGCAGCGAGAAAGCGAAGAAACGACTGCAGGGCGTAGCAGCTATCATGACGAGACAGACTCAGTCGAATACACCTCCGAGGTGATCACCAAGCGCAAAGCCCACCGTAGCCGCATATGGTCCGTTATCGGCAAAGCAGCTCTAGTCCCAGCCGCCTTTGCCATCTTCTACCTCGGTCGCGCAACCCACGACATGACCCCCTCACGGCCTCCCGAGCCCATCTCTCTCGGAAAATGCTCGCCGGATTGGAAAGAGTCGAAAGCCCGAGGCTGCGTCTACGACTTTGTCCTCTCGACGTGGATGCATCCGAAATGCTTCAACGAGGAGATGCACGAACGGTACCTGGGCTACATGAAGTGGAGGAACACGACCTTCTGGTACGAGCGGGAGCGTATCAACGAGGTGCCCTTTGACGTGGCGGCCAAGGGGGAGCATGGGGAGATTTTCACGGACGGGACGGTTCACCACATGCACTGCAGCTACGTGTGGGACAGGATCACGTATGCTTCGCACTTCAAGCCGAGAGTGTTGGACTCGCTGTGCAGAGACCCGAAGCACGTCGAGCACTGTATCTTGTACAATGGCATTCCTCAATCTTGGGAGATTGACCTGCCGAACATTACGAGGGTGTACAACGAGCCTCATGAGGTGGATTGTTTGATTGGATGAAGGTGATGTCGGTTTAGGTGGGAACGTCTTCCATTCAGCAGAGCGTGCATTGAAGAGGTCATGATGTTGCATCAAAAGCCAGTTCTAGTTTGTTTCAATGCATGCCCATTATCCGTATCTTTTACTGTCCGATGGCAATAATGCACATCTCGCTACTAGCGACTCGAAGGGGAACGGCGTGTAAAGTCTATCCTCTGCGGTGTTGTTCACAATATGATGGAAACTGTCTTAACTATGTAATAGTAACTACAGACCTTCTTCAGTAAGGTTTTGTGAAGTCGCAAATATGCCATGTACGTATCCTACGATGAGTCTAACGATTGCTTCGCTACATGCAACAGAAAATTCTAAGCTCAGTTATCCAACGTTTGGGGAGTTCTCAGGCCAGTCCAATCTCTTCATCCGGGGACAACTTGGGGAACGGAATGATCTCAGTGTAGTTGTCGTGCTTCGCCCCTTCGGGTGCCAGATTCTTGTACCGCACGCCTCTCACAGGGTCGTTCGCCCACTTTCTCAAAGCAGACCAGTCTCTGCACATAAACTTCTGGTCATCAGTGACATGCCCCACCGCAAAGCCATTAACATAGGTCATTGGAGATGCATCCGCAAGACACATGATTGCCTCACGAATAGTGTTGAGGCAGTGGGCGACATGTTGAGGAGCCCATTGTGACGAGACGTTGTGAACGCGATGACCGTATTCTTCGGTAATGGAAATCTGTTGTCACTTCAGTCAGTAAAAGTCGAAAATCGCCCGTCAGGTATCCTGCAAACTCACGAGGCAGTGCATTTGATGAAAAGAGCGGATGATGTAAGTTTGTCGGTATGACACCGTTGAATAGTATGCTGGCAGCTTTGCAACAGTGCCGTCAGGCTTGTGCCAATCCGCCCAATTATCGTTGACCAGGACATTGGAAGCTGCTCGAACTGTTAGCAGTGATTGACCTTGCAGCGACCACGAAAAGGCTCACAGTTATGCAAACTCTTCAGCTTCTTGACGACCATTTTCGTCTTATTCAGGTCGTAAAATGTGTCTTCTTCGATGTAGTACGGAGAAGACTTGTCGAAAATTGTCCATCTTCCTGGTTCGCCGATCTCTTTGGCACTGTTAACAAGCTGCCCTTCTCGTTTCGCAACTCTGCACACTTACCCGGCGGGACGAAGCCGCTGTGGTCGCTACCGATATGCCCGCATTTTTGGGCATCTCTGACGGACGTAACGCGATCAAAGACAGCGAATACAGTCACTAGCATGAGAGCCACGACTGTTATTAGCAAGCTCACGCGCAGGCACCAGACGTTGCTTTCCAAGGTTGCGATTTGTTCGCGCAAGTTCTCCTCCGAGCCTTCGGATTGTCGCTCATCGTCATCGGATTGGCTGGTGCGAACTTCCTTGTACGCGTGTGTGGGCGGCCACAGCGACTTCAGCCTGTCCATCTTTTCTTGTGCAGTACGCCTCCGTTGATTGTCAGAGTTCGAGTTCGTTTGTGAATGAAGCAACCAGTACCACGGCTGTTGATCAGGTTGGAGGAAGTCGCCGTAACGATCGCGAATAGCGCCAGCAAGGAGCTTCTTTCAGCACTCGAACAGAGCCAAAATGCCTGGATGCGCTCCAGACTGGTCGCTATGGTCGTCAGTCAAGGCGCTGTTAGTTGGAAGTCGAGTCAGGGACAGGGGCCTCATAAAGACTGCCGGACCGAACATGGCCTCCTATCAGAAGCCCCAATTCGCGCGGTCCGAACTCATTTCACCCCCCAAGGGTTTCCGCTATGGAGACAGATTGGGATCCCATGTCACTGAACATCGACCCTGGAGTGAGCAGCGCGTCATGGGCATTGCAGCTGAATGTTGAGACTGCATTCTCAGAAACGCATGCAATTCAGTCCGAATTCTCAATTAGTGGAAAACATCTAGAAACATTCTGATCCAATTTGATTTATTCAGATTCGATACGTCAATATACGTCGTGTCACTACGTCCATCATGGCATCAGATGGCCTCCCAAAAGAGGACAGCACGCAAGCACCAAACGACAATAGCCCAACACCGATCGCAATCTGCGGCATAGGCCTAAGACTTCCAGGCGGGATCAAAACCCCGACATCTCTCTACAACTTCCTCATCTCCCGCAAAGATGCGCGCTCAAAACCAGACCAGCCGCGGTATGCATCCGAAAACCACCACTTCACAGCAACCGGAAAGTCAGGGTCCCTCCCGACGGAGGAGGGCTACTGGCTCTCTAATGACGATGTCACGAAATTCGATCCCTCATTATTCTCGATGAACCCAAAAGAGATGTCAAAGCTTGACCCGCAACAGCGACTATTATTACAGGTGGTCTGGGAAGCGCTGGAGAGCGCTGCAGAAACGGAATGGCAGGGCCAGAGGATCGGGTGCTACGTGGGCAGCTTTGGGGACGACTGGCGGGAGATGCACGCCGTTGACACGCAGGACGACGGCATGTATCGTCTCACGGGGTACATGGACTTCGTCCAGGCGAACAGGATATCTCATGCCTTTGATCTGAGAGGACCAAGGTGAGCATGCCGGCCCGTAACTATGGTGGCCATCACTGATTTTAATGCAGCATGACCGTTCGCACAGCGTGTTCAGCGGCAGGACTCGCTGTGCATCTTGCTTGCCAAGCCATCCGTGCCGGCGAATGCGACTCAGCTGTTGTGGCAGGGTCCAATCTGATGCTGTCCCCAGGCTTCACCAGGCTCATGGCTGAGCAGAGCGTCTTATCGCCAGATGCATCCTGCAAGACCTTCGACTCTAGCGCCAACGGATATGTACGCGCTGAAGCGGTCAATTGCCTGTTTGTCAAAAGACTCGACTTAGCGATCAGGGACGGGAATCCTATTCGGGCGGTGATTCGCGGATCAGCAACGAATTCAGACGGCAAGACGCTCGGTCTGACTACACCGAGTGCACAGGCTCAACAGGAGTTGATTCGCGATGCATATCGCTATGCTGGCATTCCTGAGAGTGACATGTGGCAGACGGCGATGGTTGAGTGTCACGGCACTGGGACGGCTGTTGGAGATACCATTGAAGCATGCACTGTTGGGACAGTGTTCGGTGACAAGGGCATGCTGATCGGATCGGTAAGTGCTGCATGCTCGGTGAGATAACATGCGTGCTAATGATCATTCAGGTGAAACCGAACCTGGGACATTCAGAAGCTGCTTCAGCCATCACCAGCATCGTAAAAGCCGTTTTGTCCCTTGAAACTCGTACCATTATACCCAATATCAAATTTGAGAATCCAAGCGTTAGCAGTAAGTCCCAAGCTTCAGATGCACAGGAGTCGTTCTGATGGGCCATGTTCGCAGTACCTTTTTCATCAGCTGGTCTGAAAGTCCCGACCGAACCCACGCCTTGGCCCGAAGATCGCGCTGAGCGGATCGGGGTGAACAGTTTTGGCATAGGAGGAACCAACGTACATGTACGAACGTTTCCTATTTTCTCCTGCATGGCAAGCTCACTAAAACGTTCAGATAATTCTAGAATCGGCGGCATCGGTGACAAGGCCGACGGCCGTCCGGGGTCCCGGCAACGTGGATACCCCGCCGCCGTCTCCACCTCTCCGAAGAGAGCCGGCAACTCTGCTCCTTTTCTCTGCTGGCCACGAGGAGTCCCTAAAGGCCATGGTTCAGGATTACAAGACATTTCTGAAAATGCAGCCGTCGAGTCTGGAGGGACTTGCTCACACTTTGACACATCGCCGGTCACATTTGGGCTACCGAACGTTTACTGTTGTGACCGATGAGTGCGAGAACCTGGTCTTTAACCAACCGCCATTACCAAGTTTCAGATCCAACACACAGAATGCCGGTATCGCGTTTGTTTTTACTGGCCAGGGCGCCCAGTGGGCAAGGATGGGCTCTCACCTCCTGAAGACCAGTCGGGAATTCCTGCAAGATATTCGTGAGATGGATGCGGCTTTGAAGAGTCTTCCGAAAGACCACCGGCCGAGCTGGGACATCAGAGGTATGTCATCAACTCAGCTTCAAGATTCTAATGGACACTAACCAAGTCCTGACAGGCGAATTGATGCGATCTGAGGCAATGTCTCGTTTAGGCGAAGCGGAATATGCTCAGCCAATTTGCACAGCCCTGCAAGTCGCTCTTGTACGGCACCTAGCCCGATACCGCATTGTACCAAAAGCGGTCGTCGGCCACTCCAGTGGTGAGATTGCAGCTGCGTACGCTGCTGGTGTGCTCACCCTCAAAGAGGCCATCATAGTTGCATACTACCGTGGCTTCACGGCCAAGAGGCTAAAGAAACAGGGTGCCATGGCCGCCATTGGTCTCGGAAGAGACCAAGTAACGCCTTTTCTGGCTGCTGGGATTACGATCGCCTGTGAAAACAGCAACTCCAGTATCACTCTTTCTGGCGACGTCGAGCCTCTCGAGGGTGTCTGCAATGCCATCAAAGAGGCGAAGCCGGACGCTTTGGTGAGACTGTTGAAGGTTGACAAGGCCTATCATTCCCGTAAGCTACGACTTTTACTGCCAAATAAAGACTGCAGAGCACTAACATCGCTTCTCTCCAGATCACATGCGCGTGGTGGGTGCAGAGTACCAAGCCCTTCTGAAGCCATATCTGAGCCCCAACGCCCCCAAGATCCCCTTCTTCTCAAGTGTCTCGCTGCAGAGGTTAGAACGCGCATCAGACTTTGGCCCAGATTACTGGCAACGCAATCTCGAGTCTCCTGTGCTTTTCCGTCAAGCTGTCACACGACTTCTTCAAACATCCTCGACAAGTCTTCACCTTGAAGTTGGCCCACACTCGGCGCTCGCAGGTCCGCTCAAGCAAATTTACTCGGAAAACGCAATGACGCCGGCATACATCACCGCCCAGAAGCGCGGCGCAAACAGCATGGTCTCGTTCTTGTCAGCAGTTGGCGAGCTCCACTGCCGCGGCGTGCCAGTGGTGTTCCCAGTATTGGACGGTGTCCGTCCGCTGACGGATCTCCCGCCGTATCCTTGGCACATGAGCAAGACGTACTGGCCAGAGTCGCGAGTCATCAAGGCGTGGCAGTTTCCTGAGCATTCCCCTCATGAACTTTTGGGCTCGCGTGTGCTGGAAGACAGCAGCTCGGCGCCCAGCTGGCGGTGTGTTCTGTCACTCGAGAAGGTTCCATGGCTCAAGGACCACTGCGTCGGCTCAGATGTCGTTTTCCCCGCCGCCGGATACATCGCTATGGTTGGAGAAGCCGTCCGCCAAGTATCTGGTCAGACCGACTTCACAATTCGGGACCTACAGGTCATGAATGCTTTGGTACTCTCCTCAGGGCAAGGCTTAGAGCTTCTGACTTCGACACGCCGCGAAAGACTCACTCAATCTGATGCCTCTGACTGGTGGGAGGTCAGTATTCAGAGCTACAAGTCCGGAGCATGGACTACGCACTGCACCTGTCGCGTGAAAGATGGACAGGCCTCGCAAGGCCCAGACTTTTCATCTCTTGCAGATGAATCATTCCTACGTCCTGTCGAATCTCAGCGGTGGTACAAAGCTATGTCTAACGTGGGGTACAAGTACGGTCCTCTATTCAGGGGCATGCGGAACATCAGAGCGAGCGTGAGTTCACCTGCTGCAGCCGCGGGTATTTCAGACGCTCGCGAATGCAACGAGTTGAAGTCGACGTACGCCCTCCACCCCAGAACCATAGATCAAGTCCTCCAGTCCTTGGTGGTAGCCAACAACTCCGGAGAACCACGTCTGCTAGACAAGTTGTATCTACCAACCCACATTGGTGAAATTTTCATCAGCAACTCCGCAGCCTCCGCGTCAATTTACTTGCAGACTTTGACGAAGCAGGGCTCTGGCACCTGTGAAGGCAACAGCATTGGATATGCGTCTGCAAACGCCAATACAACACCGGTTCTTTTCATGAAAGATCTCCGCTTCTCTCCAGTGGATCTTGAGACCTCTGACGACAAGTCAAATGATTCGAAGGTGGTACGGATGCTGTGGAAGCCAGACCTCGACCTCGCTGATCCGACACAACTGGTCTCCTCGCAAGCTGACCAGTCGTTTCCGATCATTCACGGACTGCTTGAAAATCTATTCTTACTTTGCGGTGCTGCTGCCTTGGATGATCTAGATGGCTTGGATCTAGATTTGGAGAGTCAGCCACATCTCAAGAAGCACTACAATTGGCTGCAACGCCACGTCTCAGACGCGGACATCGGACGCAACATGCCTTCAGAAGACCGTTTGTTGCAGATAGCTAGCATCTCTAGGCAGCTTGCACAAACACCCGCCTCGTCAGTGGCCACCCTGATCAAGCGCTGCTTTACCCATGCACGAGAATTCTTCAACTCCGAGCGGGTGCCTCTTGAAGTGTTCCTCCAGGACAACGCGCTACACGAACTTTACGACTGGATGAATACTTTGTTCTCTTATAAGCCTCTGCTAGAACTCCTGTCGCACAAGCGCGGCAGACACCTCAGGATTCTGGAAATTGGCGCCGGGACAGGTGGCTTGACGGCTCGGATCTTGAGACATCTCGTATCTTGCTTCAGTGAGGGACAGGCAGTCGGCAAGTACGTCTTCACAGACGTGTCCGCTGGCTTCTTTCCAGCAGCACAGAAGAGATTTGAAGATATCCCGTCTGGATTCGTCGACTACCGTGTTTTGGATATCAGCCGTTGCCCTGCCGAACAGGGTTTTGGTGGCGAACAGTATGATTTGATTGTCGCCAGCAACGTAAGACAACCCAAGAGTCCTCGTTCAAGAACGGAGTTCATCGATCATGCTGACATTTCTCTCAGGTTCTTCACGCCACCCCAGACTTGACGCAGACCTTGAGACATGCCAGGTCACTCCTAAAGCCGGATGGCCGACTGCTTATGCACGAGCTATGCAGTGGTGAGTAACGCACTTCGTCAAATAACATCAGATTTCGTACTAAGGCTCAACAGAAACCAAATGGATCAACTTCATCTTTGGCTATTTCTCGGGGTGGTGGCTCGGAGAGGCTGACCAGCGCGTCGACGAACCGTACATCTCCCCAGCACAATGGCAAGAGCGTCTGCAAGCCGCAGGCTTCTCTACGCCAAATGTCTTCTACGATGGTGTCGGGAAGGATAAGTTGAACGCCACCATTGTTGCTCAGCCCGCTCCGCAGGACCTGCAGCCATCACCACAGACAAAGCAAGTCACGTTGCTCTACGAAGACGTCAAGACGCATCCCGTGGTATCTCAGCTGCGTCAAACACTAGAAGGTCAGGGCTACAAGGTCACTTGCACAGGCTTGATGTCGAAGGATGTCGAAATTGCTGGCGCTGTTGTGTCTGTCGTAGACCTCTGTCGTGGAGATGGCTACTTTCACGACATGACGCAGGACAAGCTTGATGCATTCAAGCGGTTGGTGAAAGCGATGGAGTCAAATGATTCTGGTCTCCTCTGGGTCACCAAGTCTTGCCAGTTCAAACCCACCGATCCGACCTATGCCCCTGTACTCGGCGTAGCACGTACGGTTCGCGCCGAGACGGGCCTCACATTCGCTACGTTGGAGCTGGATGACGTGCAAGACCGCGCCCTACATGCCGTCTCTCAGATCTTGCGCAGAGTCATTGTTGATCAAGACCAATTCCACGAGATGGAGTTTGCATACTCCTCAGGGAAGGTCTTGATTCCACGTTGCCAATGGACACCGATATCTCGATCCCTTCAAGCAACCAGCCCCCCATCTCCCACAAAGATGCTGCAAATTGGCAGACCTGGATCACTTCAGACTCTCCAGTGGGTATCTCGTACACTGCCTGGGAACCTCCCTTCCAGCTCCGTCCAGATCAAAGTCCATGCAGCCGGCCTCAACTTCAAAGACGTCGTCACGGCCATGGGTCTCATCACCCCTTCTTCGTCCGAAGGTCTTGGCTGTGAAGCCAGCGGCGTAGTGACAGCCACGGGATCTTCAGTCACGAATCTGCGTGTCGGAGATCGCGTCATGGTCTTCGCCCCGCAAGCCGCTTGCTTCTCGACGGACGTACAAGCTTCAGCTCAGCTATGCGTTTGCATCCCCGATTCTCTGAGCTTTGCAGATGCCGCTGGTATGCCATGCATCTTCATCACAGTTTTACGAGCTCTGGTTGAAAAGGCCGGGCTTCGAGCCGGTCAGAGCGTGTTGATCCACAGTGCTGCCGGCGGGGTTGGTATTGCTGCCATGCAGATTGCCAGATGGATAGGGGCCAAGGTCTATGCGACGGTCGGCAGCGATGAGAAAGCCGACTTCGTTTCTCGCGAGTGGGGGGTTTCGAGAGAAAGCATCTTCTCTTCGCGGGACACGAGTTTCGTTGAGGGTGTCAAGGCAGCAACTGGTGGCCGTGGCGTGGACGTCATGCTCAACTCTCTTTCGGGCGAGCTGCTTCATGCCTCGTGGGATTGCGTAGCTCCCCATGGAACGTTCGTCGAGCTCGGCAAACGTGATACCCTTGCTGGCGGCAGACTTGCTATGGCGGCGTTCGACGAGAATCGGTCTTTCGTGGGCGTTGAGATGGCCAACCTTGCTGCGCAGGATCCTAGTATCGTGGCTCGCCTATTGGAGCAGACAGTTGAGCTTTACGAGAAAGGATTCATCTCGCCGGTAAAGCCTTCACGCATCTTCTCTTGTGGAGATGTTCAAGACGCCTTCCGCTACCTCTACAAGGGCACCCACATTGGCAAGGTCGTCATCGATCTCAGCGATGAAATGCAAGATGCTCTACAGGTTGCCCGCCCAACGCCAACTCCAGCATTCAAGAATGACGCTACCTACATGCTAGTAGGTGGCATGGGAGGTCTTGGTGGCTCAATTGCACGCTGGATGGTCTCTCACGGCGCACGAGACTTGGTTTTCATTTCCAGATCAGCCGGTGCTGGCGGTGAAGACCAAGTCCTCTTAGCCGAGTTGGAGGGATTGGGTTGCAGAACAACTGCCATCGCATGCGACATCACGGACGAATCAGCCATCGAGGCCATTGTTCGAAGGGTATCTTCGTCCAAGCGCATCGTCGGCGTAGTCAATCTCGCAATGGTCCTTGCAGACGGGTCGCTGCCAACGCTGAGTCTTTCTCAATGGCAGACAGCAACGGACCCCAAGATTCGCGGAACGTGGAATCTGCACCGCGTTCTCCCCGCTGACATAGACTTCTTTGTACTATTCGGCAGCATGTCTGGTGTCCATGGGTACCCGGGCCAAGCAAACTATGCCGCAGCCAACACCTTCCTGGACACTTTCGCACAGTATCGTCGCGGTCTCGGAATGCCATGCGCCGTTGTTGACCTCGGTGGCGTGGAAGACGTCGGCTATGTCAGCCGAACTCAGGATGTCGAGGATGCCATGCGAAAGGCCGGTGCAAAGTTGGTTTCCGAGTCGGACATGCTGCAGGGCTTGCAGCTTGCAATCGCCACGTCACGAGACACTGGCAACGAAGACAACACCGGGTTCAACAGCCAGCTCGTTGTCGGCCTCGATTGCACTATTCCCATTGATGATCCAAGCAACCGTGTCGTGTGGAAGCAAGATCCGCGCATGGTTCACTATCTGAATAACTCGGAAGACGCCGCCTCATCGCAAAACAATTCTGGTCGCCCTGGACTGGCCGACTACATCGTCCGTCTTCAAGGCAACCCACAGGAGTTGGATTCTCAAGCCACTGTCGCTCATTTATCAAAGGAGATTGCTCAGAGGGTCTTTGGTTTCTTGATGAGAGAGATTGACGAAGGGGGAGTAGATACAAGCCTGTCACCGTCAGCGCTTGGTGTCGACTCGCTCATGACGATTGAGATCCGCAACTGGTGGAAGCATACAATGGGAGTTGATGTGAGTGTGCTTCAGCTGACGAGTGCCCAGAGCTTTGATCAACTGGGACAGCTGGCTGTCGGGCAATTGAAGAAGAAAATATCGAGTTGAACAGAATATATTATTAGAGTTAGAGGAATTAGGGTAAACACACAGTCACGGTTATCAAGAGTTTCATGAATACAATTCAGCTTAATAAATATTGATGGCCATAGAAAGAATGGCAAAAGGAATGAACAGCGGATCGGACTTTTCTATTAGTATTGAAATGAGTTGATAATGAAGTTGAATCGACAGTACAGTGTTCGGCTCGAATGCAAGAATGAGTACCGTGTTCTATCCGACTTGTGAGGTCGCTACACGATCGCCCCGTCGTGAAGCGTGAGACAAGAACCGGCGTAACTGATTGAAACTGGGGATGATAGTCTGCCCTGAGATCGAAATCAGCATCGGAATTCGGGGTTACTCAATTCCGCCCACATGCGCCGATGGTTTAGTGGTAAAATTCTCCGTTGCCATCAAGCAGCGTCGGGGAGCCGGGGGTTCGATTCCCCCTCGGCGCAGTTTTTTGCATTTTGCGTTAATGGCCTTAGGCTATTCCGCCTGGGTATTTCTCTTTGAACACACGGCGATTGACCATCAGTCTACTCCTGTTCACTGTGGCTATGAAGACGAACAAAACATTGGTCCTTTGTGAGAGAATAATTGTAGATGAGCAGCTGTGTTTCCATCGCCTTCAAAAATTGCCTTGGCGTAACCTGCGCCTATCTTACCCACTCTCGAGGAACCTTATGTGTAAGATCGTCAACATCGGGGAAAGAACTGCACCATTCGATACCTGGCCAAGAGCATATTTGTTTCGAGAGACGCGACAGTGGGCTTGAAACTGGCCTTGCCACTGCGGCCACCAAAGGACAAGACATCCCATCCCGGTGTAATCTAATGAGCGTTATTTGGGTTTTCTCCAGTAGTTCGTTCGGACGTTGACATAGGCTGCGAAACGGCTCGCGGGCTGCCTCGGTATCGCTCCCGGGAGCTCTGACGGGGTCAACAGGTGGTGCTTGCGCTCCACGATTAACCTTCTTTTGTTTATAATTCCGCATCGCATCGAAACACGTCGTGGTTTGTGAAATCACCAGCAGCCAACAATGGCTCAGTCGGCGATAACCGAAGGCTGGCCTCGCTGATTGCTTTGTCTTGATAAGTGCCAAGTCAACGTCTCTAACGGATTGTCATAGCTTACAAGCAGCTGCAAGCTCACGCACGTCGCCGGGTTTTCAAAACAGACTTGCCGCCCCAGATGCGCGTTTAAGGTTGCAGGAGCACTTCACTTAGCCTTTGGCTTCACGCCCAAGGCCGCATCAGTGCCACCACCCCAACGTAAGCTGGAAAGACATGAGATGAAGGTGTTACATTATTAAGCTCTGACGAGAGCATTTGATGATGCCGACTGTACGGACTGACCTGTAGGCTAACCACCGCGTAGGCTCGCTCAGATGAACCTTCACTTTGCCCGTCTCCTCCTCCCGCCTTCCCACCCCACGGCTATTCGACGATGCGACGCTGGCCAGCCATACGGCTATCGCGCTCCGCGAAGCCCACCGGTTTCTTGCTGCCCGTCCGCGACGGCCGTGCTTACGGTAAATCCCGGTGCCTTGCAGCCCTGCTGAAAGATCCTTGCTTGGCGCCGGAAGACACGGGGATTGACCCTTTTCCACCCACCGTTATGAACAAGGGGCAGAAAAACCGACCCTGAAAGTTGCAGCTCCCGAAACCTGTTGGTTACCCTCAAACTCCGGGGAGAAAAAAACGAGGTGCCTGTTGCGCCTTCGTCTTAGGGGGGCCAAGCTCGCTAATGAACGGAGAGCGGTCGGCGTGAGAATCCCGCCGTTGAAGAAGGACCGGGGCTCGTAGCTTGCGCCTCTGCCTGGGCAGTCAATGTCATCAATCGGGTGTTATCTCCGACAGTCAGTCGAGTCTCGAACTCCACGCGCTCAGACAATTCTTACCCGCAGGGAACGAGAATTGTCAACCCACTTCGGCCCCATCTGACGCTGGCGGGTGTAACGGTCAGGCCAGGATTGCTCGGATTTTCTCAGCCTTCGAATTGCGTAAAAAGAGGCTTGCGTTGGCAGAAAGTGGGTAATGGCGAGCGCTTTGACAGAGCAGACATCTTTGGTTCTGACGACTCCATCCAATGCCCGACATTCCATATCAGGACATCAGATCGTTGGAGGGAGCGTCTTCCCTGGCATTCACGCGACGAGCGGACATTGGCGCATTTGCGAGATAACCGACCTCATTATCATTATCTTTTCATAGAAACTAAACCAACATTCAAACGCATAACAGCTCAATTCCAGGGCAGGTCGTGACGGTACTGTGGCCTCCTCTGCCGGGTATCTGATGGTGTGCGCTTTTTCATAGTACTTCCCCCAACACCGTTGCATGCGTGAGCTCCTTGTGAGCTGCGTGTACTTGAAAATCTCAACCGGCTCCGTCTCATAATGGTGACTGCTTTCCTGCCCTTGCTGTAGATGCTTCGCTCTCGACGTCTTCTTCAGAAACCCAGAACTCTGTCCTCTTTTGGATGCCGGGTTCTAATGGTATTTCGCTGTGGTCGCTTTTCACAGATGGTCGTCGTTCGGAGCGGATGTATGTGTCGGTTCCACCAGGACCGGCGTTGTCGCCGCGTAACCTGCTGTTGAGATACGCGGACCTAGTTTGGGAGTTTGCGTATGAGTTGCTGGCGTACCCTGAGGGGTGCGATTGCGGCTGCTTCTCGCCGAAGAAATAGAAGAAGATTGAACGCGACAGTGCGAGGTTTCCGGCAATGATGCCAAGGTAAAGTTCGAGATTGGACCAAATTGCTGTTACAGCATAGACGTCTGATTTTCGAAGTCAGTTTTGAAGTACTTGAAGAGGGAAGATACAATACATACAACTGAGATCGTTGGTGACGAGACCAAGCGAAGCAGCTCTCGCGATTCCAAAGCCGGTCGCACTGTCGAGGAGTTAGCGTCAGTCAAATCGCTGTATGTGACGAGATTCTTACATCAGTCCAAGACTCATCAGTCCACCAACAGAAATCTTCGTTGTCAAGGGAATTCGGACTTGCCAGACGACCGCCAGAGGCAGGAATGAGCAAAGCAAGTCGGTCAAAACAGAATAAGCTATTCAACGTTAGCCAAAGTCCGGGCAAAGCCTTGAGGTAGGTGAGCTCACAAATCGTCAAGTAGATGGCGTAAATCCGGATCTTCGCATCCCAGCACTTCCCCACTCCGGTCCAGTACGCCTCCACGGGATCACACTCTGCCAGGAGGATGATGATGACGCCGAAGTTGGTGATCACCAACCCACCCATAACCGTCCAGAGGAAGTACTTCATCCGGCTGGAATCCTTGATGCGCAGCAACAGCAGCATAATCGAGCACTTGAGCAGACAGACGCTGGCGAAGAGGAGAATCTGCCCGAACCATCCCAGCATGTTGTTGTTGACGTACTCCTCCGACGAAATGTACCACCTATGTCTCCCATTTCCGGTCGCGCCTTGCGCACACTGAACGCCGTATCTGACGATACCGAGACTGGCGGTGATTGCCATCAAATAGTCGTCCCATCCTAGGTGCCGTAGCGAGAAGCGCACGTAGAGCCGCAGAGTCGTCGTGAAGATGACGAAGAAGATGAGCACGCCGGATATCGCTAGCAGAGTCGGATTCACATTCTCGTCCGGCGGCAGCGGGTTCGGAGGAGTCACTGGCGCCATCGTCATCGTCGTCGTTAAACACTGTTCGCTGACGATGGGCTGACAAAAGCAAAGAAAATGGCAGGTTCCCAGATCAGACCTGGTAGCCTGAGTGCCAGGAAGCAAGGAACGAGGGTTTGTGCGCGGGAGCCAGGAGCTGGGCCATCCGCTGGATAAATGTAAGAGATTGAAGAAGGGGCGCCGCGCGGGAGGGACCCACGGCTGGCGGTCGTGGTTGTGCTGTGCTGGCAAATGGCTGCACAGGGCAAAGGCGACGACGATCGCCAAGATCTGCTTTGAGATGGCAGCTCGTCTTGTTGCCCCGGACTTTGAACGGGGACGCTAAGAAGTAAGGGACGAGGGGGGAGGGCGTGTTAAGGAGTTTGTGGCCGCCTTAAGAGAGCTGCGACGAAAAGGAAAGAGTACCCAGGTGTAGCTGATGCAGGTAATTCAGTTTCCGCCGCACAGCCTGCATGCGTGAGGCCGAGTGGTGGTCTGGTCTGCAAGGAAACGGAGGAGGTCAGGGCACACGGCGCATGTGTCTCAGAAAGGCGAAGACCCAACCTGTTCATCCCGCGGGCCTTGTGGGAAAGGGTGGTAGCGATGCTTCGATGTGTTGTCGTGCAGTTGCAGTGGACTTGTGGATTTGTGGATGGGAGATCGTCCAACATACTTTTTGTTAATGGACTTTAAGCATTCAGGTGGGCGCTTGTTCGTCACCTCGGAAACAAATTTGAGTGCCAGGCACGGGAACTTAGAGCTGGGAACGTGGCTGCGCGTGGCGTGCAATGTCTCTCTCGAATGCCTATCTTGGGTGTTGGCGTGTCTCAGCCGAGAGACTGACCCCGGAGAACAAAAGTCTCGCCCGAGTCTCCCGTTGTGGATGGCCGTGAGAGAGAGGAGAGGAGAGAAAAGGGCAGCATTCCGCCGGTTCGCGTTACCCCCTCCAAGGCTTTGCCCGGTGTGGCCATGGATACAAATTGAGTTTGAGTGGCCTCCAATCTTCCGATGCATGCTGTTGCCTCTGCTGAAGACAATTCGTCAAGAATCCCTGGGCTGATGTGGGTTTCTCCTGCGCCGCTGCTGCACATATGACAGGGACGAAAAGCCGCACGTCGACTGTTGCGCAGAATGCCGCAAGGGGGTGTGATGATTTCCAGATTTGTGGATTTGGCCAAAATGACAAAGCAGGGCTGTCGTGCTGCTTCGAGGCATGTTGACGGCGATCTTGTTCTCATCTTTGGCTTTGCACACTCTGGCCATCCGATCATCCCGTCAACTCTCACATCGACAAGACAATTTGCAGATTGCCTTGAGACAGATACGGACGCGGACGTGAAGTATATCAGAGGAGCTGGGTGGCATCGCTCCTCTTTTTCTACACCACCCAACCAGAAGAGCACTAGGTAACAACGAAGGTTTCGGGCGAGGTGAGGGAGGTGGCCGAGTCTAATGGCGGCAACGTCGCGGGTGTCAAGGGTGACCCAGGGGAAGCCTGTTCGCTCTGAGGGTCGTGCTGTAAACAAAAATTGCGAGGAGACGGGGAAAGCCCGGAAGACAACGTCGTCAATGCCTGGCGACGTGGGATTGTGGTGGAATTGTTCATTATTGACTAAGACGGCTGATTTGCCCAGACAAGGACCTGTCAGGTTGTCGGATGGGTCTGGCAGGGGACATCCTTGAGTCATGAACCCTCCCCCGGAGGAACGACCGGCCGGCGCAGCTCCGCATTGCCAACCGTTCCCGCCGGAACAGAAACGTCGATGGTACGGTAGCATTCGCCGGGCACAGCCAACGTGCCGGCGAGGGCGTGTCGTTCGTCTTTAACCGTTGGGGCCCGGCCGAGCATAAGACTGTGCTATGCCCGCTTACGAACTACTCATGCAATTCCCCCTCCTCTCTCCTCTTAGCTCGTCGGGGTAGTTGGCTCGCGTATCTTTTTCATGTAAGAAGGTGTGCGTTGGCCTGGCGTAGCGTCCGTAGTGTCGGGACTTAATAAGTGCTTACTATGTATGGCCTGTCGTCCTCTCCCCTCACACGCTTTCTAGTGTCGTTCTACCAGCCGTCCCGCGTATATGGCAGAATGATGGTTCGGAACCCCACCGATTCTGGCCCTTGTGCCGTTGTAGAACTTGGCAAGCGGCGACCTGGGGCGGCGACTAGGATATTTGCTGGGCCGCGTGGCTCATGATCAGCACATTCTGGCTGGACGATATTGCCCGTGGTGGTCTTAATATCCGTACTATCGAAATGCGACTTTTATTCGCTATCTTGTGGGACGTACAAAAAGGCTCAGCTCAGCCCGTTTCTCTCACCGGAGGTGACGCATGGTCAAGGCACGCCACCGTCCCTCCATCGTCGTACATGAGTGTGATGTTGGTTTTTGTCCAGGAGGCCTGACGTGCAGATATCGCGCAACATTGGTTTGAGCTTTTTCGCGAATCCTCGTCTCTCGTTTCGTGATCTCTCAATCGCTGAACCGACGATTCCTCAAACCTTATTGTTTGTTCCATTTCGGGAAAAAGATCGCTGCATACCACCGTCTTAGCCATGCTTGTCAAGTCGAGTCTCGCATTTGCTGCCCTCGCGGCCCATGTCTTTGCAGCGCCTGCGCCGCAGCCCTATGGAGACGACTCCTACGATTATGTAAGTCTTCACGTCCATTTTCAGACCTTTTGGTCCTTTTGTTGCTTTTTTCGACGGGGGTTGGCGCTTCGCTTTCTCCTCGGATTGATTTGATTGCAACGTTTGTTTGTTGGTTGGCGGCGGCGGCGTTCGGACTCGACACACTGACCCCTTTAACCAGATCGTCGTCGGTGGCGGTACGGCCGGTGTGGCCGTGGCTGCGCGCCTGAGCGAGGGCCTCCCTGACTCGAAGATTCTCTTAATCGAGGCGGGCCCCGAGGCCTGGGACGAGCCCAAGATCAATGTCCCTGGCATGAAGGGCTCGACGCTGGCGACCAAGTATGACTGGAACTTCACCACCGTGGCGCAGACCAACGTCAACAACCGTGTCTTCTCCGTGAACCGCGGCAAGGTCCTCGGTGGCAGCTCTGCCCTCAACCTCATGTCCTATGACCGGTCTGCCGCTGAGGAGTATGACAGCTGGGAAGCACTGGGTAATGCGGGATGGAACTGGGAGACCATGATTGCCGCCATGAAGAAGTCGGAGAACTTCACTGGTATCAACACTGACACCTACGGCTCCGAGGGCGTTGGTGACAGTGGTCCGGTCAAGGCGGTCATCAACCGGATTATTCCCGAGCACCAGGAGACATGGATCCCGACGATGAACACCCTGGGCATCAAGACCAACCTTGAGTCTCTAGGTGGTAACCCCTTGGGCGTCATGTATCAGCCCAGCAGCATTGATGCTACCCACTACAACCGCTCGTACAGCGCCAACGCCTACGTCCCCATTGCTGGCTCCAACTTGGAGATTCTGTCCGACACCACTGTTGTGAAGGTCAACCTCGAGCAGGTTGGAGATGAGCAGCAGGCCACTGGAGTTACTCTGCAGGATGGTAGCGTCATTGCAGCTAACAAGGAGGTCATTCTGTCTGCTGGTTCCATCCAGAGCCCCGGTCTTCTGGAACTGTCCGGAATCGGCCAAGCCTCCGTTCTCAACTCATCGGGCATCGCCCAGGTCATTGACCTCCCCGGTGTCGGCGAGAACCTGCAGGACCACCTCCGTATCCAGAGCTCTTACCAGCTGAAGCCCGAGTATACTTCCTTCGACATCCTGCGCAGCAACACCACCTACGCCGCCGAGCAGCTGGCCCTCTGGAACGCCGGCGAAGTCTCTCTGTACGACTACACCGGCAGCGGCTACACCTTCACCACCTGGGCGCAAGCCCTCGGCAACGACTCTCAAATGGTCGCCCTCGCCAAGGAAGCCGCCGGCGAGGACCCCAGCAAGGTCGACGCGAAGAAGCTCGAGTTCATGACCAACCCGGCCATCCCCCAGCTGGAGGTCATCTTCTCCGATGGTTACACTGGCGTCAAGGGCTACCCGGCCTCCACCTCCCCCCTCTTCGGCAAGGGCTTCTTCACCCTCATCGCAGCCATCATGCACCCCATGAGCCGTGGCAACATCCACATCAACCCCGCCGACACCACCGGCAAGCCCATCATCAACCCCAACTACTTTGCGCATGAGCACGATCTCGAGGCGGCCATCCAGGCCATCAAGTACTGCCGCAAGATCGCTACTACCGAGCCCATGGCCTCCATCTGGGAGAGCGAGTACGAGCCCGGTCTGGATGTCGTCCAGACGGACGAGCAGTGGAAGGAGTTTGCTCTCAACACCACGCTGAGCATCTTCCACCCTGTCGGAACTTGCTCGATGCTGCCCAAGGAGGACGGAGGTGTTGTTGACGCCAACCTGAAGGTCTACGGTACTTCAAACCTGCGCGTCGTGGATGCCAGTGTTATTCCCTTGCTGGTTTCTGCACATGTTCAGACTGCTGTTTACGGCATTGCTGAAATTGCGGCTGAGCGTATTATCGCTGACGCCAAGCAGTAGAGTGGAGGTGCGTCAGAGATGATTAGATTTCATATCATTTAATAATAATGATAATTTCCTATTTGTGCACCTTGATTTGCATGTGGGCTTCGAGCTTTAGACGTTGGAACTCCGTGATGCTTATAGTACAACGAGTTTACCACGAGTGACGGAATTATCAACCAAATCCATGGCACTTACTATGCCATCAGATGCTGCGCCGCAACAAAACTTAACCGTCTATTGCGTCGCATCAGTATTGAGTAGGTACCATTTGATCTTATGAAAGGCAGCAATCTCATAACTGAAGTTATTTCGTGTGGACTCAGTCGACTTCGGCGAACCGTTGTACAACTACCTTTTCTTTCTCAACTACATTTTCTCCCGTATCTCTAAGACGTGCAAAAAAAACAAGTCAAGCTGTATCTTGCGCATCTGGTTATCAATATGACGGAAACAACTGTTCATTCGACGATCGGTTCGCGCAGCTGAAACTGTAGGGCATGGCTCTTGTCTGGTTGGCCATACTACTAGGTAGGCTACGTAGACATCCGAAGGGCTGGTGTCCACTTGAAATTGTACCAACAGCCTACCATAGGCAGAACAGATACCCATCCACGCAGTAACACGTTGCGGACGTTCATTGGTGTAACAAGTCGGATGTGTGCACATTATACCTGTGACTCAATGTTTATCTTTGGCCAGTGTTCACAACAGATTGACGTCAGGACGACCTCCGCCCTCTCACCGTTCGCATAATAATTCCCCTCCCCTTCAAACCTGAGCTCATTCCCTTTCGCTTTTATTTCGCCATCAGTCTTCTTAATCTCCAATCTGCCGTCACAATCAGTGATGGCGCCCGTTGAATGAAAAGCGCATCGTGCCCTGTATACATGCCCCTTAAGCTTCAAGCAGTTTAGGATCTCGCGCTTTTATAGCTATTCGGGTCGTTCTAAGACACATTCTGTGCGGTTGCTTCGATGTCTTCCTGCACCGTTTGCTATGACTTGGAACCTAGCTCAGAGCATCCTAGCAATGGCTATGTCTACAAAATCTCTGATATTCAAAACGCCTCCTATCATGGTTGCAAGACCTGTAAGCTCTTACTGGACAGTTGCATCGGCCTGTTGGGTGAATCATTTTCATCCCTCGACTACAACATCAAAATCAGGCTGTGTTTTGAACGGGAGCCTCATTTCCAAACTGAAAACTTTGTGATATGGGGTTTTGGGATGGGATGCACCCACGTGAAACCTTCTGGTTAGTGCTCCAGGGTTCAGGCACCCAAACACGATCTGGATAGGTATTTGTGATCACTGACACCGGGCAGAGAAGGATTGCCCATGGGCTGGCAAGAGCCTCGAGCCAGCTAAAGGTTGCTGTGTCAATCTGGATGACTACATCCACTTTATCCGTGCCAATCTGTCAATATGTGCTAGCTCGCACAAACTGTGCTCGTCCATCTCAGCTTCGAAAACATCACATACGCCTACAAGACTTGTACGTGTGGGCTCTTTCGAGCACGACGTATTTCTCGTCGAAACTGGCGACTAAGGGAAAGCATACGGCGATTACTGCAATTATGTTGCTCTAAGTCACTGCTGGGGTCAGCATCAACCTGCCAAGACAACGAAGGCCACCCTCGGTCGCTACAAATCGCGACTAATCTGGGCCGATCTGCCAAAGACCTTTCAAGATGCCATCACTGTTACCCGTGCACTAGGGATAGACTTTATCTGGGTCGATTCTTTATGCATAATTCAAGATGACCCAGATGACTGGGCTAAAGAGGCCAGCCAAATGGCTTCCATCTATCGGAATGCCTACATCACCATCGCGGCGACATCGGCGGCTGGTGGAGAAGAAGGCTTTTTATACGACCGGAGGCGGCGAATCTATAAGTCTACTGTCGAGGTGAGCGGGAAAATACGTCATTTCTTTACCCGGTGCTTCATCGACCACTCTTCGTTTTCGAGGCCTGATGTGGCCAGATTCAGTCGTCCTTTACCACTGATCACCCGAGGCTGGTGTCTTCAAGAACAGATACTGTCGCCCCACGTGGTTCATTTCACCAGCCAGGAATTGATGTGGGAGTGTCATGATGGTGTATTCTGCGAGTGTAGCGGCAAAATCCCGGGCTCATACATCAAGATGGAAATCGGAAAGATCTTCACGAGTGCTTCACCAGTTGGTCTGTCGAAAACATGGACAAAGATTCTTGAAGAGTATTGTCAACGACAACTTACGTTTCCGAAAGACAGATTACCGGCACTTTCAGGCGTTGCTGAAGACTTTGACAGACACGGGGTGATGGGTAGATATCTCGCTGGACACTGGGAGCGAGATCTCCCTTTCTCTTTGCTATGGGTCAGCAAAGCAAGCATTGGACGACGGGAAACTAGGCCTGCCGCCACATCTTCACTATCTACAAAATCATCAACCCCATCTTGGTCATGGGCATCACTCGAGGCGGCGGACATGTCCTGGCAAAGATGGGTTCCGGGGCTCGAGAGCGAAGTGCAGATTCTGGAAGCGTCCTCTAGTTCCAACACTGCTGATCTTCGAGGACAAGTATCTGAAGGCCACATAACCTTTCGTGGGCAGGTATTTGTGGTAGAAGTGGCTGAGTATCACCCTGTGCTGGACTGTACGACACTGAGGCACTGCAGGTCCTTCGCCACAGACCAAGGCAGTGATGCGAATCCTGTGGAATGTTTCTTCCAAGGAGACGTGAACATCATCCAAACGCCTGCTGCAGATGAGGTCCTATTGTTTCTCGTCCTTGCCTCAAGATTGAAGTCGGAATGTGGGAACCGGAGCTTTTCCGGGATATACCTGCTGGCTTCCGAACGGCCAGCCTGTTCTGAGGCTCGGAAGCTGAAAGACCGGACCGGGTGTGACTATGTGGCGGTGAGGATTGGGGCAGGGGCCTTGAACTCTGCGGTGGACTACGCAACTTCCACCACAAGGATTGTCACAATCATTTGATTGGGTTGTTCTCACAGGAGTCAGCACTAATCTGATTGATTATTTAGAAGAGTGTGATTAGGAGCGAAGAGCTAAAGATCTACTACTTGTGAGTAGTAAGCTTTAGAAGTCGTTCAAGCTACCTGGCGCCCTTCCGTTCAACTCAAAGAAGCCGTTGGGCATTTGTTCAATCTCACAACGGCCGAATAAAACCCAAGGCTAGACATACACAAAATCAGTATCATATCTCCATTGACGGGGAATTGAACCTCGGCCTAGGGCTTTTCAAAAAATGTGGTTTTGCAGGTTTATAAATTCAACCCATTCGAAATCACGCACACATTTCATGTTTTCGCACATAACAAGAAACATCCAAATTATAATGCAAACATCAGACAAATTCTTAATCTTCAAAGAGATGAACGACTCTGCTTCCTTATTCTAGGATAGGTTAATTATTGCCAAAGGTTCGTTCACATAGTTACCTTTTCTCCCCCACCAACTACAAAGGATTCATTTGAGTTCTCAGGGCATCAATAGAGAACACTCCGAAGAGCAAAAAGCGCAAAAATTAACTGAATACTCCTCGACGGGGAATTGAACCCCGGTCCCCGGCGCTTTGCCGTAATGACAAGCCGATATCCTCACCACTAGACTATCGAGGATGATGGTTGCTGTGAAGCGATGTGGGTTGAGGCCCGCAGAGGGCTCATGACCCGCACCAGCACCCCACGCCCAAGCCTAGATCAATTTGCAATTGAATTGCTGGTTTCTAGAAACTCATTACCTACTCGCTATTGAGAGAAGCCCTCAATTCGGTCTCCTCATGCGAATCGAATAGAGAGCGGCGGAGTTGTCACCCGCAGCTCGCATTGAGATTATTGGAGACTCTCGTGTTGATGAAGAAGACTCAACTTAAGATCGTTGACTCCACCCGTAATGTCACTTCTCGCCCGTCTCCGCGAGTGGACTCATTTATCTCTCCCGGGAGCTGAATAAGTGAAATGCATCTCAGAATATTTCCCATTCGAGAATGATTGATATTTGTTGGTGAATGATGCATAATGTCTCAGACTATCACAGCCAGGCCAAGTCAGTGAGAGCTGCCCGGTTCCATTGGACGAGAGGAAAGCTTGGCCCTCGCTATCGCCACGTGCAGCCTAGCTTGCCGCGCGATGAAGATCTCTCTCATCGAGTCTTCTCAAGATAAAGCTAGCTCGTCAGCACCGGTTGGCTGGTTTCCGAACGCTGGAAGCCTGCGCCGCAACTCTGAAGGATTCAGCCCCGCCTTACCGGATTAGGATAATGAGCTGGCCAAGACCTGCACTCCGCCCCCTGGTCTCACGCCCCACCTCTCCGATGTCATCTCCAAGCTGAAAGTCCGTTCGATCACTTAATAAACTCATCCCCAAACGGCGGACCTGCATGGAGGTGTCGTCGATTACTTGCAATAGCCCAAAACGTGCCATCAATCGCTCTCGGCCACTATTCTGCCAGACAATGACCTCAACAGCTCGTCGGATAGCGCTGGCCACGGCGGCAGACCACCCTGCCGCTGGCGGTGGAAGAAAGCAGTGCTGGGAATGCCAGCGTCGTCGTGTCGTCTGCGACGCCGTTCGTCCCGTATGCGGCAAGTGTAAGGCGACTGGCGTCGTATGTCCCGGCTATGAGGACAAGAAACCGTTGACGTGGCTGGCACCCGGCAAGGTCAAGACTCGCACTTGGAAACGGAAGAAGCCAGCCACAAAGAAGGAATCGTCAAAGACGAGCTCCGAACAGGACGGTAGCCCTGATTCGAACAAGGCGGTTGCGCGAGCCGGCTCGCAGATGGTCCACATCTTCCCCCCTTCCCCTGGAATGGAACTTCGGTCGGAGGTGTGTGACATTATCGAGGCGACTTCGTACTGTGAGTGACCGGCGTCCGTGGGTATTGGCCTGTATGTATATGCTGACTTGTTACGCCACACTGTAGGGAACGAGTCGGTCTACCCGTCCTTTGAAACGACCCAGTTGATGAAGAGCCCATGGATCATACCGGTGCGGTTCATCCACTACATGCCTGCCGCCACGCGGCACGCTCTGGTGTCCATGGCCATTGAGCACCGCATGTTGCGTCTGTCACATAAGAAAACGGACCCATTCATGATGGAAATCCGAGCGCGGTTCCACCACCATCGATGCTTGGCGATACAAGCTCTCAACGATGACGTTTGCAACGACGCGACCCGCGGAAGTGACATGACTATGGCCAGTGTTATGGTCTTCTTATACGCAGATGTGAGCCTATACAAATGATGGAGTTCTCTCAAGATTGCTGACTTATGCTAGCTGATGGGTTCGGCAACCGCGTCCAACTGGCGACACCACTTGAACGGCTACAAAAGTCTAGTCGACATTCGAGGGGGGTTTGAGAGCGTGTACCGCCTGACACCTTACATGGCACCCATGCTACTTTTCCCGAAAATGTGAGTGGCCAATTCGAACCGCCTGCGTGTCCCTTCGCCGTGCAGTTTCTTGAGATCGTATCACTTGAACAAGCAAGCTAGACCTGGCTTCTAACCTATAGACAGCGTTGAAACCTTCGCGAACTCAACAAGTCCCGCAGACGACCAATCAGAACCAAATCACAGCTACGATAATATCGACTTGATAGCTGAGCTTTATCAGTCTGGTTACTACCCGTTCCTTCCATGCCCCGTAGATTTGTTCACCGACATCATCCGCATCAACTATCTCCGCTACCTGATAGCAACGGACAGTCTTCCCGAAGACATGGGAACTCCACAGTCCGCTTCGGAAGACTTGATAGAAGACATCATCGAATTCTCGCCCGAGAATTGGGTCGAGACAAGAGATGCTGACATACGGGAAGAGCTGCTGCTTATGGCTCAAGCTTACCAGTCTGCTATTGCACTGTACGCCATATCATCACTCCAGGGCCTCAGAGCGCTGCCTTCGTCGGCGGGCTGGAGAGCTGTGAGAACCATTCACTGTGGCCGGCTCATTTCACTCCTTGAGAAGGCGGCGGAGGCGCCGCTGATGAAGAACTGCGTAGAATGGCCGCTCATTGTTGCTGGCTTCGAGGCGTCCACTGGGAGTGCGGCAGGGAGGGTAATGGTAGTGAAACAGCTGGTTTCGATGAGTCAAGATTTGGGTACCTATCTGCCTTTGGCGGCTGTCGGAATGTTGGAGAAGTTTTGGTCTTCGGGAAAGAGGACATGGGATGACTGTTTTGATGAGCCATATGCGCTGTTCGCTTAGAGATGTAGAATAATGCAGAGAAACCAACTTTTGGCATTCCGTCAACTACGGACGACGCTGTTAACATACGATTCATGTTATCCGTACTTTCTCCTGACGATGTATGTATTCTGTGAAGCTGGCATCAATCAGAGGCGGGCCTTTGTACCGTCATCCAGGGCCCACAATTCTAAATCCGTCCGAGCGACGGCGGACGAAAAGACGGACGAACTTCATCCTCCAATCCTCATCTCGTCCGGCCAAACTCGAACGAACAACATCACCCACCACACCTTCTTCATCGATACTTTCAGCCAGGGTATCATGTAATGACTGCGACGCCGGATACGACCACCGGCAGCAGCCGTCACACAGCCTCGGAGCGGGCCGCCACGAAACGTCGAGCCGTCCGTAAGGGAACGCGGAGCTGCTGGGAATGCCGGCGGCGCAAGATCCGCTGCTTGTTTGACGAAAACGGTCCCCGTGACACGTGTCGGAGATGCTGGCAGAAGGGCACGCCGTGTGTGAGCCAGGAGTTTCCGGAGGATCACCTGCCGCGGACGCAGGCCCCGGTCGGCAATGTTGGGGACCGATTGGGCCGGATGGAGAGGCTGGTTGAGCAGCTGTACCGGAAGAGTCCCAGGGAGTCCACTCAACAGATTGATGACGATGAAGAAATCGGAGTCGAATCGAATTGGGGAATCTCGGTGTCGTTGGGGTCTCCGCAGCGTGATGCTGATGATAGCGAGGAGCTTGGCGCGGAAGAGGGCGTTGCTCACAATGATGATACATCATGTCTACAAAGGCGTTCTCAGCCGGCGACCGCACATGAACACATACCTACAAGCTCTAAGTCACCGTCTTGTACACCAACCACAGAACTACAGACCACCGATGGCAAATCACAACCGACACTTCACCCGCCACCCCATGACAGCCACAATACACCGGCCCTTCACCAATCTTCCCAAAACGGACCCCTTGCAACCCTCTCCAAAGAGCTTACTGCCGCATTACCATCTAAGGAGGATTGCGAGATCATACACGAACTATATTCAGATGCCGACCTCGTGTTTCAACTTTTGCTCACGCCACATCAGGTGCTCGAAACCCTTCAACCAGAACCAGTAGAGCACTTCGTCGCCGGCTTGTACCACCCCATGCATCCCGTGCTCTTAGCAAAGAGGATGTTGACATTGGCTACAATGTTGCAGAGGATACCGTCCACCTACAAATGCACGCCTTCGACATCAGCAACCCCACGCAGGATCATGGAGCGACTCGCCAACGCGGCAATTTCGCTGGTGTGCGAAAACAATACCCTGATGGGAACCATCGACGCTCTTCAGTGTGTCATTCTCCAAACGGTATACCTGGCAAACGGTGGAAACCTCAGACTATCTCTCTTGGCTTGCCGTAGAGCAGTATCAATCGCGCAACTCATGGGCATCCACCGCCCCCACGACCAATCGCCCGTCGAGACAGTCGACCCCTCCGGCCCCCCTGACACACGCTTCGTCTGGTTCCGGATAGTCTACATCGAACGTTTTATCTGCCTGCTCTTAGGCTTGCCGGACAGCACCAGAGACCACCACTCCGGCCTAGCCTCGGACGGAAGTATCCCTCCACCTCTCGACGACCATCCCTTGGGAAAGCTTGAGCAGGTGCACTGCGCGGTTGCATCCAGAATCATTCAAAGAAATCAGAAAGACTCTCATGCCAGCATGTTCGAAACGACTCATACACTCGACCTCGAAATGCGCATGGTAGCCGCCGCCATGCCTCCAAGATGGTGGACCCTCCCCAAGTTCACTTCACTTGGCAACAAACCCCTCACCTCAGTGACAGAAAGCCTACGTCTATGCGGCCAAATCTTTCACTACTTCCTCCTGGTACAACTGCATCTCCCCTTCATGCTACGCAGTCCACCCTCCGGCGCGGCAAGCACCAGCAGAATCGCCTGCGTCGATGCATCCCGCGAAATACTCTCGCGGTTTGTGACTATACGCAGCGCCATAGGTGTCTGCAGCATCCCCGATGCCGCAGATTTCTTCGCCCTCATAGCCGCCATGACCCTTCTCCTAGCACATGTTGATGCGCGCAGAGGGGATGGTGGGAACGATGTGCTGGCGCACCAGAGACATACAGATCGTGACAAAGTAGAAGAGACGTTGGAGTTGATGCGGGAGGGGAGTTCGACGTCGACCGACATGCTGGCGATGAAGAGTGCGGATGTGCTGGTGAGGCTGCTCGATATCGAGGCTCATGCGGCAAGAGGCTCAGCATTTACTGCAAACTCAACAACTAGCTCGATGTTGACACCATCTTCGGAAAGCAGAGAGGTTCAGGGGGGAGAGTCGAGTATTCTGCGGCTCAAGATCCCGTGCTATGGCACCGTCACTATCTCGCCCGATGCGCTGCTTTCGCGTGAGCCTTTCAGGCCGATCAATCACCAAGTCCAGCAAGAACAAGGGCGTATCGATGCTTGTACCGCTTCGGCCGTTTCGCCGGCTGCGCTGATGGAGATGGATGAGACAACCGGAGCAGGACCTGGACCAAGCGTGCCTTTCAGCTCCGATCAAGGTCTCCTATTGCATCCAAGCACTGAGGGCAATTGGCTCACAGATGGTCCAAGCCATCAGCTTTATGGTTCTGGGTTCTCTGTAGGAGTGGAAGACTGGGCATTTCAAGGAGTGGATGCGGCATTCTTTGACAGCATGATTAGGGGGTTCGAGGAATCGGACTCAACATGAGGTATTAGTTATCAGTGTTGTAATTGACTGGGAGACTTCGAAGGTACTTGTAAGTTTTCAACACAATGTCACAATACCATTATCCAATTTGCTAAGGCGCAATCTGTTGCCGGAGTCAAAAAAGAAAAGTGACCAGTTTCTTGCTGTGCGTCGCTTCCATCTTGATTCCATGCACCCAACAGGCTTCCAGATAACGGTATTCCCCAGACAGAACAGATTTTTTTTTCAGACGAAATACTTGGATCGATTGCAAGTACAACAACCTGCCTCTTTTGAAACAAAGAGAGTGGCCCATTCGCTCTGTTCCAACCGACATGCGGCACAGAATGCAGCTGCCTGCGCCAACACACCAGTGGCAACACCCAAACGCCGAAAGCCCCCAGGCAGCCGAATAACATGCAGAAGTCCCAAGGCATCTGCTCTGTTCCTGCAGCAACCATCATTATTTTTCCACCGTGTAAACATCACGTAAAGCGACGAAGGGCGCCAACCGACATCGCCCGAATTTGTAATACAGGGTCCACCCAAACTGAGAAATGTCGCGGCGTGACTCAAGATAGCCTGTCCCACCACGCACAAACACATGTACCAGACGTGAACTCCAGGCTTCTTCAAAACGGATAGGCAGTCGCTTAACGGGAGCAGGCATCCGTTTAAACAAGACCGTGTCGGTGGTCTGGGCCCCTCCGGAGGTTTGGGCCGAAAGGCGGCGGAAGGGCCGAGGAGTCCGGACGAATCAGGGGGTAAGCATTTTCGGCGTTAAGAGGTATGTTGTTTCGGCAATGATACTTGATAAAGGGTGGATATGTCCCTTGAAATACTCAGGTAAAGACATTGGCTCTGTGTACCCCCTTTGCACTACTTCAGTCAAAACTTTTCTGCCTTCATTATGCGTGAAATCGTAAGTATTGCGTCGTCATCTTCGTAAGCTGGGAGTAGTGTGAAGAAGTCTTACTGACGAATGTCCTCAACAGATCCACCTCCAGACTGGCCAATGTGTAAGTTTCCATCCACCTTACTTTGTCGATGGCTCGCTGATGGCTTCATATAGGGCAACCAAGTCGGAACTGCCTTTTGGTACATCCCCTAAATGTCCCTACTGAGATCCAAGCTCACACCGAACGACCAAACAGGCAGACAATCCATGCTGAGCATGGCCTGGACCACGATGGCTACTTCCGCGGCGAGTCCACGCAACAGTCCGACCGCCTGAGCGTCTACTTCACCGAAGCCTCCAACAACAAATACGTCCCCCGCGCGGTCCTCGTGGACCTCGAACCGGCCACAATGGACGCGATCCGCTCAGGCCCGTTGGGCAACTTCTTCCGCCCGGATAACATGGTCCACGGTCAATCCGGCGCCGGTAATAACTGGGCCAAGGGGCACTATACCGAAGGCGCGGAGCTGGTAGATCAAGTCCTAGACGCCGTGCGGCGCGAGGCCGAAACGTGCGATTCCCTGCAGGGCTTTCAGATCACGCACTCGCTCGGTGGCGGAACGGGCTCGGGTATGGGCACGCTGCTCATCGCCAAGGTGAGGGAAGAGTTCCCAGACCGGATGATGGCTACGTTTTCCGTGCTGCCGTCGCCCAAAGTGTCGGAGGTCGTCGTTGAGCCGTATAATGCGACGCTATCGGTCCATCAACTTGTCGAAAACAGCGACGAGACATTTTGTATCGATAACGAAGCGTTGTACGATATCTGTCGCCGGACGCTGAAGCAGTCGCATCCTTCGTACGGGGACCTGAATAAGCTGGTTTCCAGGGTGATGTCCGGGCTGACAACGGGGTTCCGCTTCCCCGGGCAGCTGAATGCGGACCTTAGGAAGTTGGCCGTGAATCTGGTGCCGTTCCCGAGGCTCCATTTCTTCACTGTTGGGTTTGCGCCGTTGACGACTGCGGCTGCGTACCAGAATCTCGGGGTGGCGGAGTTGACACAGCAGATGTTCGATCCGAAGAATGTCATGTCGGCCTCAGATTTCCGGAATGGGCGTTTCTTGACTTGCTCTGCGATCTATCGTGGTAAAGTGTCGACGAAACAGATTGAGGAGCAGATCAGGGGTGTGCAGGCGAAGAACTCCGCATATTTCGTGGAATGGATTCCAAATAATGTGCAGACGGCTCATTGTTCCATCCCACCTGTTGGGATGAATGCTTCCTCGACTTTCATCGGAAATTCTACGGCTATTCAGGACATTTTCAGGCGGGTTGGGGATCAGTTTAGCGTCATGTTTCGCAGAAAGGCGTTCTTGCATTGGTACACTGGGGAAGGCATGGATGAGATGGAGTTCACGGAGGCGGAGTCCAACATGAATGATCTCGTGTCAGAATACCAACAGTATCAGGATGCTGGTATGGATGACGACGAAGCCGAGGAAGCATATGAGGAGGAAGAGCCGGTGGAGGAGTAGTCAGTGAGGCATCTATCTTGGGGGTTCAATTCTGTTGATATGGACGTAGTAATACTCGGGGTTTGTCATCGGCGATAAAATACAAATCGAATTCGTTTCCACCACCCCCAATGTGCAGCGCTCATCCTTGCGACGGACAAGTGAGTGAGCATCGGAACCTTTGATGAGTCTTATATACTCTATGCCAACACTCCATTCGTACGCTATGTACGCATACACCTCGTCTGATCCATTCATGGCCTCATGCATGGCAACTCCAATTCATAGCAAAGCTCAAAAGTTATCGTTCATTTGGGACCGAAAAGTGGTGACGGCTGGTACCGGCCGAAGATGCCCCACCGGCTTCCATCGGCTCGGGCCCGAAGTGGGACCATCCGGGTTCTCCGGGATGACTCAGCTCGGTGAGGTCAGAGTCACTCAGTCGGTGAGAGCTCAGGTGGGGCTGGCAAATGGAATTGTCGTCATTGCTAATTCATTCTGCCGTTTCTTCCTCCGCACAAGCTTCCACACGCGACAGGTCCAACCGCCTCAGCGACAGATTTTTGGCCGTCACATTCGACCATGAACCATTCTTGAAGGCACTTCGTATCATTTTGAAGCGAACAGCTGCCCAAAATGTCCAGGATTTGGGCCCTCAGCAGCCGAGCTCGCCTGCCCATGGCGGGGCCGACTCGAGCTTTTCGACCGTTGAACTTCTCGACGACGAGCGCCGCCCGCGCTGCCGAAATCCGCGAAGTCTCCTCCCTTCCTCGAAGAATAGTCCCAAAGTACCGAGATCCTCCAAACTCGACTTCAGGCCTGCTTTCTCTGCACTGGCCGACACCACCACGAAACATCCTCCTCATGCCGAAGCTGCGATCACCCCAAGTCCTGCGCGCGACGATCGATTTCGCGAAGCACCTGAATAGCACATACACAGGCCTCAACCTGATTTTTGAGCCGCGAGTTGCGACGATGGTCCACGAGTCGCTCAACTTCCCCATCTACACCTGCGATCCCTCGAGTTTCCCCGACAAGATCGACATGATCACCACACTGGGCGGCGACGGAACGATCTTGCGCGCAGCCAGCCACTTCAGCATGTACTCCTCCGTACCACCGGTCCTCGCTTTCAACTTTGGGACGATAGGATTCTTGGCTGAGTGGAAGTTTGAGGAATACAAGAGGGCGTGGAGGGAGGCATACATGAGCGGCAGCGGGGTTGCGACCGAGGATTTGATGGGGCCGCACACGAGGGTCGCCAGCGGAGAGGTGGAGCATGAGCCGAAGAATAAAGAGAACGGATGGCACCATTCTCCTGGAAAGAGTATGGGACCGAGTAGGGCGGCCAAGATTCTCCTTCGACACCGGTTGCGAGTTGGGGTCTTCGACACGAATGGCCAGAACATTAACAGTCAATTGCTGCCGACGACCAAGTCGCAGGCGCATCTCCCTGCGACACCACCAGAAGACACCATCTTGACAAAGCGCGACATACCACAGCCTATCCACGCGCTCAACGAACTGCTCATTCACCGTGGCCCGAAACCACACCTCGCCCATATCGACATCTACCTGAACAACCGCTTCCTCACAGAAGCCGTCGCCGACGGCATACTCCTGAGCACGCCCACCGGCTCAACCGCTTACAGCCTCAGCGCCGGCGGCTCAATCATCCACCCCCTCGTCAAATCTCTCCTCATCACACCAATCTGCCCCCGAAGTCTCAGTTTCCGTCCGCTGGTGCTTCCCCTCAATACCAAAGTTACGCTCAAAGTCAGCAGCAAGAACCGCGATGGCGAGCTCGAGGTGAGTATTGATGGCAAGCGCAGCGCCGGCGCCCCGATCGGCACCGAAATTCGCGTCGAGGGTGAGATGGTAGGCGAGTCTGGCAGCGGCGACTGGAAAGGCGGCGTACCCTGTGTCATCTGCGGACCTGGTAAGGGCGACGCGGCCGAGTACGATGATGACGGCTGGGTTGGCGGTTTGAACGGGCTGTTGATGTTCAACTACCCCATCGGAAGGGGGCAGTGAATCTATTCTTGATACCCGAATGTAACACCAAAAGTCTTTCTGGATGGCGTTGGAGGGATCTTACACAATGGCATTATATGGGAAAAGGAACCGGCTTTCATCTTTGTGGGTAGTACTCATTCTTTCAGCTTCACAAAAGCAATGCACAACGGCGGACTGTTCGCTTTGAGCCAATTCCAGCTAGACTTTGTTATGGAGTCTGTTTTTGAGCTCATGTTGATGTGATGGGGTCTTTGATCTCGAACATCGCTCTGGCTAACAAGGGGGTTGTTTACAAACCTTCGGCCTATATCATGAAGGCATCGTCGTAGTATTCCGAGTAATCGACTCCAACATCATCAGCTTCTCTCTCATCAACATTCAAACCATCAATAATATCTACTAGACTCACGACTACTACGTCTGCTCGTTACAACTTCATTTCAACCAATTATCACTCATCTTAACTAAGACGACGCCAGCGATAACGACAGACAAGACAACCGAGACAACGACAGAGGACAGAGACAACGACAGAGACGAAACTCCCATTTATACATAGCGTCCGCCATCTCAAGCCCAACATGAGCAACGTCAACTCCAACACCTGGAGCTTCAATGATCTTCCTGTCCACCCCTTTTGCAACCTCCCCGGGGAGCTCCAGGATGAAATCTACGAGGTTGCTAGTGCTGCGGAACCTGACCAACCGCAGATTCGCTTCGTGAACTTTAGAGAACACCGCACTCACCAGCCAAATTGCCCTCCGTTTAGCATCACCCCCTGCCCCTGCAAAAATGCCCACTACCTCACCTTCCACCCCCTTCGACGTCAAGACGTCGCCAACCAAACAAGCTGGCGCCAAATCATCCATGCAATTGAGTCTTCCACCCCAGATGTGCACGTTGCAAGTATTAACCACCGAAGTCGCGACGCATCTGACCGCTTCAACGTGTTGAACCGTTTCCCTCAGCAGCAGGGTAACTGGTCCTTGACCACCGTGTCCACCATGACCTCGGCCGAACGTGCGGCATACCGACACACCCCGAAGACCTTCATCGGCGACCCAACGCGGTGCAGATTGCAGGATCTCGTCCTCGTCCACTTCCCCGGAAACCAAACCATGCCGGTGACGTGGATCGGGAAACCCTTGTTCTTCGACCCGCTGTGCGGTGACCTCAAGGCCATCGCTGTGACTATGGACAACTGGAAGGACCAGGCCTATAGCAACTACCTCGGCAAGTGGCTGAAGTTGATGGATGACGGGCGAGCGAGGTCCTGGAAACTGCTTGAGCAGTACGGTGCTGACAAAGTCGCCGACGGGAACTATCCGACCGACTGGGTAACAAAGGGCCAGACCCCAGGCTATGTCCCATGGTACCCTTGGTATCCCCAGCGCAGGCTGAACTACGACATGCCCTCAGGAAACATGAATTTGCGCATCCTGTATGACATCTTCACCGACGTCAAGGAGTTGTGGCTCCTAGACCTTGACGCACTGGATTACGACGTCAATCTCAACGAAATCCTCAGGTACCGCAACACGTACGTCACACCCCCAAGACTCTGTCGCTATTGTAGGTATGTGCACGATGGGTATCCCAAGGTCTTTGGGGGTGTGGATGCGTATGAGTTTATGGAGCTGCGGCTGTGTGACACATGGTTCCAAAGGAGATTTGGCATTGCATTTGATGCGACGGATTTCTTAGATGCTCAAAGACAGCTGTCGATGGACTGGTCGAGGGATCGTGATTGCCATGACCGCTCTTGGACTCGGTCGCAGCCGGTGGCGAAGTTGCTTGTGCCGATTCCCAAGATGCCGTGAGTGGCATCAAGATAGGGGTATTGATAAGGATAGCGACGATGGACGACAACGATAGATGACGACGATAGATGACGACGATAGATGACGACGATAGACGACGATAGACGACGATGATAGACACTGCACGGCGAGTAAAGCTCCACGATATACGTAGGTAGGTTGATTTTCAAGAGTATAGAGACGGGATACATAGCATTTGTTTTGAACATGTCTATTTCATAGTTTTTGCTCTCTCTTTCACAAACTGAGTTGTTTAACCACTTAGATAAAATGGGATCGCCCCAGGATCCATACCCGTCCAGATGAATGGCATTCCTTGGCTCAACCCTTGGTCGTCAAACTTGCGCGTGCTAATTTCCTTGCTGATTGTGCCCATTGCCTTCATGAACTGTTCATTGGCAGTCTTAACAGCTTCCCCAGTGCCAGAGAGTAGAGCTTCAACATCAAACATGTGCAGCAGCGTCTCATTGTTCTCGACAGTCTTTGGCCTGTTGAACCGTGCCAGGAGCGAGATCTGCTCGACAGACTTCTGCTCGTTGGGCAACCAGGGGAGAAGATCTTTGATGCCGCCCTTGGCTGTTGGCACGGGGGCGTACAGCGAAGCCGGATGGAGAGGCAAGACTCCCGAGGTGGTGAAGGGCTCGCCTTGGTTCAGGACGTGGTGTGAAACGCCTGTAAGCCAGGCCACGTGCGTAAGGATCTCAACAAGCTGCTTCCGGGTGTTGATCGGGGCGGAAGGGAAGTCGATGACTTTGGCGGGACCGTTGGCCTCGGTAATCCAGGCCTGGAGCTCGGAATCTTCAGTCAGAACTTTATCAGACTCGTAGATCGTATCAACGAAGGTTCCAAGGAACGTGCGGATGGCGCCGATGATCTTTTGGCCATCTTCGTGGAAGGGGAAATGAGGCAGCTCTGGACCGTAAGAGGCATTCAACAGCCCTCTCGCACGGAGGTCTTCCTCAAAGTAGTTCGCCTGGAATGGCCCAGCGACGGTGGGATAGAAATCTGTTGCAAACTTCCTCGCATACACGTTGGAGAACGCAAAGCTCTGATCAAACAGCCCACCCGGGTTGAACAGCGCAATCTCGCCGGTCGCTCTGATGGCGTACGCCTGGAACATGAGTCGCTGCAGGAGTCCGAAGACGGGATGCCGACTGCTGAGCGTGCGGATGGCAGCCAGGTTGACAATCTCAGCGACAGCATGGGAGTTGGCGAGGTGGTAGATCTGGCCGTGGAAGAAATCGTTGACGTTGTACATGATCTTGGCGAGAAGCCAGTCATTGGGGTCATCTAGAGGTGTGTAGACTAGGTCGGAGCCGACGTTGGTCTTGATGGCCAGCGGGAGGAATTGCCCAGACCGTTGGTCGAGGAAGAAGAGCGCTTGGCAGGCGGCGGAGTAACGGCCATCTTGGGCTGTGTATTCGGCTTGATAGCTGTGGTCTGCCAGGAAGAGACTGCCGGACTTGAAGAGGGCGTCGAGGGTTGTCCCCGTGAGATGGGTGACGTTATTGGCGTCGACAGAGAATGGGAGTTTGTCGGAGTTTGGGTTGAGGCGGCGGACAACGTAGGGATTTGTAGACAGCCGCTCCATTGCGAAGAGGAGGTCTGAGGTGAAGTTGCTGAATTGACCTTGGGCGATGCCGCCGGGGACTGAGCCAGACCAGTGGCCGTCGTACAGGATCTTGTAGTCTTCCAAAGTCTTGAGTCCGCCATGCTATAAACCGAGTGGTTAGACTTGCGACGGGCTTTTCTGGGACCCGAAGTGAGCTTACATCTTGAATGGCCTTGAGCGACGCGTTGCCCTCTCTGAAGGCATCTTGCTGCACTGGAGTCAAGTCCTGGATCCACTTGGCTTGCTCCTGTCTAACTATCTGGGTTCCAACAGAACCTCCCATGAAGAGAGAGGTTTCTCCAATGATCGAGGGTACGTAGGTTATGGTGTCACGCTTGAGCTTGATTTCGACATTTCTTTCTTGGAGGTTTTGGTCATCCTGTGGGAGTGTGTATTGTGTAGGAGTTGGGAACCCGGTCCAGGCAGTGGGGTTGGCTACTGCTGTTGAAGACGTGACATTGCCATCAGCCCTTACAGCTAGAGCATTGGTAGCGGTCGTCAGACCGGCAATGGATAAAAGAAGTCGCATGTCGACTGAAGGATCAAAGATGGTGTGATGAGGTGAGTAGTTGCTTGCCCTGCTGATGAGAATACATCTTCAGCATCCCGAGGAACACGTGGCTTTTAACATCAAGAATTTGTTCCATGCAAGGTTAATAGGGCCAAGACTGAATTGAGACAAGAATCCAGAAGCGGTCATCTTCCCGCCGGTCGCCTAGTCTCTATGCCTTACTGCGCCATTCCACGCTGACAATTGCCCGAGACCTCAGTGGATGACGAACAAAGAATAAGCCTCGATGGTTCCTAAGCAAGGGCTCATACGACATCAGCATCCCAAATAGGACAGAATATTGCAGTTTGCCATTCTTCTCGGGTAAGACTCGTATCTAGGCACCAGACCACTGAGTCATTTAATTGTTCACCTGTCCGCGGGCAAACTACAGGATTTGATGCGGCTGGTTCGGCCCGGGCCTGCTTCAACAGTTCATGTCAAGTGCGAGAATGTGATTGCTCATGTGACAATGAAGGGAACAATAGGATGTCGGTGAGATATGTACGCGTTGAGATACGAAGGATGGCCAAAGTGAGATCCGTGCCAAGGCCTGTGCCTCAAGACCATGTTTTCACGACACTGTCTATGCTCGTTCTGATGTAGTTTGTGACCTGTCCGAGTTTTCGCTCTTGCTTCATTCCCTTTTCGCAAGTTCTGCCTGCATTTGCTTCCATCCATTCTCGAAGAATAGACACCGAAATGGCGGTGACTGTGACAAAGGATTTTGCTATCACAAACTTTTGCCTGCTTTCGAAGTAACTGGCAATGTGGCAACGCGGCCTTTCGAATTTGTGACGAGCTCAGAGACAGGAAAATGATCCAGTCGTCGAAATTTCCTTAGGATTTGTATTATGAGAGGGACGTAGTATGAATCCTTGGGCTCTTCTGGAGGAACGGTTGGGCCACATAAAAGGGCTCTCGAGGAAACACAATCCCAACATTCCTGAATCCACGCATACCCAGCCTTCTTGCAAAAATGTTGAAATTCGAAAACTTCCTGTTGCTCTTCGCAGTCGTCGTACCCTCAGCACTTTCCTTTCCTGGCCATCAGGACTGGATCTTGGCTGCGCGGGATCAAGTGGCCGTTGGCCACAACGATCTCTACATCCCCGACCCGAAGAACCCCACGCCCTACAAAGAGCCTTTCACATGGGACGAAAAGATCAACTACTATGAGAAACACACCAACGGCTCAGGCGACGGCTACTATCGGCGAGCCTCATGCCCTGCGCTGAACACGCTCGCCAACCGCGGCTTCATCAACCGCTCCGGCCGCAACATCAGCTACGACGAGATCGCGCAAGCTATGCGGGTGGTGTGGAACTTTGGTGATGACAATGTAAGCCGCTTGTTGCCTGCTGAATACGACCGTCCACTCACACCCCTCAGATCGCGCTTGTAGTCGGCCCGACCAGCCAATTACATCCCGGCCCTCGTATCGACCTCGACAACTTCAATGATGATCCCGTGCAGTTCATAGTCAACTGCATCGCCGCGCCGACCCGAAACGACAGGGGCATGGGTGACAACGTCAACATGAACCACACCCTCTTCGAGCAGCTCCTCTCAGCCTCAAAGGATGGCGAGACTCTGACGCTTGAAGACGCCGCGGAGCACCACCACCGCCGACACAACGAGTCCAAGGCCATAAACCCCAAGTTCAGGTTCGGCAATCACGGCGCTGTCTGCTCGCTGGCGCAGTATGCCAACTTGTTTGGTGTCCTAGGCCGTCGCGGTAAGCATGGACCAACCACGTTGTACATCGAGGACGTGAAGAAGTTTTACCTGGATGATGATTGGCCTGTTGGATACGAGAGACGTCAGCTGCCTTACTATTCAACTGAGGCGGGTAGCTTTCTTGAGCGGATGGCTAGACACATTGGGTACGAGATTCAGAGGCCTTATCCTGCGAATGAGTCAGAGTTGTACGATGTTGAGGGTGACATTGCTGTCTTTGATGTGCTGCCTCCCTGGAAGCTGCCCGAGAAGTACACGTCAAACGAGTAAAGACGGATACATCCCATGTAACCTGAGATAGCTTTTATTCAACACTTGGTTTTGATTGCCCAGATTGTGGTTTACTATGCGACTACCGATTTCATCAGCCTAAACATTTTTGTCGTTCGTAACCTTCCGGTGGTCCATTTACGCCTGCCATATAGTCGCCTACTTATCAATGGCTATGCTCGTTATCAATGTTTGTGTTCAAATTTCACAGCTTGTGCTGTTGCTTTTGAGGCTGGGCCTTCTTCCAAGCTGCGGCAGTCTCATTCATCTTCGAGCACTTGACGCTCAGAGCTTCGTAAAGATCGTTATGAACACCCCCGGCTTCCACCAGATTCGCAACCTTGCCCTTTCCGTAGTCGAAGAACACGATCCATCCTTCCGACTCGGCCACTGGAGCTTGCTGCCTAAGAGACCACATGGTCGTGGTGATGAAGTAGCGATCGGGTCTTACTTCGCCTAGCCGAACGGCACAGATGATCTGATTCCCATATGGCAATGTCAGCGTGGCGAACCGCCAAGGCATGGCAATTGGCCTCAAAGACTATAGCGGCCCGACTTACCGAGTCGGGGTAAGAAACGGGTCTTTTGATGTCAACGGTGAACTGCTTGACCATGACCCCGATGCCCTTTGCATTGATGAAGTCGTTGATCTTGTCACCGAGCTGCGCCTCAAAGCTCTCAAACACGCGGAAGTTGCATGAAGACGCGAAGTGGGAGAAGCCTGCGTTCATGATGTGCCCGAAAGGATCTTGGTCGTCGGCCCACACCACGCCCTGCCACAATGATGAGCTCATGATATGATTAATAGTCACAAAGGCGACTACTCACATGCTCAATCATTGTTTCCTCATCGTAGCCTTGTTCCAAAACCTTCTTGATCAGGTTCTCCCGAAGGGGCTGATAGGCTGCGCCTCCGCCCGGTGCATGGTAGGACGACGCCTCGAGGCGAGACGTAAAGGTCTTGATTTTGCGAGACATGGCAGAATTGATGAATACTTCAGATTGAACTTTTGTCTTGAGCACCAAGGTTTGTTGCAAAGCACAGATTACCCGTCACGAAGCATGAAGGATTCACCCTGTCAAGATATGGACGCACGCAGCAACGAGCACGCTCCGGCCGCTGCTGACATCCAGCCATTGAACCGAGGCTGAATTCGTTCTGTGTGACATTGATTACATATATTTCCAGGGCGTTGAAGACATGTGACGTAAGCCGGGCGAAGAAGGAATTCAGCCGCTCTTCTGTGTTATCTCCACCGTCAGCTAACCACCTGAGACCTTCCCAAAGCCTCTTAGTCAACCCCCAAAGTAAGCCGTACGTCTTGTGTCCTTGATGTTTGGCATCTTTGCATAAATAGTCCTTCATAACTACCTAGTTGAGGTTACAATTTCCGGTCCTTTGCCAAGGTTCTCAAGAGCATGCACCCGGATAGCTTGACTCTTTCGCTTGATCACCGCCGCTAGGAATGGACGATCATAGTGGATGCCTTGAGACTTTCTAAGCCTCATCTGCGTATTTCCGAAGGAGGAAGCGACTTTGAAATAGGTGGAATTAAAGTTTCTATTCATAAGGCACTCTTTTGCCTGGATGCCTTGTTCGAGTGTGGCGTCACCGAGCAAAATAAACTCTCGGGTTGGTCGACGCCTATTTACAATGCACCCGGGCTAGGTGGCAGTTCGCCCGAGTCCCACTCCTGCGGTTCCGCGCCCATTACGAACTCAAGCTTGCCTCCTACACCATTCTCGCCTAGAAGATCATCATGCGTGACCCAGCTCTTGTCCCATTCCTTGCCATTCACCTTCAAAGACTGGATATACGGACCTTGATCGAGCCCAGTGGCTGTGAGCTGTAATTGGCCGCCGTCTTTGCCGAGCTTGATGGTTGTGTTCTCGAATCGAGGTGAAAGAATCAGGTAAACAGGCTGAGTAACCACAGGGTAGAGTCCGAGCATGTTCCACACGAGCCAGCTACTCATACTTCCGGCATCGTCGTTGCCTGGAATACCGCTGGGTCCGACGTGGTAATACTCATCCACGACGAACTTGCTTCTCATCACACTCTTCCACTGCCTGCCCTTGATGTAGTTGTAAAGGAATGGAGTCATGAAACTGGGTTCATTGCCAGGGTTGTAAATCATGCTGCCGATGCCGTTGTTGCCCTGCTCCTGCTCACCAAGTCCGGGAATGAAGCTGGTGTCAAGTCGGCTTTCAAACTTAGCAGGGCCGCCCATTAATGTGATCAAGGTAGACATGTCGTGAGGAGCAGTGAAGCTGTATTCCCAAGGGGTGCCTTCGTAAGAGATAGCTTCCCAGTTGCACTCGCCGCATGCAAGGGGACTGTATCCAGGGAGAATGGTGCCATTGGACTGCAGCGGGGCGAGGAAACCGGTGAAGTTCAGCGCAGCTACATCAGCGAGCCAGATCTTCTGCCATCCGCTATTTATGCTATGTCAGTCTTGTCTCTAAGAATGCCTGATACTCCGGAGAGGTCTTACGTGGATCTGTTCAAATACTTCCCGGCATCATCTGGCGCCTCGCCCTTGGCAATTTGAGAGACAGCAAAGTCGTTCAAAGAGTACTCCACCGTCTTGCTGACGCTTCGTCCGTAGTTAGTCGATACGTATCCGTACTTCTTCCAGTCATCCAAGGCGCCTCTCCCCTCCTTTGTGCTTCCCGTGGGGTCGTTAAAGTCAAAGTTATTGTAAGGCTGCAGCTCGGCATTGGTGCGGACGGCAGCATAGCCGTCTGCCCAGTTAATGAGTTTATCCTTGTCAAGCTTCTTGACGTAGGCGTCGGCAAGGACGTTGTCGGAGTTCGAACCACCTTGGACACGCCCATTGTGGTTGTGGCTGCGGCCTTCGGGCAAGAAGCGCTCGTGTCGCCAAATGTCGATCATGGCCCGGACTAAAATATGTAAGCTGAAAACTTCATGGCATGTCTAGGGCATTCTTACTCATGTCGACTTGCCGGTTCGGAAGAATTAGTGAGATCAGCGCGTGGGTGCAGCGGAAGGTGTCCCACAGGGTATAGAAATCGTCATAGTACGGCTCTTTCGACTCCCAGGCAGGATTCTCCCCCGTGCGATCAGAGGGCATCAGATGCGAGTGGTAAAGACCGGTGTAGAACATCTCGAGCTGTGTCTCGTTCTGAGTTTGGACATCAATCTTGGACAACACCTCATCGTTCCATGCGGCCTTCGCCTCAGTCACGGTCTTGTTCAAGTCCCAATGAGGAATCTCATCCTTGATGAACTGGCAAGCTTTCTCGGTTGAGATCCACGAGACGCCCACTTTTGATGTCAAGGTGGACACGGTCGAAGGGAATGAGAATATGCCCCCAATACGGTCGGCATATTGATAGCCATCGATGCCTCCATGGATCGACGTCGCGTTGTTGTAAAACGGCTTGACGTCCGTCGTGTTGGGCCAGTACGGATCTGTGTAGATGCCAGAGAACAGGCCAACATCTTCCGGTACGCTGTCAAATTGGCCGCAAAAGTAGATCTTGAAATCGCCGCCTGCAAAGGGTCGGTCAGCCTAGACTTCTACTCCAGCATCTTGTAACCTACCAAGTGACCAGCCTTCCCTGTAGATACCATATCCGGAGTATGTTGAGCCGTCTTCACTGCGCTCGAGGAACCCATTGCTGTACCACTGAGATTCCTTACCACGTGTCGGGAGGTAGTGACTCAGATCGACCAGGACATGGCGGCCGCCGTCCTTAGAAAACTCGTACTTGATGATGCCTGCGTGCATGCTGGCGCTCATCTCTGCCGTGACTCCGTTTTCCAGCACCGTCTTGTAGTATCCGACCTCTGCCACATCATGCCCGACTCTTGGTTGCATGTATGTGATGTTATCCAGCAGATTCACGCCCTCAAGTGTAGTGAGGGGCATCTGAGGGATCAAACCGTAGGTGGGAGCACCTCCCGTTCCGCTGACGTGCAGCATGGTGATGGCGGTGACGTTGCCTTCGACTGTGTAGCCCGCATTTGCCTGGTACCTGGTGTCCCATCTCGTAGTGTCGATGCCGACCTTGACGGCGCCAAACGGCAGAGTTGGTCCGGGGAAGACATTGCCGCCTTGGTACGACGAACCGTCGGGCCCTTCTGTCCCAAGGAACAAGTCGACGTGTGGCGTGAAGTCCTTCGCCTCTGCGACTCCGAAAAGGCCGGCCGCAACAGCGCCCACGCCGACGGCGAACGTGCGAAACACTCCCATGATAACGGACTTGGCTGATCAATCGGATGCAACGCGAAGTGCCGCCCTCATCTGGGTTCGGGGAGTTTTTATGCTCACGAATCGCACGCTCATTTGGCGGGCGGCATTGACCCGAAGGGTCGGATTCGGTGCTTTCGATCTACATGATTGCAACCTTGGAAATGTTGTTTATATCCACTTTCCCCGCATAGAACGAATGACTTTATGGGGAACTGCCGGGAGACGATACTTGGATTGGTTAGGGCGCCGGCATCGCCAGATTGTTTAAAAAGAAGTCTCGTCCCCCTCACCTTGGCAGCTCCGCGAAACTCCGCTGCCAATTAGCTAAGAGAACCTGTTCGCTTGTTTGATGATGTCAGTGCCAGGAAGGCCTGTCTTGTGGGGGTCAGGTGATGCCAATTGATTTTAGGTCAAGAGTTTAAGTATGCAGCACTTCGGCCTTAGGATCATGGTGTTTTTGTGAATTTGTGTACGCTTCCATTGCAACTGATTTGCAGGCCACTTGACTTTGTTAACTCGTCTTGAATCCTCTTTCAGTTTTGATGTGCGCGAAATATATCCATGGCCGGATGCGCTGGACAAGCCGGGCAATTCGCACTGGCTTTACGGTTAAATTGAGAGTACAAGCCGTGAGTTTATCCAGCTCTACCGGCTTTGTGGGGGAACGCCGTTGCCGGAGTGTTCTCCACTCGCTAAAGACATGGGTCCGGGAACAACCCAACGAGAAGATGGGATGAACCGCAAGACATGAGCTACGAGAAGAACGGCGGCTAGGTTGGTCATTTAAAACGCAGTGTCGGATCTTTATCGGCGAGTTTGGCCTGAAATCTCATCACCAAGTCTTCGTTAAGATCCAAAGTCTTGCCCAAATAAGTCCTCCCTCAAGTGTTGTTAGAGACAGTTCAAGTCTTGTTGGCCCGTTCGTTACTTGGCATTGCTAATTGAAAGCATTTCGATAGAAACTTCGTCTTCGAAGGGCTTGCGGATCACCTCGAGGGTAGAAGAGTATTTTATTTGGCTTATTGCTCATTCTACCACGTTTCCCTTCGCCAGAGGTCCTAACACCAGTTTGGAATCCACACGTACAACCTCAATTATCGAGCGATGAGGTCTTAGCTGCTCAAGTGTGGATCCACGTTGTCATCTTCAAGCCTCTCACAGCGACAGCTCCATGAGAGCGGCCCTCAGGACTATTAACAGACGATTTCCATTTCCTAAGCACAACCTCCAAGGGGCTTCGAATTGTCGTAGGGACACTGGCGGGTCTCCAACTCAGGCTGAACTTGAGGGTTGGTGGGAGCAGCGAAGGTCAAGGTGGCTGTCGTCAATGATGTGATTAGTACTTGTCACTGTGCAACGTTTGGATCGAGGGCCGAAGACATACCGAAAAGGGCGAAAACTTGAAGGAACTTCATTTTGATGAGGTGATTGGGTTGATAGTTGTCTGAAGTAGTCCGGATGATTTTGAGTTGTGTAGCGGTGAGGACGAGAGCGAGGAGCTTACGGAGCTAATGTGCCTCCTTTATAGGCGACCGCTCTCTGTTGACTACGAGCTTGCTATCAGATTAAGCTATCTCACCCCATTATTTGACCTAACTGTCTGCGCAAGGAGTGTGTGCCAGGCGATCAGATGCCGGCTTGGCGCGTAAAGCTTGTCCTGACCACGCTGCCGCCGGGTAGATGATGCATATGAAACGGTCTGATAAGATGAGATAGAGAGGCCGAGCCCCACGATCCACGAACCTGTCTCGTTGTGGGCGTATTGAATGTGACGCTAGTCGCATTTCATTGGAACCCATGGCAGACGCGAGCCGTGAGAGGATCGCTTCAGGTTTTCCTGCCCCAGTGATTTGCCTCGTACTCCATCCCGCGCAACACGAGCCCGCGCGGTTGCCCATTCCAGCGCCTTGTACGGCCCAAATCAACCGACCATCGAATCTCCGAGAGCCATACGATCTCCGAGTTTGAAAAGTGAGAAAATTGAGGTTTTATGACTGTAGGGTCAGAAATGCGGCGTAGGATAATTGCTGTTCGACCTCTTCGCATCTTGGAAGGACATGTATCTAAGCTGGTCCATGGCAGTGCGACGAACAAAGGAGCTTCAGGATTTCTTGAATTTTCGCTCGAGACGAGGAACGGTTAGGAGCCGGGAGGAGAATGAAGAGAAGCAGATGAGCAGAATTAAGTTTCTTGAATTTGTATCGTCTACACGGCATGGGCAGAGATTGAAACCTGGAAGTATCCGTGCAGGTGTGGAGTAAGGACGTAGACAGTATTCGATAAGACGTCTTACGTTAGGACTACAAAGCCTTCCAAGTTGCTCGAAATAACAAAGCATTGGAAATAATAATCTAGATTCTCCACCTCAGGTTTGACGAAAGATCCGAATCATGATTCTCAACAAGACATTCCCGACTAAGAGGAAGCTTTCTAGCGATCAAGATATCGGGACATCTTATGATCTTCAAATGCAACTTGTTGTCTTGCCCCAGCATGACTGACCGTCAAAAGCAAGCTTCCAGGGAGAAATCTGCTGTCTTGACAGGTTGGTTGGATTATCACCTAACCAGAAGTTTCGTGCAATATCGAGAACATTGAGATGGACTGGTGGAAAGGATAAAGGGTTGAAGAAACGGGAAGAATAACGCCAAAAGGTTATGTTGGTTTCGGAGACCCTGCGTAACCTAAGACGATGAAGTTGATTGGCAAGGAACCTTTATAGACATGTTGAAGGTACCTCCCGTCCTGCCTGCGCATGGCGAGTGGGGTTATGTTATTGTCACCCCAAGACATCGGCGAAATTTAGCGCCAGCGTTAATGGCGCGCTGCCCTCGTCCGGAGCACCATGATGAGTTGTCGACATGTAGACGAGGAACAGCTCAGAGTATCAGAAAAGAAAAACGGAAAAACGGAAAAGAGAAAAGAAAAAGAAAAAGAGGAGAAAAAAAGACAGCCGAGTCATCCTTCAAGGTCCCAAAGTGAGCAATACTTAGACTATTTAGAATGTTTTTAGTTGAACTCAAATCAACCTCTCGTTGAAGGCTTCCGGGTCTGAAAGGTGCAACCCGTACAGGTGGACGCCTCTTTGGTCGAAGCTATCGCAACTTCAAGTTAATGCGTGAGACCATAGATGGTCTCAAGAAAGTGGTTATAAGCCCGGGATTCCGGGCTTTCCTGTTTCCTCTTGATCTTTTTCTTCCTTCGCAATCATCCAATTTCTCAGCTTCCAGCTTGTTCACGCGCTTTTTAACCACGCTTGATTATTCAACCCACTTGATTATTCACACGAGTTGATTACTTGCAACTCGATGAATCACAACTCGATTGCCCACTACTCAATTACATACCACTCTTACATTACCACTCTTACATATCACTTTTACTTGCCACTCTTACTTGCCACTCTTACTTACCACTTTTACTTTCTACTATTACTTGTCACTCGACTACTTACCAGTCGATTACCTGCTACTGAATTACTCATCAGTTGGTTATATACCACTCCATCCATCATGTCTTGCATCACCAGCTTCTTCCGCGGCATCGTCCGCCTCTTCAACAAGACGGCCCTCCCTGATGATCCCACTACCATCTGGACTCCGCGTAAGTATATCGGCATCAAGCCAATCGTGGACACCCCTTCCCCTCAACTCGCCAAGCGATACGCCTCCAAGGTCGCCAAGGATCAGCAAGACCAGTGGTTTCGCATCCACGACCAAGAGAAGCACCAACTCAACCACAATGTAGCAGCATGGACCGACCAGCGCCATAAGATGGATCTTGCCGGCACCGAGCTCCAGGAGAGCCACCGAGACGAGAAGATCCAGCGCGAAGTCATTGTCTCGAAGTATCTGGCGCGCAAGCAACGGGCCATGGGTCAGTTCTACCGAGACTGGCACAAGGACCCGACTACTAGTGACTTCCCCTTCTGGGGCAACTTGAAATATCTGTACGATTACTAGCTATTGGTTTCGGTTTTCCTCGCAAGAGGCTTTTTTTTTTCTTCGCCAACGCACTTTTGCGGTTGGTCAATACATACACTTATTCTCAATACACTTGCCCATTGTGATGTCTGTGATGTCTGCTATCTGTCTCTGCTGTTGTCGTCCTTTGCCATGGTCGTCCCTGTCGTCTGTCGTTGTCTACCGTTATTCTCTTTCGTGTTTGTCACTTGTTATTGTAACTCCCTGCCATCATTGCCCCTTGCTATCATCGAGCCTTGCAGGGCTGCAATGAGCTATCTTGTGTACCTCACGTCTTGCCAGCACCAATATGTCTGCCACAAAGCTGGCCTGCACGCTGCTGGGTACATGCGCTCAAGTAAGGTAACTATGCGAATAGCTCCACTGTATTTTGTTGGCCACAAAGTGTGGAGATGGATGCATCTCACTAGGCTCATAGACATCAACATGGCTAGAGTACTATCATGTTTTCTTATTCATACATCTACATCATCCATTTCATTAATACATGAATACATCGTCATCCGACACTATCTACATAGCCAACAGAGCAAGCAAGCTCACAGCCAGCGCACCCATGCTGACGGAAACCATGGCCGCACCGCTCTCACCGGTGGCGGTAGGTGCCGCGGTACCGGAAGCAGTGCTCGAAGGTGAGGTCGCAGTACCGTTGCTCTGGACAATGCGGCCCTCGATCTTGGCATCGATGGGGCTCTTGGCCTCTACATACTGAACAAGAACCTCGTCCTGGGTATCAAGCGAAACAAAGTCGGTCGTCGCAACAAAGATGTTGTCACCACCGCCCGCAAGGAAGTCAAGAGTGACAACACGGTAGTCCTTCGCGTCATCCAGGGCCTCGCCGCCGATCTCAACCGACACAAGCTTGGAGCCGTTGTTGCCGGCGGGGTTGTACTCGACGACGATGTTCTTGGACACCTGGAAGAAGGAGGTGATGGGCTCGTTGTTGAACTGGTTGACCTTGGTCACGGCGCCCTCGAGCACCTTGCGCAGGTCAGAGCCGGAGTATGTGATCTCGACGATGGAGTTGCCGAAGGGGAAGGAGGTCAGAACCTCGCCGCGGGTGATGTTGCCCTCGTCGATGGTGGCGCGGATGCCGCCGGCGTTGATGAGCGCGAAGTCGGGCTTGGCGGAGTCGGAGTTGTTGAGGCGGTACTCGTACATGGCGTCCGTCATGACGTTGCCGAGGATGCATTCCTGCTTCTGGCAGAGGGTCTGGTCGAGCTCGACGTTGGAGACGCCAACGACCTCGGCGGCGAAGGCCTCGAAGGGGCCGCGCCACGACTCGATCTGCGCCTGCAGCTCGGGGTCCTGCTCGGTGGTGTTGGTGAGGTGGATGGGCCCGCCGTGGTAGGCGAGGACCTTGCCCTCGGCGTCGTAGGTGACATCGATGTAGCCGACGTACTCGCCCCAGCGGTAGGCTGTGACGATGAAGACGTCGTCGCCGTCCTTGTTCTGCTTGATGGTCGGGTAGGGGCCCTCGGCGTCCTCCATGGAGCCGAGGAGGGTGTGGGAGTGGCCGCCCATGATGAGGTACAGACCGGTGGTCTGCTCGGCGAGCTTCTGGTCCTCGTCGTAGCCGATGTGGGTGAGGGCGGCGATGCGGGTGATGTTGGTGGTGGACTTGATGTGGTCGATGGTGGACTGGACGGTGGTCACGACGTCGAGGAACTTCGTGCCCGCGCCGGGCGAGGAGATGCCGGGGGTGGTGGGTGTGGTGACGCCGATGACAGCCAGCTGCTGGTCCTCGAAGATGTGGTAGGGCTTGATGGTCTTGTTGAGCTTCTCGTTGTCGGAGACGATATTGGCCGAGACGATAGGGAAGGTGAGGTTCTGCAGGAAGTCACCTAGCTCGTCGTCACCGCCGTCGAACTCGTGGTTGCCGAGGGTCATGGCATCGAAGCCGAGCTGGTTGATCGTCTCGGCGATCTTCTCGCCCTTGTAGAAGGAGTAGAAGAGGGTTCCCTGGAACTCGTCGCCGGCGTTCAGCCAGAGAGAGTCGTTGTACTGGGGGCGCAGCTCGTCGACGGTGTGCTTGATGCGAGCGTAGCCGCCGTAGCAGCCACGCTCGGGGCGGGTGCAGTCGGTGCCCGAGGAGGAGTACTCGTCGAGATGGGCGTGGACGTCGTTCACGTGGAAGAAGGACATGTTGAAGTTGCCCTCGGCGTCGATACCGCGCTTGGAGAGGCGGGAGGAGTAGAGGTGGTCGGCATCCTGCTTCTCGGGGACCGCGAGCGCGGTGCCAGCGAGGGCGAGGGCCAGCGCTGAGATAGATTGACGCATCTTGGATGTAGCCGGAATGTGGGCGAGAGGGGAAGAGTCACAAGCAATTGAGGCCGCGATTGAGAGCAGATGCAGTAGAAGTCAATGAAGGCTTCACGATGCTGCGATTGACGATGCGCCGCGTTGAGGACGTGGGGGAGGGAGGAAGAGATCTTCGGCACGCTGACGTCGCGAAAGAGGAAGCTATCGTCAACTGTCACGAGCTTCCCCTCGGTGGGATTATATATGAAATTCTCTAATCTCTTGCCAAGACCTTTCAGAGACACGCCGATCTCTGCAGCTTCGTTGTGGGCGGGTTGCGACGGTGCCACGGGCAACGAGCAGAAAATCCCACGAGGCCCTGCATGCGAATTGCGCTCTGCGGTCTGCTCTCTTTCGCGAGAAAGGTGAGTGGCTGGAAGGGCCCGTTGGCGGCGCGCGCAGCCAAGACCTTAGCAAGGTTGAATGATGCCGGGAGAACAGCTCCTTTGGTGACGATGTTGCATTTGCCAAGCCTCAAGCGCAGATGAGGGGTGTAATACACGTGTGGTCGTGGTTCAGATGATTGGCTTATCAGCGGCTCCTTTGCCTCTTTCGAACTTGGGGGAGGGATGGGGAAAGGGTTCCTGGGGTTCGTCCGTCTACGTCCGCCGGAGATGGGGGCACGATTGTTGGTGTAAGCTCCTTGGCTTGGAGACGGGCAGTGACCAATCTGCACTCTGCGAATCGTCACGGTCTCGCTGAAGCTTGTTCCACGTTCCTGAACGGCGACCGAGGAAATCGTTGTGGTGTGATAGAATGCCTTGGATGTTTGGAAGATTCCATGTCTGATGTGGATAGCTGGGCAGCCGCATGCTCACCGGCTTCGGTTGGTTCGTGTCATGCAACATGAAAAACCACCCTGATGAACCAGATCAACAAGCGGAGTACGCAGTAGCTTGATGTCCACAACCCGCCGCCCCGTCCATGATGAGCCCAACATGCACACCAAAACAGTCTCTCGGTATCACAGCATGACAGCTGGGGTGGCGATCCCACGTCGCCGTGATGTTGTGCCAGACCGGCTTGGCAGCACTTTTGCTCTACCATCGCCAACGTCATCCGTCCTTCTCTTTTCATGCAAGCTTCAATATCCAATGTCTCACAAGCTGTCCGTCGAAACCCGGGAGGGAGGACCAACTCTGCACCCCAGTTGGCGCGGCCGTCCGCTGCTAACGATCCCTGACAGCCAGTGGGGTTCAGCGGAGGAGCACAAATAACGTTAATCCATTCAGCGGTCGTTCCCCAGCTGTGCCCTCAAACTTTGCTCTGATAACGTTGGGTTCCTAGGCCGAACACGGAAGGTGAGCTGCTGATGGCGCTGAGCTCCGCTCCGCCAAGGCTGAGAGCTTTTCAATTTCAGCGAGAAGCTGCGGTTCCGGCCCCGGGGGTTGGTTGGAGGGGCATTGGCCATTTACCGCGGGCGGAATGGAGCTTGCGTAAACGCGTCGCGTTGAGTGACAGACAGCTGGGGTGAGAGATAAGAAGACGGATGCCAACGCTGTGGCTGCTCAGCTCGGTGATGAGCTACCCTTCTTGGGCAAGAAGGCACGCGAGTCTATCTTGAATGCAGCGCATGTTGGTTGTCTAGAATCGCTGCAGGTGATTGATATCAATTCATGAGTCGGATGTCGCCGAGCAGCGGTGCCTGGATTCGGTGTGCTTGATAGCTAGATGCGGGCGGCACAGCATCGTGTACCAGTTGGCTCTGTACTTGTGCTGGCAAGACAGCATCAGCATCCTAAAGAAATGAGAAAACTAACAATTGCATTATGGATCGAAAAATTAATGAGGATGGTAATATCAAAACAATTGCTGTTGACCATGACATGGCCAATCCAAGCCCAAGCACGTTGCATTGATTTCAGTGAGCTCCTCACTACGCCCAGGGGCTCACCGAAAGTTTCAGTGAGAGGCTCGGTAAGCGGGATTACACGCTACGACTGTAAATACCAACAACGCCATGGAGGCCTTCGTGCTCTTCATTCCCCATGGATGACTGAATGCAATCATCCTCACTTTAGGTGCTGAAATGGATGCTGTTATATTTTCCTTGGAATTGGTCAGCGCGCCGCTTGTCGCATCCAGCATCAAGCTGTGGATGCACCTCTTGGAGTGACCTTTAGGGACTTGAGTTCCATATTTGAGGTGCCTCGTCTACTCAGTGTTAAACATGATTCCGGCAGATAAACTTCATGTTAAAAAGGGTTTTGCTATCCGGGTGGATACTTCAGGTAATCCGGCGGGCACCTCATTACCTAGTACTCATGTTGAGCCTAGGTAGTCGTCTGTTATATTTAAATAAATCAACTATTACCATCGTCCCCATCGTCCCTATCATACCTGTGAGTGTACTCTACCCATCCATAGGTATGCCTGTTATCGTTGTCGTCGGTATCCCTACCGCCATCTATGCCCTCCACCCGCCCGGGTAGCGAGAACTATCCGCCCAGATAGCAAGACTCACCTAGGCGGACTTCGACCATAGGGGTTATACCTCAATAGTTCAAAGCCGCCCGTCAGAATCAGCAGACTAGGTGCCTGTGATCACGACCTTGATACTGCCTTATAAATGTTTTCACCATCCATAAATCACATTCCGTGCTGCCCATCCCCGAACATCATTCTACCTATCACTTTCTAAGCGCATTCCGAAATCTAAAGATCAAGCCCGTCGACCATGGTAAATCTCACCGATCTCCCCGAGGAGCTGATTGTGGAAATTTGTCGTCATGTTTGCTTCGACCGAGCGACCTGGAAACAATTAATTGACAGATATGGATCTCCTTCCCCAGTCGGCCAACGCGAGAAAAATGGCTTTGCAAACCTTGCAGCTACATCCAGATTGCTACGAAGAGTTGCGACCCCAGAACTCCGAAAACATATCTTTGTCACAGATTACGCTGTCCCCAGTAGCGCACTGCAGCTAGCCAGACTGCTGGACTGTGTTGCGGCGGATCCGTTCGCTTTCGCCCCATCAGTCGAACATGCGTTCCTTGAATTTGATTGGGACTATGCGTGGCACTTTCAACTAGCCGGTGAGATGGACCGACTTCGTCTTGCTACGAAACGGGCGAAGGAGGCTGGCCAGATCGTCATGTCGGACGAAGGCTACCGAGCATCACAGCACGATCCATACTATCTTCATATATATTAGCTTGCAGTTACATTCCTAAGCTAGCTAAAGCATCTCAAGGAGCTCAAGCTTGAAGCCGATGGACACATCTTGGTAGCTATAGCACTATACATTCAGACACACTTCCAATCCTTCCTCCCTTGTCTTGAATCCCTCACGCTCTCGCGTACGCAGCAGATGTTCGAGGCACAGGGATCCACCATCGTTGCCAGTATAGCGCACTTCGGAGAAAGACTGAAAGCTGTGGAAATTCATGGTATCCCGATTGAGAATGTCAGCGGCTCAACCTTGAAAGACTTAACCTCGGTAAAACTCATGGACGCACCCATACAGCTGGGATCCCTGCGCCCTCTGTTGAGTGAGTGTCGCCTCGAAGAGTTCGTCTTCTGTCGCGCCCGAAACCACAACTTCAGCGCGGCTGATGTTATTGACGCCCTCAAACTGAGCGCGGATACCTTGAGATCCCTCTTCCTTACTCTTGATTACTATTGGGCCAGCCCTGAGTTTCATTCGAATTTCATAGGGCAGGAACGTCCATTCTCAATGGACCATTTCAAGACTCTGGAGAACTTCAGGATTGATGATTGGCGTGTACCGCAGCCGGCACGGCATCCTATCAACATGGGACTTACCACGTACGCTATTCTCCCATCAAATTTGCCGGAATCACTTATGCGATTCCATTTATATCGATTTATCCCCACTACCTCCCCGAATAGCACCTTCAGCGCGGGGGCCTTGAAGCTACTCGACGTCATCGCGGACGAGTGCTCGAGGGGACAAAGGAAATGTCTCAAAGAGGTAGCATTCCAGTCTGCTGGGGAAGAAACCAAAAAGATTTCTGAGAAGCTCCAGGCCGCAGGCGTTGACGTGGTTGGGATGCCAGCAAGTGGCCCAAGGGACTAGCATTACATTTGAGGAGGCATGAAAATGCTGTGATTTGATGAGCAGTTACCTATGATATGCAAGAGCTGCATATTGCGTTCGCGCATCTGAAATTGTAACCAGGCAGATTCGAGTATAAGAGATCACATGTTCAACTTTTAAGCTAGGAAACCATCAAATACCCCGTCACGTCCCACCATCCTCGCCATCCTGCCCTTGCGACCGTACATTTGTCCTCAAACTAGGCTTTCACTACCTGAAGCTCAAGGTGGTGTGCGTGATTTCCATTGGCTCATCATCGTCGGATAAATAGATCTTCTCGACTTTCGGTTTTTGGCTCATTTGCAAGAGCGCATCGCCCTTCATCTTAGAAGTATCGATGTATGTACCAGTTTGCTGTAAACGAGACGTGTCGATGGGCAGCCCAAAACTCTCATATGCCCGGTTTGGATCCATGGGCTGCTCCAACTTACGCTTGCAATCGGGATCCCATTGGGGCTCGCTAGGCCGGGATTCCGGCCCCTTCTTCTTCTCCTCACTAGACTTCAAGAATCCAAGTTCTCGGAGACCGTTTATTATATATCGCTAGACCAGGCACTGGCATGAAGCGTTTTGTGTCATTGTAACTACCGGGCTATATTACAACCATTCTTACAGCTCACAAAACGGTCTCTGCCTTGACCGTTGCGGCAAGACGAGCTTGATCAAACTATTTCCAAGTCAGCAAGTGCATTTTCGAGTTTGGTTGAATGGTGGGTCTTACCTCAATGTTCTTCCTCATGTCCCAGATAACAACCTCTCTTGAGAAAAGCATGAAAGACTGATTCTCGTCAAGCTGAAGCTTGGCATTGTCTAGTTGCGTTTGGGCAGTGCGCACAGCCGAGATCGAAGAATCGCTTTCGCCCAGCCACAACTTGATAACCGCGTTTATGGTAGGCATTGTTTGGCCGCCAAAGTAAGGTCTGAGATCTCCTCCAGGGACTGGAATATGGACGCTCGCGTTATAGACGGTGCCAGCCGGGATAGCTTTTACGAGCGTATCGGCAAGGGTGTTCGCGAAGGTCTCGTTGGAAGTTGCCTCCTTCGTAGCAATCGCCCAGAACCAAGCTACGAGAGGCGGCTTGTCATCGGCAGGCTTCGCGCCGGCTGGAAGGCCAGTCAGAAAGGTCTCGGTGGCCAGCATTGACATCGCCGTTGGCATGTCGTTGAAGTTGACGCCGTCGGGTCCGATTACGGTCTCGGTGTAGTTCGTCGGCGGAGGGGAGGTAAAGCTGTCGGCGGCGCTGCTGTAGAGTTCGTTCACGTCATCACGTCCGACGTAGATCTGGTTAGCGACGGTGTTGTTCGCGCCAAAGACTCCGTCAAAGACATGGTTCTGGGTGTACGCGATGGGCCACGCGTTGTCATGGGGCGCGTTCCAAGACTTTTGGCCGTGGACCAAGGTGTGGTACTCGAGATACTCTTTGTGTGTCAAACCGGATCGACGTCGAATGACCGCAAGCTGTTTGGGGAAGGAGGTGCTTTGCTGACAGGCACATAGCACCAAGTTGCTGGCTAAAGCGAGCAGAAGCCCAAGGACCCGAAGTTGAAGCATTTTGGCACGATCGGATCTGGTGTTTGGTAACTCTAGAACAACAGCGGTCGATCATGCAGATCATTGAGGTTGCAGCCTATTATACATCTCGCAAGGCTTTCAGCCAATTCAAAAATGCCTCCCTCCGGCCCCTTTCGGCCTTCAACGGGGCCGAATGCCGGTGGGGGGCCGGGGTGTTGACACCGAGCAATTCACATTGACAAGAAAACATGACTCTATTTCGACTATAAATCGCAAAAGCCCCTCTTGATACCACTAGGTTTAATTGAAGGACATGTATTGCCCAATGAGATCCTGTTGCTATGATACGATTGAATGCCTGATGGGCCTGCCGAGATCCGGAAAGTGGGCGTGTGGCAGAACCCAAGCCAACTTTGAACTTTATTCGCGATGGTAGCCTATCATAGCCCGTCCTTCGGAGCAAAGACAGCTACATAATACTCGGCTTCCTAATGCAGGTGCTGTATCAACCCGAGATATCTCGTACTCGGTGAAATGTTGCCTTTTTTGATACCCCCGGCTACTGAGTGGAGGATTACTGAACATACAAATAGCAGCAACGACCCGAGATCACAAAACAAATGTGAAGCAAGCTGGAGGAGAATATTGGAGAAAGTAAACATTATATCATTGATTTGGGTATATGGTGACAGATCTGAATCACAGGGGCGTCGAGCCTAAGACAACAATGTCACATCACCAACCACGGGTCTGTGGTCGCTGATGAGCATGCCGTCAACGTTGTTGTCGTAAATCTCGTACTTCTGGACCGAGTACTTCTTTGCGTCCTTGGGTCCAAGCCAGATAAAGTCGATGCGACTGCCTTGGTTGCTGGTGTCGAAGGTCGTGTAAGTGAGCTGGTTGGTCCCAGCGCGCTGGTCCGGGGTGGCCATGTTGTACAGCTCCTCCATGTACCCGGTGGCGGTAAGAGTCCTGTAAGCATCGCCGTTGGGGTCGGAGTTGAAATCGCCGGTCAGAGAAACACCAAGGGGTCCGTAAGTTGTCTGAACAGCCTGGATCTTGGACACAACAACCTTGATACCCTCGGAACGGGCTTCACTGCTGACATTGTCCAGGTGGGTGTTGGCATGAATGAACTTCTTCCCGGTCGCGATGTGCTCAAAGACGGCAATAGTGACGATGCGTCGGCTTCCGGCACCCCATCCGTACGAGACCTGGTCCGGAGTGGGGGACAACCACTTCACCTCGCTGTAGACCAGCTTCAAGGCGTCGGAGCGGTAGAAGATCGGGCTGTACTCGCCGGACTTCTTTCCGTCGTCTCGGCCGACGCCAACGTGGGCCCATCCGGAACCGAGACCGCTCTGGATGTCGTTCAGCTGGTTATCGAGGACCTCCTGCAGGCCGATAACAGTCACGGCATCGGTCGGCGCTGCGGACGCGGCGTTCTTGAGGGCGTCGATGACATGCGGTTGGCGGCAGCGGGATTTCCAGATAGGGCAGAGGAGATCCCACCACGGCTTCTCGCCAGATTCGCGGGAGCCGGCGTCGTAGCGGATGTTGAAGGAGACGACGCGGATGGGGAGGCCCTGAGCGATCGCCGCTTCCGCCAGGAGGAGCGGGGCCAGGATGGACTTGAGCTGCATTATGACGACGACGAGGAGCGACTTATTAGATTCGAAAACGAGAGACCCGGTGGTGAGCACACACAATCACAAACGCAACATTGGTTGCCAACTCCTCCTATTTATGCGGGCGACGAGAAAGACCTCGTCACCTTGATGAACTGCCTCATCACAATCGCCAAAGGGAACGCCGAGGACCCTTCAGCCCAATGAGGCAGTTGAGGAAATAAGGTGACCGGGATCCCCTCCTGAAGTCGACAAGCTGCGGGGTTTTGGCCCCCCTCACGACCACTGAAGCGGCACGTGGGTAGCGATGACAGCCACATTGGCAACCATGGCACGGATATGTTATGCGGATAGGGTTGACAAGGCCGCATTGAGTCGTTTTCATCGCGAAAAATGGACGGTGGCCCCGGGCATACCCGGTAGTTGTGACGAAACGCAGGCCCTGGCTAGCGATGATTGGCTGGGCAAATAGACTTAATACAGAGTTTATGAAGTGCCCCAGCCACTGCGGCTTTTGCGACCAGCCAGGCGGAGTTGGGGGCCGAGTCAGTGAACTCTTTTTTTGGGAATGTTGTTGGTCAAAGATTAGATGAACCAATATGACGACTCACGAGGATGGATATTGGTTTGACGAAATGGCGACATTTCTGGCGGGAAGTGGGAGAATGATGGACATTCGTCTAGCAGTCATTTCAATTCCACCATGCGTTGCTATATCTTCTATAAGATCTTGGACTGAGAGCCCCCCAGTGGTCAAGGAATTGTTGTTTGACAGAGTCAATGCCCAATAGGAGCTGCCGGTCGCACGCTCTGTGGGAAGTAGAAGACTTCAGTCGGATCAACAGCCGCCTTGATCTCCTGCAATCTGGCCAGGTTGTCGCCCCAGTATTTCGTTTGCGCCTCATCCTGCTCCATGTTTGGATCGGGATAGTTGAAGTACATGCCCTGTTCCCTTGGCTCCATGCCAAGAGTGGCGTTCGCTCTAAAGCCCTGGAGAAACGAGAAGCCATCTTCAGGGTATGTCGCCGACAAATCGACTCGGTCATAAAACTGATACAGCAGCAACTTGTCACGATGAGCGTACGCAGAAGAGTTGGCAGGAATAGCGGTGATGGCAGAGTTCTTGCCCCCGTGGAGGTCGACTTGCACCCACCAATCTCGCTTCAAGGCTTTGCCGGCGCCATACCAGTAATTGACGAAAGACTCAATCTGGTCGTCGGAGAGTTTGTCTGTATACAGACTGCTAGAGTAAAAGTTCTCTTGCTGCTGCGAGTAAGTAAAACGGCAATACGTGAGGCTTGGAGAGAAACTTGCCTTCTTGTATGTGTCTTTCTGATCGAGCGCTAGGCCGTTTCCGAAATGCTGCAAGTTGCCAAACCAATCAGTGGTTTGAGAAGTTGTCAACTTGCCTCCTAGTTTCGCAAGCAACGGGTCTAGCACAGCCTGTAACCCAGTTTTGTTTCCGTAGAACATCCCCTCCAGGTTGGTGAAGCGTGGAGTGATAAAAAGCCGCATGTTGAGCTCCCTCGGCATTTCTTCTTCCGCCCAATCCTGCAGCACCTTGAACCCATCGATGGACTTTTGAGCATCCCACTGCAGAACGGCGAGGAAGTTTGTGGCTTGCTGTGGCGCATCGAAGGTCTTGAAGTAGAACTCGGAAGCAACTCCGAGGGAACTGCCGGCTCCTTTCAGCGCCCAGAAAAGGTCCGCATTCTCAGCTTCGGAAGCGGTGACGACGCTGCTGTTTGCCAAAACAACCTTCGCTCCGACAAGCCAGTCAAGGGCAAGGCCCTTGGTATGAGAGCTCATTCCGTACCCGCCATGGAGAACATGGCCTGCACTGCCGACTCTTTTGTCATGTTAGTCGATAACCTGAATGCTTGGGCGCTAGAAACTCACCCTGGACATGTCCCATGGCTGATTGCCTTGCCACCTTGTTTGTACAGCTCGCTCGCGACGTGACCCAGACGAGATCCAGCCTGGACTGTCGCGATGCCGGTGGCGTTGTCGAGGGTGACGTTGTACATGTGGTCGAGCTCCAACATGAGGTGGCCATCTTCACCACCGAAGCCGAAGTTGGCATAGCTATGGCCACCACATTTCGGCGTTACTTTGACACCATTGTCGCAACCGCACTTTACGGCAGCTTGGATATGCTCTGTGGTGAGGGGGACGGCGATGGAGACGGGAACGTATGGTATCCTGACGTTGAACGGGGATCCATCTGCTTCCCACTGAGAGCTGCCTTTCTCGTTATATGGGACGCTGGCTGCGGACAGACAATCGTCAATTACTGCCTTCTTGTTCAGTGGCGATGAGACGACGAGTGATACAGCAGTCAGAAGACCGAGAGCCTTTGTTGAAGCCATGGTGCCAGCTTATGTGATGCCGGGATAACACTCGGCTCCAAAGCGTGAGAGGTTGTCGTCGCCTTTAAGTCGGTTGCTGCCAAAGTGAAGTCTAGCGCCGCAATTGAGGACGAAATTCCTCTGCTACTTCGTTAAGACATATTCCCTGGGAATGAGATAATCATCTGATTGCAAGGCTTGGCCTTTCCATCTCACGAAGACCGACCCATTTCCATTCATGTTGGGAGCCTAAAGTGGATGTTCCGCGTCCGGATTCAGCGTCGGAGGATGGCTTTAGCGGTTTCTGAGGTCTTCTGAACAACATCTTGAACCACGTTGCATCCAATGGTGAGACTTAACTGTGATAATGTAAAGTTGGGCTGACAGAATCTCCTGATAACGGGTGTCAGTCAGACAGATCTTCATTGACTTCATCTACGACCATCGCCACTCAATCAGAATTCCCATCAGCCTGATTCCTGTGCAGGTAGCTGAACCATAGAAAAAGAACTGCGGACGGAAGGAAATGGCATAAAGACGGTAAACAAGCTGACGAAAGGAAATTAGACCAACAGTTATAAGAGAGCCTCGTGGATCAGTATTATGAGCGGCGTCCGCATAGTGGTTAAAAAAAACCTCCCTTCGCAGACGACGTCCGGGATTTTACACAGCTAACCACAGAGATGGCCATGTACTCGGAATAAGCTAGCCACCTCAATATTGCCGATATTTGAAATCCACCGAGATCTGCAATTAGCCGCGAACCGGTTTCACGGAACGGCACCTTATCAATCCCCATATTGCCTGTGGTTCCGTAGAATTACTCTTTCGGGGAACTCGGAAGATGCACTAGCCCAGACCATGGTTCTCCTGAATTAAGGGCTGAAAACACCATGTTTGAGATTGATCACTGATCACACTCATCACGCAAAAGTCCCAGAGTGAAGAAGAAAGTTGACAATTATCGCCCGGAAGGAGTGATTTAGTACCGCCTGGTCGCAAGGCACATTCGAATCAGACCATCTGATAAAGTTCTTCTGGTCTGACCGTTTTTTCAAACGTTTGAGGAAACCGGGACCATCGCCTCCATGATGAAGATCCGCATCCTCTCGGCGCTGTGTGCGGCCGTCTCCTCCGGCGAGGCAGCCACCTTGCTCGCATCCCACTACAGCGGCCAGATCTATACCCTCGAGCTGTCGTCCGCGAACCAGCTTTCAATCGTCAAGTCCAGCAGCTCGGGCAACCGCATGCCGGCGTGGCTCGACCTTGACTCTGCCACAAAGACGCTCTACGTTCCAGACGAAACTCAGTTCGGACAGCCGCTGCTCAAAAGCTACTCCGTCGGTGATGATGGCACAGTAACTCCGAAGGGCCAGGTCCAGACGGCCGGCGGCGAGCTTCACAGCGCTATCTACGGAGGAGGAGCAGGAGGAGGATTCGTCGCGGTGGCGCGGTAGTAAGCTTACTCGCCCACGACGATTCTTATGCTTTTGCTAACCTGAAATGACACTTTCCAAGTGATGCATCAACCATCTCTACTTATGCTCTGCCGGTGGGCAGCACAAATCAGGCGCTGCAGTCGTTGACATTCGCGATGGCCCAGCCCGGCACAGTGCCGTCTCGGCAAGACAAGCCGCATCCCCATTCGGTGTTTACCGACCCGACCGGCAAATACCTACTCTCCGCCGACCTGGGCGCCGATCTCATTCGCATCTTCAGCATCAATAGCAATGGTACTCTGAAAGAGTGTCCGTCTGCGCAGGCTGGTGCCGGGGATGGGCCGCGTCACGGCGCGTTCTGGACCCAGTCTAATACCTCAGTCTTGTTCACCGTCAACGAGCTATCGAACTCGGTCACGTCCTGGTCTGTGGCGTACCCTGCCTCGGGATGTTTGACGCTGTCGAGAAAACAAACCCTCTCCACGTTTCCTCCCGGGAAAGCTGCGCCGGCGGGATCGAAGGCTGCCGAGGTGCATGTCAAGGACAATTTCGTCTACGCATCCAATAGATACGACCGTTCCTACGGCAGCCAGGAAGACTCCATGGCAACTTACTCCATCAACCCGTCCACCAGCGAAATCACATTTCTTGAGGCGACTAGTGCCTTTTCCTACTTCCCCCGCACATTCGCAATCAACAAGGCCGGAAACCTGGTTGCAATTGGCGGGCAGACAAGTGCCAACGTCGCTGTTGTGGAGAGGAACAGCACCACGGGCAAGCTGGGGCAATTCCTCGCGACCATTAAGGTTGGCAACCCGGGTACAGTGAACCAGGAAGATGGCCTGAGCGCCGTCATTTGGAACGAGTAAGGTCTGGTCGTATGTGCGAATATTTGTGTGCAGATGCGAATAGCTCGGATACCCGGCTTAAGAGCCATAGTTGTCACAGCACCCTGCAATTAGAAGTCGCATGTTAAGCGAGACGAATGCCAAGTGTTTTCGGACTTCACAATTTGGTTGCGTTTGAACGAATTCTGCCTCTCATGTCTGATTATCATTGTCAGATCTAAGAATCTATGCTGCCTTAAACCGGCATAGTGCGGTGGTATCTCTGCGGTCTCATCATAACAACATGGCACGCTTGCTAGCCATACAAACACACACAATTACTTCTTCTTGCACAACCTGTTCAGGTAGTCGACGACAGTCCAGTCCTCACTGCCCGGGGTAGACCAGGAAAAGAAGACGCCGTTCGGGTCCCACTTCTTCTTCGTCGCGGCCAGCGTGGGGTAAATGGGTCCCCAGAAGGCGTCTTGCCAGTTCTTCATGAATGCATAATTCTGTGTCGACGGAGTCAGCTTTGGTCTCAACCGCGAACGCGAGTCAGCAGGAGACAGTCTTACCTCGTTCACATAGGCCAGGCCATTGGGGGCTGCCTGCTTAAATCTCTCGGTGATTGTGTTCACCATCAAGTCGTTCAGGGCCAACTTCTGAGCCCATGTCGCGTCCAGGGCCTGGGGAAGGATGGCCATCGTCCGCATAGTTGCACCCCTCCACTTTGGGTGGGTTGCGCTCTGCGGCGTCTTCACTGTCATTCCAGGGTCGAAGAGATGGCTAATGACGATGCCGAACTTGTCTGATGCGGGTGCCAGTGCAAGCTGGATGGCATCCGCAACAGCGGCCTGGTTGCTCTGCTGCATGTCTTGGTGGGTGAAAACCCAGCCTCCGGTGAGACCGTTCTGAGCTGCGGCCTCGGGCTCGAAAAAGTCGTGGAAAAGGGTGTAGTAGTTGGGATATTCCTTGACGCCGGTGTCGTACGGGATGCCTTCGGAGTCGAGGTAGGAGAAAAGGGGCTGCATGATAGCGGTGAGCTGCGCAGCGGTCTTGTTCATGCCCATAATCGGCTGGATGTGCAGGGCGCCTCCGATAACAGGAGGATACAACTCGTAGATGGCGTAGAGGCCCTGGTCGACCATCTGGTTGCCGAGTTCGTGGAGTTTGTTTACTGCCTTTGTGACTTGGGTGAAGTTTGCTCCGGTGGTGGCGTTCACGTTGAGGAAGAGGGCGGCGCCGCGCGTGGTATCGGGGTAAGTCTTCAGGGTGACTGACAAGACGACGGCGTAGTTTCCGGGACCGCCACCCTTGAGAGCGTAGTAGAGGTCAGAGTTGCTGTTCTGGTTCGCAGTGATGAAATCTCCTGCCGCGGTGAGGACTTCAAATGAAAGGGCGTTGTCGGCGCCGAATCCGTATAGACCACTCAGAGGGCCGTGACCACCACCGCCCATGAAGCCTCCAGCAACACCGACAGTCTAATCACATCGTCAGTAACCTTATCATCGAATAGAAGATGCCATCGTTTGACTGAGACAACCTACCTCACACTCGCCCGTAACAACATTCTGAGGCGGGTTCCTCGCATGCGCCGCATCAGAAATCTCGTGGCCCTGCACGCCGGCGCCGATGGTCATCGCAGGTCCCTTGTAATCACCAGGACCTGCGTAGTTGTTGACGAAAGAGATGTCCTTAAAGTTGTGGGTGTTGATGGCCAGCGAGCCGGCGCCCGCGCTCCGGCCCTCGAAGTCGTGGCCCGTGTTGCGGATCACCAGGCGCAAATTCTTGGTCCTCGCAAAGTCGACGCCGGCCTTGATGTGCATTTTGTTCCTGGCGATGATCACATACTCGGGGTAGTTGCCCAGAGTGCACGTCTTGGTGGGATCTGTCGTGAGTTCGCAGGTGTTGTTGCTGCCCCAGGTCCAGAGTTGCGATGCTGGCTGGGAGATCCTGGCAGGTCACGGTCAACACCACCACCAATTTCCTCGCCCTACCAGTACTCGAACACTAGGAAAAGAGCAACTTACTGCCATCTTTCATCAGTCCACTTAGCCGTGGCTTCAGCGCATTTGCCTGCGTCGAATGTTGAAACACCGCGGTACTGGTTGTAGCAGACAGCGGCGGGCGGCACGTTCTTAATGAGGTTGCCCCCGACGGTGATGTTGAGGGCATCCCACAAGTTAGCCTTGGGCCAGCAGTCATCCGCCGGCGAGCATTTGCACTGATAGCTTTTGCCGTTCTCCTCGTACGGCACGAGCTTGGTCGTGTAGACGGCCTTGGCAACGATTGCCAGGAACCCAAAGATTAACAAGTTCGCCAAAGAAGCGCGTCCCATGATGCTGGATTTCGAAGTCCTAGGCTCCGCTCGGTCCTCGTGTTGGTGCTGTTGTTCTCGTTGATCGAAGAATCTCTGGTTCCGAGGCGATGGCGACGGGGATAGCCCAAGAGGGTTCCGTAATATCGTGCTGATCGTGGCCATTTTGTACTAATGCTGCTTCTTCCCTGATCTTGGATCGTCGTCTTTCGTTCGGCGTACTAGTTTCCCTCGGTCTAAGGCGGCCGGCGCGTAGCAAGCCACCAACGCAAGCTCCCTCGCAGAATAGTAAGCGACTACCGACTAGTCGCATCGCCTAGGTCGCAGTGCAGCAAGAGGCTAGAATATTAAGGGCATGGAAGGGAGAGGTAGAGTTTTGACGAAGGCGAGTGAGTCTAGGTTGTCTAGGTTGACTTTTCTGACGTGGAAGAAAGAACAACTGGCGGCGTCTAGACTGGCGTTAATGTGTCAGGGGTTGCGATATGGAACTCCGAACCGCCCATCAGGAACCCCTACAGCCGCCACAAGGGCATCGGGAGGGCTGATCTACGGCGGCGATGGAAGGAGGGTTATTCGGGTTATCCGCGCCGGCGACGGCGAAAGGGCGGGAGAGACTAGCCAGCGGAGCCCACCCAGCACGCTGCGTAGTTCCATCGACGGCGCGCTGCGGGTTGAGATCATGCGATAACTCGGGGTTTGCTTCTCCCCTCCTCGTAGCAGAGCAAATAGCAAACACCGTGGGCAACGTGCCGAGGGTAGAGGTTGGGGTAAGATTTAGCGTTGTGCGGCATACATGCAAGCCCGCAGCAAGTTGGATAGCCCGCCAATGTAGGTAAAGGTAGACAATGGAGAAGTTTGCCCCTTGCGGCAGGCTTGGGGGTTCAGGAAACTCTGTGGTTATTGCATCGCGGCGGCGGCAAGCCCCAGACAGGGAGACGCGAGGGAGAAAGAGTGGAAGCCATCGCAGACAAGGGGGGGAAGCCAAGTGTCAGGAATAGTAGCTTGTGGAGCAGACAACCGCCTTGCCGGTATCAGTTGCGGCAACACGATGGGGCACAACCCAGAGAGTTGCTGCCCGGCATCATTAAAAAAGAGCCTCTCACGGAAAAGCTGGGAGCTGCGAGTGGTTTTCCATCCGAAGTGTCCCACAAGCTCGGGGCATGCGTTGCCACCACCTCTCTTCAAGCAGAGGTGCCGGCGGCTCGGCGGTCATCCAATCGTGCAGTAGCGGCACCCGGCACAGAGGAGCAGCGAGTGAGAGGAAGCACAGCAAACGTGCGGACGGCACAGCGCCGACCGGGAATGATGTGGGGGTAACAAGTCAACATCCTTTTCCCCCCTTGGTGGTCGGCACGTCAGAGCTTCTGCAGGCCGACCTGCCCATGCTCGCCGGGAGAGTCATCTCAACTTTCCCAAACACAGCTGCCGAATCGGGAAAAAAATACAGGACGTTGTGTGAATATCTTGATCTATCGAACCTATAAGAGATTAAACATCCGTGTCGGCGGCTTTCGCGCGAGAGGCGTCAATAAGGGCGGCGATCATGGCCGTTGGGACGGCCCGAGTCAGATGACACTCAGCCTTCAAACGGCCAGAGACAAAGGCAATCAAAGGGGACGGGAAAACGATGAGGGAGACTAGTGGATGACCGGCGATTTGGGGCAGGTGGCCATGTCGCGATGTGCTAACCAGGCTTGGCATGGCCCAGATGCACGTCTTCTGTCTCAGTGCATGTCATCGATTGAATCAGGTCTCGGATCATGCCGACCAACTTCACAGCAGCAGTTAAGTTAGAATAAGCTTGGAAGAAGACGAAGAAGGAAAAAAGAAAAGAAGCGCGGAGGGAGCTGAGGGGAAAGTGTGCATTCCAATCAATGAAACCACTCCCACTGTTTAAGCTCGCCGAAAAGCTGGGGACATTCCAGCAGCTGACTCAATTGTCTAAGGGAAAACCGGGGAACATTAGTCGGAGGGGCTGGAGACTTTGGACTCTAAGCCAACAGAGTCGTCCTAGCAACTGATGGTGGCTGAAGAGGCGCCGATCCGAATCTAACGGCCGTATGGCAGAACGGCCGCAAGAAGATGTGGCAGCTGGACGTTGGATCCTTGGCATTTGGAGGTGTGGACTTGACATCGCGAGTTCAGGGGCAATATTGGGGGTCACCTGTTGTTTTCTAGGGGTCTTGGAGGGTCCAAGATGACCACCTACCCCGAACGTCCAAGTCATGGCTTGCCTCGGCAGATCGGAGGTCGGCGTAGACACCCTTTCAGGTCGTCTGCGGAGTGAGGATAAGTCCTCTCAGCAGTTGTCTCCTATCGCCGAATCGGCGAAACCAAGCAGGTGGCAACTTAGACCATGTCAGGTCAGGACCTTCAGAGCCCGTCATATGTATGTTTGTGACTGTGTTTCAATGCCCAGAGTTGCGGGCATGAGAAATGGTACTCGTAGATGAGGACCTGTCATGAGTGGGCAAAAATGTCACCCGATTACCCGAAATAATTGTTGTTCAACTGATCATATCAGGCCTGATTAAGAGAAGCCTCAATGTACTTGTTTCTAAAATACATGATCCTGATCGGAAGATGCATATTCGGTGCTGCCTCAGGTGGGAAACAGAAACTAGAAGCGTTTTGATCTTAGCACTATTTGGTCTTATGCATGGAAGCGACAGAACTGCTAATCCCAATACCTCCATAATCCTCCGCTATTCCCCTCAGCCGCATATGCCATATCATCCCCCTTCGTCCAAGTCGTCTCCCTTCGATTCCCATTGCGTCCATAATCTTGATTCGGCGGTTCAGTGCCCTAGCTGAATGCGATCAACACACACGATGACCGGCTCTTGACCATACTTTTCCTTTGCCATGTTCAGGAAGCCGTCGAGAATATCCTTGCCTGGAACCCAGAAATACTCGGGAAGAATGAATCTGTGATAAGAGGGCGGTGAGTCTGACTCGGTATTCGAGTCGTGCTTGCTGCGTATGTTAGGGGCGTAGAATTCGAATGCCCACGCCTGGCTCAGAAAGCCACTGAGCCTCACAAACTCTAGGCAAGGCATCTGGAGCATAGCCTTCATCATCGCCTCCAGAAGAGGGGCCATTGCAGACTCATTGACTTGACAGAAGTCGAGCATGCTCCCCTTTATACTCTCTTTGTTCTCCCTGTCCTCCTCCTCGTTGTAGACTTTCTCGTCATCGCCCTCGTCATCGTCAACTCCAATGACCCCTGTGTCTATGAGATCCTCTGTGAGCTGCCATACATCGGTCTCATACTGCTGCATTGCCTGAATGTAACTGTACGCCAACCTGGCCTCATTGGTGGAGCCATGTCCGGGGGGAGGAAGCGTGGGTCTGATAGGTATTTCGTGTTGAAGGCCGTACCACTCGATGGTGTAGTAAGACCATATATCGTATCTATACCTCAGATACCATTCCGAAGAGGTTGAGTCTTTATCCATGACAATATCCATAGTTTTCATGGACTGCCAGAAAGGCTTCGGTGTCTCCGAAGACTGGTACGGCCAGAACAGCGACGCATCTACTTGACCAGTGAACTTAAGATGCGAAATGTCGTTGACGGCGTGGTGGAGTGCTTCGCAAAGGCGATCAGGCTGTGGATTTGGCGATGTCGATAGGTCGCCAGTCGTACGCACGGAGGAATCAAGTTGGAAATCAAAGCTGGCTAGTGTCGACGGGAAGCGAGCTGATCTTAGCGACTCGGTCAACTGGCGCCGCATCGCCTGCAGAAATTCGACGAATGGGTAAGGCTCGTACTACTGCATCCGAATCCCATGCGCCTGCGGGAACTTCGCGGCCAACGCAAGGGCGGTTTTGGGTGAAAGCTGTCGATGTTGCTCGCCTTCTGGGAACCGGATTTCGCGTACACCAGGAACCAGGGGCATCTTCTCGATATCGTACATCTCTATGAAAGAGTAGGCGTATCTCCGATGGTCCTCACAGCGTAGACCTGTCCTTATCTCGTTCACACGTTGATTGTGCTCCTCGCTCGTAAGTGGTCCCGTGGCTGAAAGAGGTTGCATCTCGAGAGTGACAGCAAGACGGATGGCCGAGTTCCAACCAGAGAGAGTGCAAAGAAGTCGGTCCATGCCTTTGGTCGCTGCATCATTATTCGCTTCTCTGTCGGCGTCGAAGTCGAATGTGCCCCAATCAGCTTCATCGTGGGCGGGAAGGAGGACGACCACATGCAGGTCTTTCAGGAAGCTTCGACGATGGACGGAGGCACGCGAGAAGATATCGTCAAGCGTGTCGATCTCAGATGTAACGATACGAAGCTCGCGAAAAGTCAATCTTTCGATCGCGTGTCGAAATTTGTTGGACACTGTTGCGATGCTGGGTCGGACGGACGGTGAGGGGATCCAGGGGGGATCACTGCGGCGATAACGTGGCTCAGGCAGCCGCGAGGCGATGAGGTCGACGATCTCTTGAGGAATTCTGTTCATCGTGAATCTGGTTATTGATCTCGGCTCGCAGAGCTACCAAGATGGCAATTGCCTCTTTCTTCCCTTCTGACTTCTTTTCTTCGCCGTTTGCCGCCTGGAGACGCACCTTCTCGACGGCGACGGTGACGGTGACAGTAAGGGTGACGGACGATCTCGATGATGACGGACGATGTCGACGATGACGGACGATGGCGTTGGGGTTGGGAGACTCTGTGCGTGGGATCGATTGAGGTTAAATTGAGAGGGCGATCAGAGTCATCAAGGTGTGTGGGAAGGAGAGGAGAAGGTGAAAAAGCGAAGGTGGTGAGGCGGGTGAAAAACAACAACATTATTCCTGCTTGAGGCAGGCACCCCCTTTGATCGCACCTTCCTTCCCCTACCTAGTACCTATGGATTCTGGTTCTACCACGATGAAAGCACAACGAGCAATGACACATGGCGTATGACCACACCTTTTCACTTAATCAACTTGGGTGATGAGACTTTTACTAATTACAGCCTGAAGTCGGCCTGACTTTCAATAGGCGCTAGAAGTGCTTGGTTTCGTGCTCGCTCATGATCTGATGCTTTGCCCTCCACCGGGGCATTAATTCTTCAGGATGGGGGCCCTTTCTCTGTCACGACAAAACTAAGTTCAGCAGCCACACTAACAAAGACCACAAAAGGACGACAGGTCATCAGGTGAGTCCTCAACCACCTTGCTAGAAATGTTCACACTGGCAGCATACCTCGCAAGGTTCATGTGGAAGAGACATCTAGAAACTCATAAATGCCCACAACACCTCAAGTACTTAACACTGGAATCTTGGTCGCCTCGCCAGAGAAGTCTGCACATCGGCCATGTATCCCATCCACCTTTCTCTAGTTTTCAAACATTGCATCGCGTTATTATCTTTTCAAGCAGGCACAACCGCTCCTTTCGTCATCTAGGTCATCTTCCCCGTTGTCATTTTATTGCCGTTATTCTTCCTATATGTAAGTAATTTTGTCAAGTCAAAAACAACTCCAGATGCTAATTGCCTCGTCAGCGCCATTCCCGCGGCCCAACAAAATGATTTCACTCAACGATATGCCACCCGAAATTCTCGAGCACATCTGTTCGTACTTGATGATACATAACTTTCATGCGCGTCCGTGGAAGCACCGCCTGGCCCGTTCTTCAATTCCAGAGCTCGTGATATCCGAGGAATACGACCAAAAGCGTCTGTTGAGCTTTGCCAAAAAGAACCCCATACTCTACCTGCTACTTCCTACGCCGCCTGCAGTCATATGCGGCCATTTATATGCTCGAGAGCAGACGCTTGACGCATTACGTATTGCAAATTTTACCGCGGCGGAAAGCCATGTAAGGAAGTGTTATATTGGTATGCAAAACGTTTTGTCACCCAGTCATTTTTTCTCTCCCTCTTTTTTTTTTTCCACCCCTTTTTAGTGTTTGAGAAAGATAAAATTCTTACTAATAAGCTTCAAGGAATCAATATAGATTCTGATTGGCCGCGTCGCGCTAGCAGACGTAGAACCGATTCACCGGCAAATAGCCCAGCGGTACGCTATCGGGTGCGTAAGGCGGCGCACTTGGCTGGAGTGACGTTGCCGGCTTCCCTCAATGCTGATAACATAGACTCTGTTGTTAGCAATCTCGTCCTCGCTCGGCACCCTAAGATCAGAGAGTTGGGGTTAAGGGGAGACGCACGGGACCTCGACCAGGTTGGTGACTTGGAGAGAAGCAACAATGGGCCTTTGCTTCCATCTCTCAAATCAGTCTTCGTCAAGCCGTTGGATGAATGCGAACTTGGTGAGCACAGTGGCACGCTGGGGTCGTCGCACATTACCAAATTGCTCAACCTTGGCACGAAAGTCACCGACATTTTTATCCAGAGCTTCTGGCTCAGGCTCACTGACGCCATTGCGAGCCAGCACCTCACTGCCATCACACTCAGGGGCGTGGGCTCCGGGGCCAACGACATTCCAAAGCTCTTGAAAAATGCCCGCGGGCTGAGGAGTTTCGCCTATCTGGCTGAGATCGGGGGCCTATTCGCCTCTGACGTTATCTCTGAGTTAGATGAACATTGCCCGGCCCTGGAAACGCTTTGTCTCAAGTTCCATCACTACCAAAGCCGTCTAGGATTCGCGGAGGTTGGACGAGATGCACCGTTCTCCTTGCGCAAGTTCAAACATCTTCGCAACGTTTGGATCGACAACTGGTGTATCATCAATTCCATACAGGAAAATCCAGGACCGGTCACACATCCGCTTAATCCTCAACCTTACCTTTGGACAAGCCATTGGAATGAATTCTTCATGTCGAAGCTTCCGGAGTCTGTGGAGCGGCTTCACTTCCACGGTTGCGTCTATTCTTGCCCCGACCAATTGCTAGTGGGGCAGACCTTATCCCTCACAGGGGTTCTCCAAGACCTTGCGGCAGATCATAAGTCTGGGTACTACCCCAAGTTGCAAGAGGTGGCTGTAGAGGGAACAGGTGAAGTAGAGCTGGTGAGAAAGGCTTTGGAAGATACCGGTCTGCGGGTTCTCGCTAAGGCGGACAAGAAACCGTATCTATGGTTCTGACAAAGGCGACAAGGACAGCAGGAACGTGGAGTCAAGCGAGAGGTGGTTTGTCCGGGCGAGTTAGGATGTACACGCGTGTAATCCGTACATCCTCCCGAGAACCCCAATTATATCTCCATTGCAATAAGGTAACTATATTTCCTAAATACCCGCTGTTGCCGTCGTCTATCGTCGTCGTCCATCGTCGTAGTCGTCTGTTATTTTGTCAACTAATATCGTCCTCATCGAAGTGGTAGGTGCGCTACAATTGAAGCCAGGACACTGCCCAGCCAGCAAAACTGTTCCTTGGAATAGCAGAATTGCCCAAAATTGGGCTGCGATCTGAAATAATAGTTACGACGGTGGATTCTTTACCGCTAACTTAAGTGTACATGTAGGAAGCTTGGGCTTAGAGCCAAATTCCGGGTGATCGACAACACTAGGTAGGTATATGTCTTTGTCTACCAGAACATTCCGAAAGGGACGAACGAGATCAAAGCATCCTGACCATGAATCCCTCTTCCCACCCGCTGCAAAGCCTCCAGAATCTCAGCGGAGGGCTTCCAGTCTCCAACATCAAGTAACCATCTCGGAAACGAGCGGACATGGTCCAGGGAGCTGTCGTTGGTGCGTTGAGACGACTTGCTCGCTTCAGCATCACCGCCACTGCTCTTGGAACCATCATCATGGCCACTTCCTAGGTCGGAATCGTTTTTAGCCGCGCGCTCGCCGCCGTTGGACTCGCGGGTCTTGTTGGGCGGGATCTCCACATGCTTGTCGAAGTTGGATGGAACCCCAGGCGCCGCGTACGAAAGCCGCCAATACCCGCCGCGACTCATCTGGTTCACGTCACAGGACATCTGAAAGGTCTTCAGACTGGGCATCTGATCCAAGGCCTTGCACATCGCCTCAATCACGGGCCTCATGACGTCTTCCTCCGGAGTCCGCCGGAACTGCACGGGACACTGGCCTATCTGGCGGCCGGTCTTGAAGTACCACTCTCCGGACAGTTTGACCGGCTCGAACTGGAGGCACATGTAGGTCATGTCCTGCCAGAAGGGTGCAGGCTGCTCGGAAGGACCGTAAGGCCAGAAGAAGGACGGCTCCAGGATGCCGCGGTAGTCCAGCTTAGCGAAGTTGTTGAGCAGGCCGTGCATCGTGGCGCAGAAGTTTGCGTGGTATCTGTCGGTCACGAAGTCTAGCAGCTGCTCGAGCTTGAAGCAGGCCGAGGGATCTATGTAGACCTTGGCGAAGTTGTGGGTCGGAAGCTGGAACGCGATCTCAGAGTCGGGGTGCTCATATTTGTCGAGGAACTCAAAATCATTATAGCCGTCCGGGTCGGCATGGGCGAGAATCAGGTCGTCAAGCTTCGGGCACGCCTTGGCGATGGCGAGGATGCTGGAAGGGTGTACCTGCGGAGAGGCATCAATGCAGGTCGTCTCGAGGGAACGGATGCACGGCGCCGCCGGCAGCGTGTCAAGATCCGGCAGCTCGATGACCGTAAATTCGCGACGGCGGTGTTGGCCCTTGACAGGCATGCCTCCCGGCACGACCTTTCCCCACGTCTGGCAATTGACGCTCAGGCGGATGGCTTGGCGATCCGTCCAAGCCGATAGGATGAGGAGCGTTCCCGAGACCGCTCTGGACGCCTCACGGCCTGCTTGATCCATGTCGAGGGCCTTGTATGGGTGCTTGATGATACGCTGGAGGTATTCGTCCAGCTGAATGCGCAATGTGACACGCTTGACGAAGTTGCGACGGTAGGGGCTCGCGGAGAACAGCGACTCAAACATTTGGATGTCGTCCTCAAGGTTGCTGATCTCGATGGTGCGGAAGAGGAGGCGCTCGATGGCACGCTGGAATTTGCGAGAGACCGTTGCAAACTGGGAAATAAGCCGGAGTTTGGGTTTGTATGGGTGGATGATCTCGTCTTTGAAACGGTGACTAATGATGTCGTCGACGATCTCCTGCGGAAGTCGATCCATGGTGGGCGGGAGGATATGGTGTGGTGAAGTTTGACAGAAGCCAAGAGGAAATCGTGGATGTTGGAAGATGGAAGTTTGTGTCGGGGGAGGGCTGGTGGAATACTTGAACAACCCGTGGCAGGCTCCCGTTTCTTGTGGTGATGCGGGAACATGCATGCATGACCCAGAAAAAAAGCCAACAAGTGTGTAGGCGGTGACAAACGGCATGCAAAAAGGGGCAGCCTGTTTAGCAAACAAATGATGAGGTCACTTGCTGAGTTATCACCACCGGGTAAGCAGCATATCTTGGTAGACTGAGTAGACAAGGCGATATCCTTTGTTGATTGAGTGAAAAGAGGTATGACTGTGGTCTGGAATAATAATAAATACATTTGCTTTGTGCACATCAATCATTTCAATTCCTTCTCCGTTGTCCTTCGTCCTTAAGGTTCACAATTTTGACAATGCTGTTAGAGACTCACTGCTTTCCGAACCAAGACTTAGTACCACGAGAAGTGCAATGTGGAAGGACGTTACTGGAGCCGATATTCCATCAAATGCGACGAAAGTGGTGCGCTAGATCCATGTCACAATCGCTTCCTGGTGGTGGTTTGCGATTGAGACCTTCCGGAAAATATCTTCTAGTTCACTTCCACAGCATCCAGACCCTGCCAGGCCCCGGGCGCGCAGTAGAACTCGAGGCTTGTTCAAAGGATGCCCATCTAATTCTTCTCTGTACTCTCGGTCCAGCACACCTGGGAGGTAGTATTCCACTCTCAAGGAGTTCGTCGAATACCACGTGCTGAGGCTATCGGCATCTCGTAGCTTGAAGATCTGCAAGGATCTCATCTGGGCGATGGCTCTGGTGACTGATCTAAGCAGCGGCATGACCGTATCAGGGTTCACATCGAATCGTTCAGGGGCTTTCATTCGTTGAAAATTCCGTTTTGCAACTTCTGGCTTCATCTTCTTGGTCAATTCCCCTAGGAATTCAAGGGCCGAAACGGTCTGTTCTTCTGTCCCATAGCCAGGAGGACTCTGATCTTTGAGATGAAGTGCGAAAGCTTCCTGGCCATTCTGGGGGCCTTTGCGGAAGTACCACGTTCCAGAGGGGGCTACAGGGTTGAGCGTGATGAAGATGTAAGTGACATTCTCCCAGAACGGCTGTGGGTTTTGCGCGAGACTACTAGGCCAAATGAAACAAGGATCCAACGGACCACTGTATCGAAATCTTTTGACGCCGTCAGCTAACCGGCGTAGAGCAAGAGAAAGCGAGTCTTCTTGCTGGCTTGGCACCAGGCTCGGCGGGTCGTGACCGGTGTAGTCAGGTCCGTCGATGTTAAAGTAAACCTTGACCATTGAAGGTGTCTTACTAATGGCTTGAACCAAATTCTCTCGCAAGCTCTGACGGAAGGCCAAGAATTCGCCAGGCTCGGTGTAACTCAGAAAGGTGCCTTTGAGACAGGGAAGTTTGGTTGCTAGTGCCAAATACGACAATGGTGAGAATTCGCGGAAACCCGGTTTTTTGCGAGACTCCGGGTTATTCAACAAAAGCCACCGAATGCAGTTGACTGGGGGCAGCTGCTCGGGGTAAAGGATTTCGAGATAGTCGTACTGGTAATCAAGCTTGGTGCCACAAAATCCTAGTTGATAAGGACGAGCTGTGATGAATAAACCGATGTTGCAGTTCTTTTCCCAGCGACACAAGCATTTCAAAAGATTGAAAATGGCATTCGTCGCGACTTTGTTGTTGGCCCCTCTCTCGTTTGCTCCGGGGTATTTCTGACAATGCAGAAGTTTGATTTTAAACCCGAGATGCTTGAGAAGATTGCGGCGGTGCGGGTGGGTGAAGATTTCTGCGAAACGCTCCAGTTCGACATGATTGATGTCAATTTCCCTGAAAGTAAGCCGCTCGATAGAGAGTTGGAATCGCTTGGAAACCGTCGCGAACGTCGGAGCACGACGGCGCCCGGTCAACCAAGGTGAGTAGTCGATGATCTGGTCAATGATCTCTTGTGGTAGTCTCTCCATGGTGGTGGCGTGTCGTCGTCGTCGTCGTCGTCGTCGAGTGATGAGGCGAGTTCGAAGTAGATGAAGGAAAACGAGGAGTTCTGACACACCAGTGAAAGTGGGAAGACTTCAGAATAGTAGACGGACATCTGCCGAATGGTGAAGTTTGGGCACCCAGAAGGTGAAATACGGAGGGAGAGTTTAAGTTAAATTCAGAGGAGTGACCGAGCCATTCACCCTTCCATTTTCCGTCCGTGTCGAGAACGTGGCATCAAATCATTCCATGATGTTCTTCGTATCTGTCATCCATTTCCTTTGTGATTTGTCTTTTCGTGAATGACGCTGGCATTGTTGCCACCGTTACTGCAACTGTTCCTTCATCGCCATGACTTCTATCAACTTCCAGGATTATTGTCCCTTATCCTTCTAACAGATTCATAGTGCTTCCGTCGGTGGTGGTTTGTTCTTTGATAGAGACCGTCTAACTTTCCTGTGTCTGTGCGGATATGTTTCCTATGTACTTGATTACTCCTATTAAGCGATGACGATAATGAGGACGACAACGAGGACGACGAGGACGACGAGGACGACGATAAGGACAACGATGAGGATGAGGATAACTATAACCATAGTAACTATAATAATAGAAGCAACGGGTAGGATAGAGGCAACGACAACAGTAAGGTTATTAGAGTATAGCTACAGGGAAAGTGGTCTCTGTGGCACAGGAAAGATAGACGGTCTCTGTTGATAATAGACACACTAGGCACCTGTGCTTCATGTGGATTAAAATGAACAGGGGTTGCTTTTGAGATTGCGTTGGATCTCTTGCTCATTAAGCCCTTTGTTCAGCTGCAGAATGTCAGTCATTCATCAGAATATTACCACTAATGTCTCTGTCAAAATCCAACAGCGTTAGCTCAAAAGTCTTTATACTAGCGATGAGGGATATAACTGGCTTCGTAATAGAGTTGAGGTCTCATATAAATGATCTGTTAGGGGAATAGAGCTCATGTGCCACTGATAAAACCGCTGACCCATGGCTGACATCAGCGTGATTGAACTACCACACGTACAGCACCCCTGGAGATACGTCAGGCCTCAGAAAGATTGAAGATCTGACAAACTGAGCAAGAGTGATTGAGGATGAATCTTTGTCGACTTATTGTATGTCCGATGGTGATGGCCTCACTAAAATCAATCGACCCTGCTGAGACGCCGATGACTAACTGTTACAGTAACCAGCCAAAACGGGCCGCGTCAGCATCCCTTAATTCTTTCTCAGGGGAAAAGGCTCAGGATTATTGACGAAGAGATTGAATTATGCTAGGTATCTAGTGACCATTGAACTCCCAGGAAACGATGGAAACCCAACGCAGAATGCCTTCATGACGCTAAACAACCATATATACCTGTACCTGAACGCCACGCTGGGCTGGGACTAAGCCAGAACCCCCATTCATCGACGCGTTATAGACATTATTATAAACATGGAAACATTACTTCTCATCACCTCATCAGATCTGGGCCGGCTTGATCTTCGCCAGCTCAGTCGGCAAACTCGAGTGCTTCATCTCGCTTTCCCCATTCCATCCCCGGAACATGGGGTGAGACAGCAAAGGCGGGGTCTTGAGTCGTATCGTCGGCGGGCGGACCGGTCCGGCGTCCTCCTCGACCGGCAATGTAACCCGCCGGGTGGGGTACTTCTTGTGCAGGATCTGCCACGTCTTCTCGACTCTTGCCTCGTGCTCAGTCCAGTCTCCACGGAGAGACATCAATAATCCTTCTCCCTCCTCTTCATCCTCAACACTCGTCCTTGAGCTGGTCCTCGCGTGCCAGGTGCGTGACCGTGTGCGGGCGGGCGGCGACACGGGAGTAACGGTGGAGACGTCCGTCCGGCTCTGTAATGACTTGCGAATCATGATACTCCGCTGCAGCTCCTCCTCCAACAAAATCCTCGAATGGCTCAGCTTCGTGCGGCGGGCATATTCCTCCCAGGTCAGGTTCGGGTTGCGGAGGATGGCCGTGTTGTATTCGTGTGCGAGCTGTTTCTTCCGCCGGGCGCGGGTGATGACGAGGTAAATGGTGACGGCGGCGACGGTGAGGATGAGTGAGCCGAGGACGGCCGAGACGATGATCAGGGTCTTGGTGCTCGGGGTGGAGGCGGCGGTGTTTCCGGAAAAGTCGACGGCGACAGGATCGGTGCCGATCTTTACCACGTCGTTTCTCGGGACGTGCGGGATCTTCATGTTTCTTCCCAGGTGATTGGGATATAGCGAGTGACGGATATAAGTGTTTAGTTATTATAACGAACGTAAGGTGGCCATGAAATTCGACAGATACGACGGCCGGGCTGGACGCGAGCGAGTGTGGTTGTGTGGGTTGATGATAGTTGAGTCACGAAAAAAGGTGTACGATCCCTTCTCGCGGGCGGGTGGGATGGCTCGGGTTCTTGTATATGGGGTAACAAGCAGCAAGCCAAAAAGGCGGTAATTCTATTTAAAAAATTGATTGGGATGCAGAACCCCAAGCTTACTCCGTGCAGTACCCACGTCTCTTTAGTCTCCTGACCGCGCAGGAACGCGGCACTCACCGTATTATTTCACGGGCTGCAGGTGATGCTTCTTTCTGCACGCCATACTGTTCTGCCACGCTTGGCGTAGGCGAGAGGGAACCCCTTCCCCTCCCCGTATGGGGACCGCCGTCGAGTCCGCGAAAGCCACCCCGGAGAGGAAGGCAGAGTTCGGATACGGGCTTGGGAGGCTGAAGCGAGAGGCCCTCTCGGAGTGGGATTCGGGATGGCTGGGGCACGCAGAAAGACGAATGGCCAGCTGTCTCTGTGGTGATCCGGCCGTTGGCCACGATAGTCGGAGGCCAGATGCTTCTTCTTCTTCCATTGTCAGGCAACCTACCGGGGTAAAGCAAAAAGACGTGGAGGCATCACTCCATCGCCCGCTGTGGCACAGTGAAGACCAGGGCGAAGGAAAATTCGCTGGAAAACACCAAGAAGCGGACTTTAGGGCTGCCAGGGGCTCTGGATTGGCCGCTTTTGCGCTATAATTGGCCCTGACTAGGCCTTGTCAGGTGTCCAACACGAGGTTAGGCACAGTAGCGCCGCATTGGCGGAGGGGCCCAAAAGCAAATCCCGGACGACGTGCCGGGGGTGACCAGGGGAGTTGAAGAGAGAAGACGGGGAGAGGCCCTCGTCCGCGGGATGGGCTCACGATCCCGGCCTATCAGGGCTTCTGGAACTCCTGGTGGCTGGACAGCGGCCGAGCCATGCTTGACAAGGATCGGATGGTTTGTGTGGTGTCATTGGTGGTGAAGTGTGTGAAGATGGGCTCTGCGCTGGCCAGTTGAGTGGCATGGGATTTCTCCGCGACGAGACTGGAAAGCCCATCGGCCGCATTCTTGGCCATTGGGCACTGAGGTGTCTGTCGACTTTGCGGCTGGCGTTGTCTCTGCCAATGAGTTGTTCTTTTCTCTGGGTCTTTGAAGCACGTCACGTTGGAGAAGATGTGAGTGCCCGATGTCGAGATTCTGTCTGCATCGAATGTTGATTGACATGCATACAAATCTACAGATTCGAATCGTTCGTCCATCTGCAAGATGAGATGAAGCTTCATCAAAAAGATGGTCAGGGCTTTGGGCTGCCTCTGCAAAGCCATTTGACTTCAGTCAATGAGCGTTGTTGGCATGTGAGGGAAAAAAGTTTTCAACAAGACCCCTGACATGACGATCTTCTCCCATGTCTCGCTAGAACAGCCACAATAGCGGATTTTTGCTTCTGGCTATGCTTCCTTTAGATAACAGATAGCACACCGCTTCGCACCGTTTGCGCTTTTCCGGCAAACAATATCCAAACTTGAGTCCGGAGTTTCTTCTTTATCATGCGACGTCATGTTGCGTGTAGCAAATGTCTGTTTCATTAAACCAAGCAAATAATGCAATTCCACGCGCGTTCTCCTGCATCTGCCCGCTGTCTCGTTTGTCTGAGGCACCTTAATCCCCGGGTCATGGCCGCTTCACAGGCCATCCTCCAGCGCAAAGTCCAACACCACAACCTTTCTTTGCTTCTCCTCGGTTCGCGTGTATATTGAAACCACCTGCCTTGACCCAGACACAAATGTCTCGAGCTGCGGCTCCCCGGAAAACCCATCCCCCTGCCACAGGCAGCGATACTCCAACCGCACCGTCGCATCATCCGCCGCCGCAGTCTCAGGCAGCCTGGCGCCCACAACCGTGAGTTTGTTATCTCGATTGCCCGGCAGAGCAAACACCACCGTCCTCTTCCCGGGTAAAGCAATGACATCTCCCCGGGCCCCCGTCCGCGTCGGCAGCGCGTCAGGCAACGCGTGCCTGCTCCAGTGGCCCCCGGGACTGCGGTAGTAGTGCATCCAGACTTCGTTTTCGCGGTTCAGGACGTGGAACCCGCCATCCTCGTCGGCTGCCTGGGCCTCCTGGTTCAGGATGCCGCTGTTCTGCGGGATGTCGAATACGATCAGGCCATCCGCGTCTGGGAAGACCGTCTCGCCGACCTCGAGATTCGCCAGCCGCTCGCCTCTGCTGTTATTGAACGTCTTGCCGAGATCGTCGCTCGAGACGTAGAAGAGGCTGTAGTTATTCTCTGGACCGTTTGGTCCGGCTTGCACCGTGTGCAGGCGCGCTTCCGGGTCGTCGACGCCCTCGTACCATACGAACCCCCTGTATGTCCCAGACACGTGCACGCGGCCGTTGGCATAAGAAATGCCGTTGATGTACGGGTTGTTTTTGACGCCGGTGAGAAATTGGCCAATGTAAGAGTAAGATCGGTCCTTGCTGCTGTACTTGAAGAGGTGATCGGAGCCTGCACCGGCTCTGCATTTCGTGCGTCCGCGTCAGCTGCAGGTTTCATCTTCGCGAGATTGGGAATCTCAACTCACATGCCGATGCGATAGCTCAACAAAAGATCATTGTCGACGCGAATGAAGCGAGGGTATGTCGTTTCCAGGAAGATCTTTTCAATCGCCAATTGGCCGGTGCGCGTGTAGCCCGGCAATTGATTGTGTGTTGGGCTGAACAGTGATGCGTCCCACTTGTGTGTCTCTGGGCTCGTCGCGACGCCTGGTACTGACATGCGAAAGTGCAATCTAAATACAATGATATCAGCGTTGCCGTTTATGAGATCGTGCGATCGAGCAACTCACGGATCACAGTGGTGGTCGAAGGCAACGTGGATCGTGCCATCCCCCTCGCATACACCTATCGAGATGGTGTTGTGTCCATCATCCGCTGTCTGCTCATAGTCCTCAAAGGTCAATGTCTCCCAATCGCCGAGTGTATCCTTGATGGGCCGCCGCGCCAAGCTGACGAACAGAACATTACTCGTCGCGTCTTTGTGCCTGTAGAAGCAGGTATACTGCCATCCGTTGAAGGTTGTCAGCGCATCCTGTTGGAAAGAGTTTGCATTAATTCGGTGCTCTCTACGCGCGTCGAGCGCCAGCTCCGACTGTGACAAAAGTTTCAGTTGGGATACCATCTTCTCTAAAGCCGATCAGCAGATTTCCCAAAGTCAAATATGCGCAACATGGGAATGAGAACCCCGCGTGTAGAGGCCCGCGAGCACCCCTCCATTTTCACCACAGTGACGTATGGAAACCCCTACTCCTGGGTTCGGGGAAGAGGGGGCCGAGCCAAAAGCGATGGACGGATGGCCGCGCGACGATTCCCCCGATGTGCCGACGCCGCTCCCGCCTCCCGAAGCTTGCCCCGACCGCCGACACATTTGTATGACCCGGCGGTTCTGACGACGCCCGATCCTACCTGACACGAGTGAGTGAGTGCTGAGCAGCCTGTTGGTCCGGCTAGGTCGAGGCCGTCGAACCATGCCATCCCCGCAGGTTTTCCCCCGTTTTCTCCAGTTCCCCCGCGTTTGCAGGCATGTGCTTCTTTGTTCTGCCCAATGAGGCGCATCGGGGGAGGCTGGAAACGGGGCCCGTCCGAGAAATTGAGCAAACAAGACTTTGGGGAGCCGAGCCGTTCAGGCGGTAATGATGAGTGGGATGTTACATTGTGCAAATTGGTTATAAACATCGAGATACGTCCGAACTTTGAGCTGTTGCTTTGCAGGGTTGCGTTTGCTCATCCTTCTTTGAGAGTTCAAGAGGCAGAAGAAGAAGAAACAGAAGATGGTCTGGAAGGATAAGAAGATCAACAACAATGACGACCGTCAGGCGTTGGAGGCCACCACGCCCACCAACACCAAGACGGTCTCTTGGCTCAAGGACTCTGGGCTGAGGCCACTCAACTTCGGCCTGTTCTTCCTGCTCTGGGGAGACGTCGCGCACGGCTTTGATGGCAGTCTCATCAACAACTTGCAGCAAATCAATCAATGGCAAGATGGTTCGTTGCCGAAACTCTACACGCTGGTAGTTCGAAACAACTGACAGACTCAACAACAGACTTCAACCACCCTCGCGACAGCCTCCTCGGAGCCCTCAGCGCGTCTTATTGGGTTGGCAACATCATGGGTGTCCTGTTGATCCCGATTCTTTCTGACCGGACGGGTCGACGTATCGCCATCGCGGTGGGATGTATCCTCTGCATCGTTGGTGCCGTGATCTGCGCAGCAACTATGAACGTTGGGGCATTCATCGCGGGCCGTCTTCTCCTTGGCATGGGCGGTGTCATTTGCAGCACCGTTTCAACTATTCTAATGACCGAGCTGGCATACCCGGCGCACCGCGCCACGGCCACGGCACTCAGTTCCACGACCTACTCTGTCGGGGCCATTCTGGCTGCATGGGTTGCCTTTGGCAGCTTCCGCATCCCAGACTCTTGGTGCGTATCAAGGTGTACGATATACCGAGTTATCAGCGGGTACTAACTTAGTTGTAGGGCGTGGCGAGCGCCTACAGTTGTACAGGCCGGCCCAAGCGCGATGGTTTTGATCGGCCTTTTTTTCCTCCCCGAGTAGGTTCGCCAAGGAATTCTGCTCTTGACTCGGTGTGGTTAACCTTTGGACATAGGTCGCCAAGATGGCTCTGCAGCAAAGGCAAAGAGCAGACTGCGTTGGACATCCTGACCAAGTACCACGGCGCCGGCGACCCCAACGATGCTGTAGTTCAGCACGAGTACAACGAGATTAAGGAGACAATTGAAGCCGAAATGACTCAGAACAAGAACCCCTTCCATCTTAAGGCACTATTCGCGACCAAGGGTAACCGCTACCGTTCGTTCATCATTATCTGGTGCGGTATCTGCAAGCAGTGGTCAGGCAACGGTCTGGTCTCGTGAGTTACCCGACCCGCTGGGATGGACCCATCGCTTACAATGCACAGGTACTACCTCGGCAGCATGCTCAAGAGCGCTGGCATCAGCAAACAGATTGAGACGACTCTCATCACGGCAACCTCGCAGATGTTCAGTTTCGCATGCTCATTTGCCTTTGCCTTCTTGCCTGCGCGAGTCGGTCGCAGGCCGTTGATGTTGATCAGCATGGCCCTCATGTGGGTTGTCTTTGCTGTTATCACTGCCACCACGGGAGCATACGTCGAGACCGGGAACCGCCATGCGAGCTACACTACAGTTGCATTCATCTACCTCTACAGCGGTGTCCACAACCTGGGGTGGACGGGAGCCCAGATGCTCTACAGTAAGCACGCGAAAGCCAAGGACCAGGCATGCGGGATGAAGAGTTGCTAACGCCGCTTAGTCGTCGAGATTCTGCCTTACCACATCCGCGCCAAGGGCATGGCCATGTTCAGTCTGGTTGCGGGTATTTGCGGGGCCTTCAATACCTATGTCAACCCTGTCGGCATTGCGGCCATGTCGTGGAAGTTTTACTTCTTCTATGTTGGCTGGATTCTTGTGCAGTTCGTGGTCGTGTACCTGTTCTTCCCCGAGGTAAGGATGAGCCCTTCAACCGTGTGGGAGCCGATGCTAACTCCCCGAAGACCAAGGGACCCAGCTTGGAGCAGATTGCTCTGCTCTTCGATGGAAAGGATGCTCAGCTTGGCAGAATTAATGCCGTGGCGGATGAGATGCTCGATGAGAAGAAGGATGTCGCTGTTGAAACGAGGGAGAGGCAGTAATTTGCATGGTTTGTTGCGGAGTTGAGCGGCGTGGAAGATACCCAGATACCTATTCCACATTTTACCCAACCAGCATAGTTCAAATCGAGTCACTAATGCATGGTGCAATTTTTCCTCACTTCCGTGTCTTGTGTGAGTCCCATGGAATTTCAACCATAGCTCCCGTGGGACCGTAGAACTCATCCATGGGACAGGCTCTGCGCACAGAGTCATACCCCGCGGAAATGACCACTGTAAAATCTCAATTGGGTTAATTATGGACATGGGGGGCTTTGTTCTTACACACTACAAGTTGAGATGCCAAGACATTGTAACGGCGCATCTATGACTAGCCGCTCGTAGGCAGTGTCAAGTGCAATAAGCCCCTTTGAACCAAAAAGCAACTTGGCCGGCCATCACAATGCCAAGACGTTGGCCAACTCATATTGAAAACATCACAGCACAGCCTCAAACATAACGACCATGGGATTGATGAACTCAGAATGGCAGCTGGCGGATGTTTCCATCCTGATGTAAAATATCTACCAACGGCGTCTTTGTCCGACAACGAACCATCCCGTTCACTCTTTTAGCCTGAAGACGAGACAGCCGGTGGCACGAACTCAGATCTCATAGATCGTCTGTACCGTTTGCCTGGGTCCGGGCCATAGAGTTTCTGCACGTTCCAAGATGGCATCGCCACATAGAGCGAAGATGTCTTTGCCTGTGCGAAGGGGCATCTTGGCTGGCGACCTGTTTCCTATGTTGAAGACATTTCACGATTGGATACGCCCTCTGAATTATGACTTTACACCAGCTATTAAGGATCAATCAATGTTTCAGGAACTCGTAGTACGATTTACTATTGGAAGGAGTATCAGATGATTGAACAGATGAGCGCCAAGCCTGTCGGGGTTATTGCGGCCTTTGTGAGTCCGTCAAGACTTAATGACGAGAACGAGACTGAATTTAAGAATGGAGATATTTGAAACCAGAGCAGCAACTTTCTCTCGAAAGAACGGACTCTGTGGCCAATGATCGCCCGCTTCCTCCAAACGCCGATAGTTTCGGAGCTTCGCAATTGGCAAACAAACTTCTTGGCCATGTGTGTGTCCCTCGTTCCTGGAAGGATTCGGACAGGGTCCCTTGCGCAGGTTCCGTTCCGTGGATTGGCGGGGTGCCATGGTAGTCAGCCAACATGGGTCGCGGAACGAAATCCTGCCCATCGGTTAAAGCGGCCTTGCCCTCGTGGTCGCAACTGGGCAACTTCATTTAGAGTTCTACCATTTCTGGCCAGACGGCCGAAGGAGGTTGCCGAGTCAAGCCTCCCCGACCTGTCATCAGGTTTGAGATTGCGAACCTTGTGTGCGGCTCGGATAGGACCGAGGGCTGAGCGTACAACACCAGGCTGAATTGAAGAGTCACCTCATTGAAGCTGATGATGAATTTGTAGATGATAGTCCAAGTCACATGCTCCATTCCTAGTATGTACAGTAAATGCCTATTCAGGGTATATGTCATGGCCAGCTTTCAGAGAAGCTGGCAAGGCCGTGTGGTCCGTTCCCCAGTCATGAAGCTCTAATCATTCGTAAACCGTCTCCCAAATGCTGCCTGACGTCAAGCTCCCGTGAGCTTGTATGAGTCCGTAATCACCACCGACTTAAATCCAAGAAGACCTTGATGACATGGCCGTAGATGCCGCACTGAATGAACTCGCATCACTCCCTTTCCTGCCTAACGCCGCAAGCTTTGGTCGTGTGACCTGCGGGGTCTTGTTGACCTCCACAGATACCGTCGTGACCGTTTCGCACTGAATAGCCATTCCCATGACCGAGCCGTCTCCCATACCGAACCCTCTCATGCTGTCTGTACTTGTGTTTGCATCAACTCCGAGGCCTTTGAGACTGCCTGATTTTGTTCCTTTCAGGGCAATCTTCTCGCTCCATTTGTCGCGTCGTCTCTGCCTTGGGCGGTCAATGCCGCCAACCACAATAGTTGTGTTACCGAACTTTGGAGGCTGGGAACACATGAAGGAAAAGGTTTCCAGACCAGTCTCCTGGGAAGGTGGACCGTCACAAGCGAAGACAATCGACCTTCGCGTCGAAGAGTATAGGACCACATCCAGCCAGCCATTGCAGGCGATCATTGCTCCTGCAAAGCAAAAATAGCCCAAGGATACTTCGTGCCCCGCCATAGAGGCAAGACGCCCTGCGGCTAGAGGGGTAGTACACACGACGTATACCAAAGGATACAGTAAAAAGGTGTGCTGCCGGGCGTAATCCGGAATTCCTGGTAGTCGTCTGAGAATTGTGGTGAGGCACACGATTCGAAAACTTCGCAGCCGTGACATTCGTGTACTGTTGTTACTTGTTGAGGTGCTTCCGCTCCTGCAAGATGATGCTCTTCCAGAATTCGATCCAACACAGGTCGTTCCACTGCAGGTTGATGTTTCTCCGCATGTTGATGAGCCGCAGCAAGCTGGCTCGGGCGCAGGAGAGCCACAACAGGGGACAACCCCACCACTCCTTCGCGCCACCTTTTGTAAGTGAAGAAAGATTATAAAGTAAATAATGGTAGTAACAATCAAAGAAATGAAGATCCATAGATAGTGTAAGGTGAGTCGTATATCCTGATACTTCGAGTTGATCCAGCACTGTGACCATGTTAGCATGTAGTCCCCTGACTCGGTTTCGGACTTGGTCCAACAAACTTACCCATGCCCCTGCTCTAACGTACAAGCCGCCGTCATTCTTGCCGTTCTCCGTGACAATCACGCCGAGGATTCCGGTGCCGTACACGAAACCCCACATCATGACAATCGCGGTGTGAAATGCCCATGTTGGCAGCATCTTTGCTCTGACGATCGATATGTATGTATGCATGGCGATGGCCGTGATGAAGACGGAGGAGGCGAGGTCCCCTGTCGAGATAAACCATCCTTGCGTCCAGCAAGTTTTCGTTCCCACCTCAATCGCATTTCTTGTAAGCCACTCAACGTTCAACAAGAAAGCCAATGCCTGCTGTATGTCGGCCAGTAGAAGGTTGAAGATTAGTACCAAAAACTGGTTTGGCGGCTCGTTGATCGCTCGTTGTATCCATGTCTCTTTCGTCGGCTTCTCTGATAACTCTTGCTGGGATGCCGACCACTCGTTCGGGATGATAAAAGCAGCCTCCGTCGGCGGTGGCGATTCGACCTTTGCTATAGGATCCTTCTTTTCTTCCCTCGGTGGCCCGTTGTGCCATGTTATCAGCTTGTACGTCAAGAACGTTAATAAGCCGAGACTGGTGAAGAAGGAGAAGAACCCCATCGCCGCCACGGCGGCGAGGCCATGACGAAGGACCGGAGGCAATGGGCGAATCGAGTAAGGCGAGTTATCCGAGTCGTAATGGTCTATCGACTCGTTCATCTCCGCAATGTTGAATTGGTAGGCGGCGTTGCGCAGCTGCGTGGCGATGTCATCCGGTAAGCGTGGGCGGGCTGCCGGTGGGGTTATATGACGAATTGCTCAGCTCCGGGGGTAAGGCGGACTTGTGGGCGATATAAGAGGAGATCAGAGTCCGAGATATACCGCAGCTCAAGTTGACAAGCTATGGATGGGGGAGCTAACGGCACATCCTCTATTCTCCGGTGCCAAGATCCCTCATCCCGGTCGGACAATGAGATACGGTCGAGTCAAGGGCAGCAGAATTGATTCAGCGACTCCTGTGGGGGGACATGAACGTTTCCTTCCTTTTCGGAGGACCATCGGCAAACATTCCGCGCCGCCGAGTTGCGCTTCACAAGCAGCGCACTGGTAAACAGCTGATCTTTCATAATTTTCGATGATTAGAGTTCGGCTTCTGGTGGTGTACCATCTCAGCCTATGGGAAGATGTCTGAGTAGGCAGAGAAATGTGCATGTTCCATCCCCGTTCCAAAGCGTTCCAGGCTAAAGTATGTGTTGACGGGACGGGCTCTCATCAGCTCGGCGACCCGCGGACCGGACTGACTAACTCGCTCTGCTAAGAGCTGCGAGGGCTTGTCCAAGCAGGGTCAATCCTGCAGACTTGTGCAAGGGGCGGCACCATTCAAAGTATTTCATTGGTTCACTCGTACAGGTTGAACTCTGTGCAGCTTCAAAATGTCCGAGCACGACGTGATGCCACGAGTTGGAGAAACGGCCGTGCCCTTCCCTTCCGCCAGTCGCGGTCGATTCCCGTACGCCTTTGCGAACTGTTGGACTCTGCCTGGCCCTACCAGCGATCCTAGCATACGCGGTTCCAGCATTTTGACTGCCTCATGGTTCTTCTCTGCAACGGTCTCAGGATGCACAGCAACGCGAGACCGTAACCGAGGCAGCGGTTAGTCATATAGCCGCTCAACCTTGATGAGAAATCATTATGGACCTTCAACTTCCCCGGTTCCATTTCCCCATGGCGATTGTGGATGACAGTCTTAGCTGTTCGGATTATTTCCTCTGCCAAGTGAGGGTCAGACGTTGATCAGTCTGGGGAAATTCCCCACGTGATTAAACGATCGACCGATCATATTAGACTCTTCGACAGAAACATCGTGAAATCTTGGCCAAATCCACAATTGCGCCCGTTAAAGATGTAATATGCTGACGGTGGCAATTGTTTACGGTCTAGGCGTCCTCCCACGTGGACTACATTCTAGAAGGCCGGATCTCGCCCGAAATTTTAGTTTCCCCTGAAGTACGATAGATCTCAGGCTACGATGGAGGCTAACGGGAATAAGGTGCGAAACCACCCTGCGTCGTCTCCTAAAAGTCTGGCCGGCACTGCCTTTGGTTTCGTTTCAACTCACCGTGCCCTAAAATCTTCCATTCAATACTCCGCAACCCTCATGACAGGAGATCTATCTTGTATGCAAGATGCGAAGTCTGCTATTATTACACAGCCTCCAACGTATCAACGGCGTGCCCGTGGCCATTCGGATGGCTTGTCTACCGGCCAGGCTGACTGTTCCTACATGAACGTTATCCGGTACTATTCCCGACATTACTGCGTGGCATAGTAGTACACACATCATGTGCCTGCATGTGTCCCTTCCATCAGCCATTCAAGAAGCACGCGATAGAACCCAATCTGGACATAAGCTTTTAGGCTCGTCCGATTACTAGAGATTTCGCACGAAGGGAACAGTATTCTTCCAATTCCCATGACTCTTTTGAGGGAATTCGAAGCGCCTCTGTAGAGAAATACTGATTAGAAGGCATTAGTAGCTGTGGGTTTGTCGTGCGATGAGCCCATGTTGAGTTGTAGGCCGTGGCATGCCACTGGGATAGTCCATAGAAGAGTCGGGTTTTCCGCGGATGCAGCTTCAGAGTTTCTCGTCCTGGTCCCGGGTACTTTGCCGGGCCTGTTATCCTAGCTTCGGCGGCCCCGTGCTTTGAGTTCTGCTCAACATCGACTAAACCATCGGATACCGCCGTTAGTCGATGTCTTCAACGACTCAAAGAGTGTAGGCTGTGTTATCAGCAAATCGCGATTTCAGCTCGGAAGCTAAAGAGGTGAATCCTTCGCAGTATCGTCGGATCGAATGCTGTCTGATGTGGATTGTCGTTGTCAGTTGCATCGGTTGGAGGTGGCAAAAAATGCGTGAAGTTGGTGTTCGGATGTATTGAGCTACGGGGAACTACTGGAGGGACGCGGCAACGCCGATAGCTTTTCGCGATCATTTATCCGTCTTGGAGTGGCTCACTTATGTTTAGAATAGCTAGGTTGTATCATGTAGTCCCAGCAACAGGGAAAAATCGCCAACACTTTGAAGCTCGACTCTCTAAAGTTAGGCATCACGAAATCTCGGCTCCCGCCCGTGACTAAGGCATTCATACCTATAGCCAGTCACTAGTCAGACCGGTGTTCTCTCCGATAATCATAACCACAAGCGACGCTACGAAAGAGCGCAACTGCCGAGGACCTCACATCAATCATCGAACATGCGGAGGTACTACTCGTGTCAGTCTTATGCAGGTTCATACAATACACAAAACCTTCTTGGTCTATCGGACATATACTGCGGATAGTCCCAAGCGAGCGGACTGCGGTGACACATCCGAAGGACACGACGGATGATCTATACGAGCTAGCGGAGTCTCAGTATCCGACATTGACAGTTGTTGCTGCCCGCTCCGCTGTAACATAGACGCGAGCGGGCGCTGGATGTAGTTGGTGAGACACGACAATAGTCAGAGACCGAACGTCCAGAATTCAGCCGTTTGGAGCTTTGCTGAAACATCTACAGCTCTTATCGTCCGCCGCTTGGCGGGGACACACGATCCCGACAGGGCGCCATGACTCGGCTTGACAGAAACAAATGCATTGTATGGGTGCCGTTGGGGATGAAGTGTCTTCTACTGCTAAGGTAGGTATTGATACTACTAGGTACCTATGAATGGCCTAGTTGGTACAGCTGGATACGTGGCAGGAACAACGAATGCAACATGCCGCGCAGCCAAGCGAAATTTCAAAGGGGAAGTTTGCTTTGCTCACATTCAAGGCAAATATGTGGCTGGCCATTGACTTGATTTCAAGTAAGTGGCATCCGGTGCAGCTTTGTCTAAGCTTGCGTGATATGATACCTAGCATCATTCAGGGGTAAGGGACATGGCTAAGTCTTTATTTGCGAGAGGAATAGGAGAGATACAACAGCAAACATGATCTGGACCTGCATCTAAAAGGTTACACAGCATGCGATGTTTTCTGTAAGCTGATTATTACTGGACAGGTTTCAATCATACCCATTTCCCCGCCAGAGGCTGCAAGAACACACCGCTGTGGGATGTATATGTCTCTATGATGGCAACTTCTCGAAAATCTTCAAAAGAAATGAGGTGAGCACTAAGTTCAACGAAAGCTGACTTTCTTCCACCGGTTGTATCCCGGCGATCCCTTCACATTGACTTTCACGTTCACTACAGTCCTAAAGAACACCTCCGAACATGCGCCTACCGACTTTGAACTTCCTCTTTCTCGTGATCTTCGCCGAAACATTCAGCCTCGGAATATCATGCACGCCTCCCCCGACGAGTAGCAACGAGACCTATCCTCGATTCTCCTACGGTGAGGATGTTGTCCCAGACCATGCAACCGCCGCCTACAAGATGAATCACATCTCGCTACTAGTCAATGATCTCGAAGCCAGTCTCGACTTCTACACTCGTATTCTTGGCATGCGAGTCATTCACCATATCGAGGCGACTGAATGGTTTGGCATCGTCTATCTCGGCTACAGCCATGGCGGCAGAAACGGAACCGGATGGCAACCGAGTTCGGAACTCTACCGGCAACGAAGCAACATTGAAGGTCTCATCGAATTAGTGTATCGAAGCAATCAAGCTGGCAGGCGAGAACCGGGTGGGACTCTCTCGCATTTGGGCTTTGTTGTCCCTGATGTTGCCGCAACGCAAAAGAGAATGAAGGATAATAATGTGACGATTATACGCAAAGCTGGAGAGTTGCCACAAACCCTTCCAAAACCCCTTGCCCGAGCATTCGGGTTGTTTAACCTGACGAACGTAGAGAATGACGCAATTCTTAAAGCTATGCCTCGGCATTTGATGGTGGCGGACCCGGACGGCAATATTGTTGAGTTCCAGCCCCAGATTTAGGACCAGTCGGATTGTTCTCATATCCTATAAGAACCTTCACTATAAAACAGGCTTGTTGGAAGAATATCTCATAGGGTTAGTATGCCGACGTTGCGGGTGATCTCACATATACTGGAAGGAAAGAGAGTTGACTATGACAGCGTGCCAAGTGTTCCATCCCACAAGAGGTTTGATAGTTTGTGAGGAACAATATATGCCAACGTGATGTTTTTGAATGATTTCTTCATTGTCGAGAAACTGCGGGGCGTCGTCGCAGCAATTGGTCTCTCACCGGACCCCTTAACACGTCCTGCTGAGGTTTTCCAGGCCAACAATCAACTCTATTGCTTCAAACAACAAGCCGCTCCAGCCGACATGCCACGGGAAAACAACCAGGCGGTGAATCCAGTCACTATCGGAGGTATTCACCCGATCATGGAAGCGTTCTCCATCCATCGTTATTTCGCCGCATACGGAACAAGCTCTGTCTTTGCACTAAGTGTGGCACTTGGTCGGCAGCAGAAGGCGAAGGATGGACCGGCCGTGCTTTAGCGACTGGCTCATGGAGCTTTGCGGGTTAAGATTCGGTCTCGACTGACCAGGGATAGAGGAAATAATGTGATGGCTTGAACACTTTTAGGTTGGTGGGATAACTCCACGACTGTTTATGGAGGTGATCTCAAGCAGACTGTGCAGGGCGGCCGGAGGGGCCGGCTGCAGGGCGGTGTCCCCCGGAGGCTGTGAGGCCGTCGCAGGAGGACTGCAGAGGAGAGGGGTGAAGAGTTTTCAGCTCATAAGGATATTGGTGGTATGGCTCCTAATTCACTAATAGAAGATGCCAAGCAAAGTTAGGCGAGAGGTTGGTTCTGTGCTCGGTTGTCATTTATCCGCCAGAATCAGCTGATAAGTCGCTCCTCGACAAGACCCCCTTGCAAATTGCCCCAAATGTGGTCGTTCGCTGCGGGCCGCTGTGCCTCAACTCTCCCGAAACCAGTCAAGAAGCCGTTGTAGAGTTGACTGGCGAAGTGCGTTATTCGTCCGGGGAGACCGGCCTCGCACTCGAAACCTTGGCCGATCCACCCGTATGCAAGTGCACATGCAGGCAGAACCAACAGACAACCAGAGATCATTAGAAAAGTGAGGGGAAGCCCACGTCCAGGTTAACAGCGTTTGATGTTTTCTCTCATCTCATAAACCAAAAGAATCTTCAACAGTGACCGTAATGTTGGCGACTGCAAACCCAGCCGCGCCCCCAACTGGCTCGCCGCCGCCAGCCAACACCGCTGGCGTGGAACGCGCTGAAGGACCGATCACGATTGTGAGTTTTCAGTATTTCTATAGAAAGGCCGGGGACGTATCGGCAGCCCAGGCGGCGAACTTGTGCTGACCACAGCTCATGGCAGGACCCCGCCCTTGAGGAAGGACCCGAAACTCAGTCCGAAGCGGAGACCGGAAGGTTAGTCCGACATAAACTGGTGAAGCTGAAGACACTGACCAGCTCCAGCATCTTTTCGTCCTCAACTGCTTCCTTGAGCGAAAGCATCTACGAGTACCGTCGCATCCAAGGTCGAACGTATACCCAGAAGGTCGACTACTGGGGACCAAATGACGAGAGACAGAATGAAGGTCTTGAGATTAAGTAAGAAGGCTTTTTGGTCTTATTGATATTACCCACAAACCCTAACCTTCGACACAGTCATTGGATTATGACCTTGTTCCTCGGGGACAGGCTCTTCCTGTCTCCAATCGGTGACAATCCGCAGGTGAGCGGCCTTCTAATGAATGGTTTGTATAGATCACGGGGCTCACGCTGTTCATAGAGGGTTCTTGACCTTGGTACTGGGACCGGGATTTGGGCTATGTGAGTTTCTGGGTGCTTGCGCGCTAAACGTGAAAATGTGTTTAACGACAGCAGCGATTTCGCCGACGAATTCCCCTCCGCCGAGGTTTTCGGGGTTGACGTATCGCCCATCCAGCCTAAATGGGTCCCTACCAACTGCAAGTTCCAGATCGACGATATCGAGCAGCCGTGGACGTGGCCTGATAACCATTTTCACTTTATTCACATTCGTAACCTTGAAGGTTGCATATCTAACTGGACGGATCTTTATAAACAGGCCTTTGAATGCATGGCACCTGGTGGCTATATTGAGGTCAAAGAGCATGATATTGAGCTCCGATCGCAGATCCAGGAGCTGGACAATGAGCATGCCTTTAAGTCCTTTTCCGGAAACCTTCTTGAAGCTTGTGGCCGGCTCGGGAAAGTGGGACTTCAGTGTCGTGATCATGGCATAGCTAAAAGCCTTAAAGCGGCAGGATTTGTTGATATCGTCGAAAGGAAGTGGCCAATTCCTGTTGGGGCCTGGGCCAATGACCTCGTCTTGAAGCAAGTTGGCTCAGGTGCACTGGAATTTCTTGATAAATCCGTCGAGGGGTTTGGAATATTCCTTTTGAAAGAAGTCATGGGCTGGGAAATGGCCGAGATCTTGGTTTTAAGCAGCGAGTTCCGCAAGGCTCTTAAGAACTTCAGGACGCAACCGGTCTTCGACCTGTAGGTGTACTTCTCGAACCACCTGGGCTTTGGGCTAACATCAATCAGACACATCGTGTACGCACGTAAGCCGGAAACCCGCATAGAGACGGCGTAGGAGACCTCTGCTCTTGCAGATGTACCTGTACTCTCCATGAGTTACATGCTCTGTTCAGATCATTTCATTCACTTGCTATTCCATGGCTTACTCATATTCGTTACGACGAGTCCATGTCACCAAGCTATATTAGTTGGCCCAGGCAAATACTTAAGATGAAAACATTTATGCTCTCGTCAAGCTCTTTAACCCCTTTTCGTTGTCATTTGCACCTAGGTCGACACCGTCGAGACCACGTGCGGCTCTCAGCAAAGAAACGCAGAGATGCTCGTCTATTTCACGCATGTCGGCGATATTTCCTCGCTCTATTCGTTGAGAACTTGAAGCGTATGTCAAAACCACGTCAAACGAAATCCGAGGGCTCGGACGGCTAGCAGCCCACACAAGCCAAATCAGAAGCCGACCGTCGACGCGCCTTCAAAGGCCGACCCCGCTCCACCCTGAGAAAACCTCTCAGCCGCCATCTAACTCGATAGTGAGGCACACACCTTGTTCACGGCAAGCGCTTAGTCTTCGCCTCTTCTACATTGGCCACTCTCGTCTCGATGCCTCGCGCTGCTGTCGGGTTGCTTGCACCAAGAGCGTGTCCGGGTCGGCGAGCGCGTAACCTCTCACCAGCGTTAGGGTTTGTAAAGAGATGCGCGCGGTTCCTTACCCTTTCGCACCTTTTCGAGGAAGTCAAATGCCTCTCCTGTGCACACATATCCATACTGGATGCCTTTGCGGGTCGGTGACCTCGAGGCTGACGTTGCAGCGCCGGTATAATCTCTCTCGATGGACATTTGCTCTATAGCTTCGAATACGGCGTCCAACTTCGATTTAGAGAGGGTTCAATTTATTTTTGGTTACCTATGCCTGGCACGACCTCGGGCTTGTATTTGGACGTTACTACCGAGTCACGGATTATTTGATAATGTGCGGCGCCTAACGTTTGCTAACAGCCGTGTTCCTTCTGTTGCTGGGGTTGGAGTAGAAAAAGCAGGGGTCAGTCGAGTGTCATGACAGTTGTTCCAACCTCCACTTCATTTCACTCGCCTTGGCATCCAAGGCTTTTCTACCCGATTTGACCAAGCGCAAGGCAGGCTGTAAAGCACCGCATGCGTATTGAAAGATGGGTGGGCAGCTTCCCACCTCCTGAACTGTCCAGCACCCACAGTACTGCCAAAGGTTTCTTAAAACCACGCCCTTTGCCTGATTTCTCCCCCTATTGGTTGCATTTGCCGATCATATTGGATGAACAAAAGAAAGCCCTTGCTGAGCATCGGGATAAGTTCATTCTGTGAAAGGTTAACCCCAAAATTATATGGCCCATTGCTAGACCGTGGGTAACATCGTTTTCTGACACTGTATCATTATCGTATTTTACGAGAAAATGGCCTGAGTTTCAAATTTTGCAAGTTTAGTGGCGCAAGAAATGTTCATTCAGTACATAGGATATAGGTTGGTGTTTCCGCGTGAGACAGGTAAGTTGACGAGAGCGTTGACACACTGGCAATGAAGTGTGACGAGAAAGGTCTCAATTCTCAATTCCGTTCATGGTGTGACAGAGCAGGCTGCGCAGGATACCTACCCAGAGGCCAAGCTTTCACGGAAGACTGCAGGTCAGTATAAGCAGCATGCATGCAGCCAGCCACCTTATCGACAAGCCTCTTCCGATGTCATAAGAAGTTTCCTCGTCGTCAAGATGTAATCAATCCCGAACACGTTCTGTCTATTTTGTTCAGTATCAATTCCCACATCAACACTTAATTCCAGCATACTCATTCGTTAAAATGATTCGCAACTTTGGAAAAAGTAATGTCCGCACTAGTTTTCAGGAGCCTTTGATCGACAAGTCAGCTTTCTTCGTCGAAGACGAAAGTCATGAGCTATCTGACTTGGGCATGTCAAACCATCAAAGAGCAAGCTCTGATGCTCAACAGCCGGTACCATCCACGTCATGGACGCCAAATCAGCCTGTCATGATTCCGAGCGAGATGGATCAAGGAGAATCTCAGACGAAGGCCAAATGTGACAGAACGCCAGAGAAACCATCAATAGTACGACTGTGGACATCGGAGGTTCTCAATCTCGCTGGCGCGGCGACTCTCATGATCGGCATTCTGTCGATTCTACTTTACGCCGACGGAAGACCGACAACAGACCTTATGTGGCTGACACCCCTGAATATCAACTCTGTCCTCGCAGTCCTCTCTACAGTTTCTAGAGCACTCCTAGTGGGCGTCAGTTTCGAAATCATATCACAATTCAAGTGGATATGGCTTTGGTCGAAGCGCTCTCCGGCACGTTATCTTCACCACATCAACGTCTTTGACGGCGCGAGCCGCGGGACTTTGGGTGCTATGAAGCTGATCCCGCTAGTCGCTCTACGCGATCTTGCTTGCTTACCACCGCTCATTATCATTATCTTCTCTTTTGCTATTGGGCCTTTCGTCCCGCAGGGAGTGGGCATCGCGCGGAGAATAGACATTGTGCCTCCAGAAACAGCTGCGTGGATACCCATTTCTCGGAGGGTGGAAGCGCCGGGCGATGGCGATGTGGACGTCGACATCTCGGGTAAGGCGCACTTCAAAGCCAGCATACGGGGAATGATCTACTCGGCCCTCGGAAATCCCCAGAGCAACGACGGGAGGATTGAGGCAACATGCGATACTGGGCGATGCATATTTGTGCCCCGATTTCAGCGAGATCGTAAAGAAACCACGCACGCGTCGGTTGGTATCTGCGGGGGATGCCATGATCTCACCCACTTGGTAACTGAGCTCAGCGATTCTTCCTTCCAATTGCCGAATGGCCTCTCAGTCAACGGCGCCGGCGATCCCAACGTTTTCATCGTCAAAACCGACAACGACACTTCATGGGCAACAAATGGTACCAGAACCCAACTTCCACAATATTGGGCTGCGATGACCAATTTCACATTCATGTCAAGAACTATGGGAACGAATTCCAACCACACGACAGGCCAGCTTGCCGAATCAATTCTGCCGCACGTCTTTGCGGGAACATGCTCTCTGTGGCCGTGCCTGCAGTATTTTGGAGCAGACGTCTTCAATGACACACTGCGTGAGGACGCACTTCATCAAACGCCCATGTATCCAGACGCAATCAGCTTTGATGGCCGAACTCATTATTCTGGGTTGGGCCATCGCTCGCACGCACAAGAACCGGAACCGGGAAATGGTATGGAAAAGCAACCCTTTACCACTCATTTACTACGCAAACTACTTCATCACCTCAGAGGGGCAATCTCTGGAACATGAAAAGATACCTCCCACCATGAAATCGAACGAAGGACGTTTGATGACAGCAAATGACATGGAGCAGTCTGCTAAACAGATCTCGGTAAAGCTTCTAAGAGGAGGATCACAGGACTCGGCTTTGAAGGATATGGCTCTCTGGATTCCCAAGCTCAATCGAAGCCACTCACTTGTCAGCCATGAACCTGAACAAGAGACTGGAAGGTCTAGAGAAGCCAAGGGCCAGGCGAGTATTCGACAGATTAGAACGGCTTTTTATAATCATACAGGTAACCTTTAGGCCAATAGGGTTACTAGATATGCCACGATCGTTCCTCAGAATATGTTTGAAGGGACGGACAACGTTATCGAAGTGGGATAGGATTTGCTAATGGTACGAGACAGCGGCTAAAAGGAGACGTAGAAGACCAAAAAAGATTGAAGACACCTTCAACAGCCTCTAATCAAGCTGCCAGTCGAAAGCCGCTTTGGTTAGTTTGTCCACATATTCTTTTAAAGCCTTGAGACCTAGCAGAAGTTGTATGAAAATGAACCTTACGACGTCTGCCTAGAACTGTAAAATTCAAATTTGGTTCCTACATCATAATGCCAACTTCGCTTTTCAATGCGGACAGAAATCTCAAGACAAATGCAGCCATTCAATTTCGAGAGAGATCTGGCTGTAATTTGTCACAATTCTGCATCAGAGCCCGAAGCTCTGTAGGCGGGCTTGTCTCTGACGCCTCGACGATCTGGAGCTTCATCCATCTATTTTGTCTCCAAAACCACTGTGCAGAGAGAGCTTCGACCATAAGAATGAGACCAGCCGCAACTCCGATGCCGATAGCAGCAGTCTTGAAAGCCCATTTGTTGCTATCATTGGGATCGGAATCAGCCGTTGTGGCCGTGCAAACTGACTTCTCTGTGGCTATCCTTGCAGCGCCGTCGGTGTTGCAGCATGACCTGTCGTCTTTTCCACAGCAGAAAGTGGACGTGTTCCAGTCACACGGAGTTAGAAACTCCATGCTGGATACATTAACTCCAGCCTACTTATACATCAGCCTTCAAATTCCCTAGGAGTCTGTTACTTTGAGATACCTCTTCGTTGACACATTCTCGGACACAGGCCTTAGAATTCCAGGTTCTGTCGGTGCAGAGCCCTGTGCGATAGTTTCCTTCGGAATCGATGCAGAAACCACTCTTTTCGCAGACATCCCGCGACTCATTCGGCCCATCCAAGATGCAACAGCTGGAGAATACACCTGACTGTGTAGTTCCAAGGTTATTACAGGGAACCCATGTTGTGTTGTCGCCAATATCGCCATTGAGTGCATAACATGTGATTTCCTGTCCAGATACGGCGAGAATGAAAAGTGGCGCAAGGAGCAGTCTGAACATTGTGAGTTCTTATCACTTGCTGGAGTTGAGTATCCCCATATGAAGATAGCGGGAACTTTGGGGAATGACTGACGGGAAGAAAGAGAATCAGAGCAAAAGCGCAGAAGCTGATTGGGCGTGGAGCTAGATGGTACTTATCATAACTAAACCCCAAAGCCCCTTGCTTGTGCGACCTTACTTGCATGTTCTGTATACCCCTCCTCCTTCTCAGCTCCACGAGCTTTACGGCGTACATAAAATTCAGGCTGAGTCTGACACACAGCACCATCTGCGCTTGTCGGAGACTCCACAGGGTGCAGTAACATCAGGCACCAGTCGATTCAATCAGGCTGCGGAAGTGACTTATAGTGCGTCATGAAAAGATGATGCAAAATATTAGGAGGCGCAGTCGCATGTCTCTGCCGTCAGCAACGGAGCATTCACCGATTTTTCGCGAACACCCACCCCAATCTCTTTGAGCTGTTCGCCGCATGCTCTCTGGATTCTTGCCAAACCCATCGTCAGATACGACAACAGAAACGGTGTTGGCGTTGGAGGGCTTGGGGCCCTGATCTACTAGACAGACCACACATGTTGCCACATCTTCCGCGCAACATTAATGGCAGACTGGCCCTGATTTCAGCGTCTTAGTATATGCGAAGCGAGGTCTAAGAGCTTTGTACTTGTACTTCCATTTCATGAGCCTTTCCCTCTTCTATTCTTATAACCTTACCGTTTTCCACAGGCCAGCGCTTTGCGACAAAAGTGGTATGGGTTTCAAATAGAGTTTCGCTATCCGGGCGGATAGCAGACACAGACGATAATTGAGACGGCGCGGATAACGGGGATGGTGGGGGCGATAGGGACGACGGGGACAATAGTAATAGGGACTGTGATAATAGGAATAACTAAATTACTAATATGAAATAAAAATGAGACCTGATGCAACATCTATCCGTCCGGACAGCAACATTTCTCGAATAAATTAAGAATGCAGAAATGAGGGTTTGTCTCAAAGTTGCAACTTCTCATTTGATAGAAGCGGATGAAAGATACAGAATTCCACTAAACACCATATCATGTGAACCTTACAACATGCACTGTGGCTTTTCAGGTCAACCGACATTCTCTATCGCCGTGCCGGAACCACGCCATCTCGTCCATCGACTCTCGCCCACTCCTCCAGCGCGTCAAACAGTCTACCCCATTTTCCGCCAGACCACTTATCCCTTAGCTCTTCCCACTCGGGAAGGCAGCCTCTCATCATCTGCAGCCAGCCGCCGATTATGAAGTCGGCATACATTGGGGTCTTCCGGCCGTCCATGAAGGGACCCTTACCATCATCTGCAGCAGCGGGAAAGCATGGTCCAAGTTTTGTGTCCAGTGCTTCCTCGAAATCTTTAAGAAACTTCTTCCTCACATCCGATCCTCGCGGAATTTCAAATTCTTCCCACTTCGTCTTTCCTGGAAAGCGGTCCATCATTGCTTTCTTGTCGGCTTCTTCGGTCCGCGGGTCGAAAGGCATGTAGCACCCAGCAAGCGGAGCTCCATACTGGGAGAACAACTCATCGGCGAACTTGTTGAAGGCGCGATGAAGTGCTACCGTTCCACTTCCATCTGCGGGGAAGAGCTGTTGGGATGAGGACGTCGACGGAGAAGAAAGATAGGTCTTTTGTACGTGTAGCGCGATGTCGAACGTATCGCCGAGTACTATTTCCTTTTTGTCGGCAGCAGGAGCACGAGGATCGCGGATGATGGGAAGCGTGGGGAAGTCACTCCCGTCTATGTGCTTGCGGTTGGCGGGGAGCTGAAGTGAATTGCGTGTCTCAGCGACGGCGTTGAGGGGCACCCAAGTCGTGCGATAAGGGACTTTAGCGAAGTTGAGAGCGTATCGTGTCTTCCATGGATTTGGAGATCCGGGATACGCAGCTGGATCAAGAATGATGTCGTAGAATGAGATGACGGAGTCAGTAGATGCACTCATGATGGCGACTGATATGCTGGTAGTTTGTTGGGTGTTTGGCGTTTAGTGTAGAGGTCAGGCTGCTCAATATTCACGCAACAGGAGGCTGTGGTTGAACATTGTCGAAAGAAAGGATCCATTAAATGTTTTGTGTCCAGGAAATCCTACCCCTTTTGTGTTTGGGTTTTAGTTTTCGTGATCTGCACCCATGCTGACTGCTTAGCGGCGATGAATCATCTTAGACACACGCAAGCGGCTCCATTTGATAGGTTCAACAGCGAAGCCACAAAACACTCCGCATGGTGGCTGAGACTCGGGGCGGGGAAGACCATGTGAAATCTTTGAGCAATTATTGTTGTTGCGAATCACTAATCTTTACCTTTAACTTCCCAAACGTCTCAATGTCGGGTTCTCAGATGTGTGTCAAACTCGTATCCTAGTGATCATTCTGTGCCATTTGCTGCAAGTCGTTCCTCTATTTTCTCTCTTGAAAGTACACAGAGGAACCAATGAACGAGTATGTGAAGAACCAAATCGCTCTGAAAACTAGCGCGACTCAGGTCAGTCATTCTTGGAGCCCAGTGTGACATTCCAAAAGCAGTTCCAGCATGGATACCACCAAACATGAAGGATGAGCCGAGGATTGGTGTCCGCACAGTCTTCCGGTTGGAAAAAGTCTTCGAAGATAGAGTTTGGTGGTAGAGTCTCTTTAGTGTCTAAGATATGAGGCTGAGATCTGACGATTGTCTGCATGATAGCGCCGTTGGTTCTGTCTGCACACGTCTACTCCAGTGCGGGCGCTGCCGGTGCCTGCCCAAGGGTCGCGCCAGACAGCTTGACAATCCGTAAATAGCCATGCCGATTGACCCAAATGAGAAGTCATTCCGAGGCGGCCTGCAACTTTGAGAACTTAGTGGAGCCAGTCGAGCTGGCGGGCGGCTATTCGTTGGGCTCGGGCGCTTCGAGGTTTTCTAGGGTGTGGACAACCAACAGACTGAGGGAGAGTCTCTATTGGCCAAACCGATGTTGCCAGCCTGGTTAAATCGACTTAGCCGAGCAAGTTCTTGTACCCGTACATTTCTTCCTTCCTTATATTGACTGGCCCGGGAGGGTTATCAAGTATTTGGACATGACTGTAGACGGCCCCAGGCCCATCGCGACATCACCGTTCGAAATGAGTCTTCGTCTCCACCCCTAGTTTCCAGGCTGCATATGACGAGGGACATGAAACAGGCATCTGCGGATGATCGCGCCAACGCCTCCCACTGCGAGAAGCAGGCATTTCTGCCCATGGCGATGAGACGTTGGCCCCCAACTTCGTTGGCTGTGCAGGCGAGGCCTCCTTTAAAAAGTCCCCCCTAACCTAATTTGAATCTTATCTTCTTTTGCTCATTGTTTGGTGTCATTTCCGCCACTTCCACCGCTGTCGCTTGATTCCGCCATTCATTTCGAGATCAGTCGTACCACAGCAATCTTGTGTAACGCGACTCGACACTAATGCCTAATGGATTTCACAGAATCATCACTTCAAAACTTAACGAATCGCAACACATTCAATCAAAGCCAAATTTACGAGTCAGTTCATGGGTGGGTGGCTGCAGGCAGAGACAGAGGAAGCATCGACATTCTGTGGTCGAGCTTGTTGACCATCATTCTTTGCGTCTGGGTATCAACGCACCCAAATGCACTGTCACCCAAAGACAAGTGGTACCATGGACTTTTCGACAAGGTCAATCTGGCCATGATAGGACTGTTGGGTCCTGATTTCTTGTTTGGATTGGCTGTGGGTCAGCTCTCTAGCGCCCGTAGAAGTGTGAAGGTGCGATAAACCGTCGTCCAGAGGACTCATGAGGTGAAGGTCTAACTTTTGACCCAGCAATTTCGGAAAGACAAATATTTATGCAATGGAAAGAAATGGACATATACGCAGGCATTTTTTGTCGATATGGGGGGAATCTTCCTCAAAACTCCCGACTTTCCAGGCGGCTTCCCGATAGACGCCGAACAGTTGCACTATCTTGTTAAGAACAACTTCGTCGAGTTTCCAGACATGGAGTCCATGGACATCGCTGAGCGTAATTCTGTCGATACCCTTTCAAGGTGAGGGCAAGTCGAAACCAGATGCATTCAAGGCCATTGCTCAACTCACCTCAACTTTGCAGGCTGATCACGCTGTGGCAAGCACTTTGGTTCTTCGTTCAAGAGATGGACCGGATCTCGCAAGGCCTTCCAATTACCGCTTTGGAGTTGACCGCGTTATCATTCACTTTTGCGATGGTGGCTACGTTCATCTGCTGGTACCCAAAGCCTTGCATCCAGTACCCCCGGTACATCGAGACGAAAGTATGCGACGGACACCAATACACTGTCGGTGAAATTCGCAATTATGCACGTGCTCATGTGAGTAGTCTTGTCTCGTCTGAGGATTGAGATGCTGACCAGAAGTAGACCCATCCTAGGCTTCCGACCTCCTGGCATCGTACGCCAATGGACGATATCACACCTCGCGTCTTCCGAATAGACGCATACTGGTGCTTCTACAAGCGACTTGGTGATTGGATGCATCTGCATCCATATGGCCGTCCCATCAAAACGGAACTCTGGGACAGATTTCCATCCGACTTGTGGCGACCGATGGAGCTCATGTACTATCCTTTAGGAGGTTTCTTCATCGTCGGTTTCAGCGCTTCTTTCATGATTGGGTGGAACTTCCACTTCCCGACATCCACCGAACAGTTGATATGGAGGATCGCAGCTCCATACCACATGTTTTTCTCCCTCTACGGCGCCTTGCATTGGCTTTATGAGGACCAGAAATGGCATCGAACCCAAGAACGAATGCACGCTGCCGGTGATATTCATGGCGCAGACCCTGAAGCACAGCTCCTCGCCCAGCATCAAGAAGATCAAGAGAAGGACTCACGTCCTTCGCAACGCATCATCGATCGTTTACGGTCTCTGATTCGGACCCAAGTAAACAATTCTGTCGGTCGAGATCCTTCGATGGCGGTGCCTCTTCTGGTCATCATTCCAAATATTCTGATATCGGCTCTCTACGCTCTTTGCCGACTTTACTTTTACGTGGAAGACTTCGCGTCGCTCCGAGAGCAGCCGAAGGGCATTTATATGACAGGAAATCGATTTTTCCCATTCATTGGTGATAACTGGTAGTAACTAAGTCAGAATATAAATGGACCGGTTTATCGTCGTCATGAATCATATTTTGTTATCTAGTTGAGGATTGCAAGTGGTGGGGGGATCACGCGGAGAACAGGGACCGCTGAAAGCCCCGCGCCAACCGACTCAGGGCGGTAACCTATCAAGGCAATTTTAACAGTTCTTCGTTCTCGTTGAGAGCTGGCGAGACCAAAATACACGCATGAGTCCCAGTTCCCGTGTTTATTCGGTCGAAGTAAGATTCAGCTCGTATGACCACTGAGTCTTCACCAGACAGTTGAGCTATCGCCTGAGTGCATCGCGGTCAGTGTGATTGATACCCACGGATCCCGGTGAACATTGTCAGCTCACCGAAATCTGCTCCGAGGTCACCTAATTGGGTAACTTTAACAGTTCTTCGTGCTTGGTCATCCCGGTGTGTCAAACTGGTGTTAGCGTCCGGGTCTGTAACCTGACGAGCACTCCGAAAATGGGGCAATTTTCTCCGTTGTCCATTGAGAAAAGCGCCGAGCATGTCCCTAGTGACGCAATGCGGTAATCTTGGCCCGTCACTCCACCGTGCTCCTCCACGCCTCCACGCTGCCCCTCATCAGCTCTGTTCATGCTCAACAACACGAGTCGACGATACCTATAAAGCTGGGAGGTCGCGCACAGCTTGAGCTGAGAGGTGTGTCAGATCCTCAGAGTTTAAAGCACAGCAAAACATTCAAAATGTCTGCCGATAAGAAGTACAACGTTGGAATCATTGGATACGGGTGAGTTAAGCTTCCCTGCGACCGATGATCGCATATCCTTGCTGCAACACCCTTGCATACTTCCGGAATAGCCTCACTGTGGCGCATTCACCGAGGAGAACCACGTGCTGACTTGCCATCGCAGCCTTTCCGCCAAGGTCTTCCACATCCCTTTCATCAACCTCACTCCTCAGTTCAACCTGCACAGCATCGTGCAGCGCAAGCCTACAGCATCATCATCCGCCCCCAATGACTACCCCACTCTGAAGCACCACACCTCCCTGGAGCCCATGCTCCAGGACCCTGAGGTCGACATCATCAACATCCTTACGCCGCCCAACACCCATTTCAGCTTCTCCAAGCAGGCATTGCAGGCTGGCAAGCATGTTATGGTCGAGAAGCCCTTCGTGCCGACCGTTGCTGAGGCTGAGGAGCTCATCCAGATCGCCAAGGAGAATAACCGTCTCATCTGCGTCTACCAGAACCGTCGCTGGGACAGCGACTTCCTGACCGTCAAGAAGATGATTGATGACGGTGTGTTTGGCCGCGTCTACGAATTTGACACACACTTTGATCGTTACCGTGCTGAAAAGCCTGGCTCCTGGAAGGGAGAGCTGGGCATGGCCGATGGCGGCGGCGCCCTTTACGACCTGGGCTCCCATCTTATCGACCAAGCTTACCATCTTTTTGGTCTACCTGAAACCGTCTACGGCAAGCTTATCAACCAGCGTGAGGGCAAGTTCGACCCCGAGGATCCCGACAGCGTGCACGCCCAGCTTGCATACCAGAACGGTCTCATCGTCAGCGTACGTATCGGCGTCATGAGCGTTGAGAGCATCCAGCCGCGCTTCTGGGTGCGCGGCACCAAGGCTTCGTTCCACAAGACGGCGCTCGATCCCCAAGAAGACCAGCTCAAGGCAGGCAAGAAGCCCAACGAACCCGGCTTTGGCGTGGAGGACCCCATCAATGGTGGCAGGCTGCTCATCGTCAAAGAGGGCGGCAAGATCGAGGAGAGAACGAAGTTGACCGTCGAGCCCAAGACTTACCTCAAGCTCTTTGAGGCGTTCGCCAAGGCTGTGGAGTCCGGAAAGGATGAGGACGTTCCCGTTCCCGCGAGCGAGGCACGCGATGTGCTTCGCATCATTGAGGCCGTCAAGGAGAGCGCGAAGACTGGAAGCGAGGTCCGTCTGTCCTGAACTATCTCATTCTCCAAGGAATGATGTTTTAAGACACTCGCGTGCCCGAAGATGCTGGCCCGAGGCTAGTCAGCCCTCATTGACGATGGAACTGAGCGTCAAATGCCAGAACGGGGTGGCGTGACGTGCCGAGCCGTCGGAGCCGATGGACGAAGATTAGAGCCCGTTGACGCAATACCGGCGCATGTGAGGTTTCTATTTTGAGGGGAATAGACTTGACCTGTTTTACGATGACTTAGCGGCTGCATGCGGCAAAATCTGAAAACATTTGCCAAGTATACCCTTTCCGTTCGCAATGTTCCCGTTCAAGAATACACGTCTCCGCATCGTGAGGTCTTGGAATGTCCCAAATAAGCAGTCAATGTCGATCTGCCGTTTATGCGAGATCCAAGACACACAACAATACCATATGCAGTTTTGAGTTTTCTCTTTGCTTGGGGGAAACATCGTATTTGGCCACCTAGTCAGAAAAGTGAGGAAGATTCTGGTTGAGCTTGCATTTAACCCGGCTGTCTTAGGTGACACCTTGGCAGACGCCCGAGACCTCTTCGCGAATGGGGAATGTCAACAGAAGCCACGAAGTGTAATTTTCGGTCCGTATGACGCAACTTATGTTTTGTCACTGGGTGGGAAAGGGAGCACGAAGGGATGGAATTGATGATTATAAAGAGCTTGGGTGCCACGGGCAGGGAGCAACTATTTCAGCAGAACAATCGACCCAGGTTTACCAGCAGCCTTCAATACAACCAACGAACAAAAAAGTTTTAAAAAGGTTGATACACCAGTCAACATGCGTTTCGCCGGCGTGTTTGCCTTTGCTTCATTTATCGCCAGTGTCTTTGCTGGCCGATATATTATCATTCTTCGACCTGTAGGTTGACTATTTGTACCTGTCTTGGAAAGGCGCAACAGCACATACAGCATTGCTCATTCCGTCTTCAACAGGAAGCAGACCTGGACAAGTTCCTGGCCAAGCTGGAATCTAAATGGAATATTGTGGTGAACAACAAGTTCACTTTCATCCATGGAGCTGTCATTACTACCAATGACTTTACCACAACCTCTCTGCTCAAATTCCGCGAGGTCCTCAGTGCTGAGGAGGACAAGATCATCGGCATCGACCCGATTCTCACATCTGTCAACCCTGGCGGACCAGAAATCCCCAGCCCAACTGAACCAACTGTCCACATCGACCAATAAGCTATCATCATGCATCGTCTTTCAACAGATGAATGAAACTTGGCCTACTCAACAAGGCGGCTAGGTTTGAGACGCGAAAAACATGATCCACTTCCGAGGGAATGCTGTCTTCACTGGGGGAGAAGAGAACCATTTCGCACGGATTGAAATAAAAGAAGACCCTGCATCCACCTATTCTAGCACGACTGCGTTTCCAATGAGCTATTATGTACTGTACCCTACTGTCGTCATCCCTATTATTTTAGCTGTCGTCGTTCCCATTATTTGCGTCATGTCAGTCGTCCTTACCGTCATTCTTACTTCTTTTATCGTCATTACTTTCATCAGAATCGTCTATGCTGTCATGACCTTCTCTATCATCCTTCTCGATCGAGGACATCATAGACGTGAAATGTGCCATTGAGGCACAGGAAGACTACTCAATGAAATAAAAGACTTTAATCCACATTATCGGCCCTTCGAGCTGTACCCCACTCACGGAGCGCAACAAAGCAGCCGTTGTACATCAAACGTAGCTGCGCCTCGTGGGACTGATCGACTTGTGATTAAGTTTGGCCCGACTGTTCGCGTCAAATGTCCAAGTTAAGCTTAGATCATTCCTATGTGCAATGTGACGCGACCTCAAGTACGACTCGCTGGGGTGCTTGGAGGAACAATTCCGCACATGGGATGTTCCACAATTCAATCCGCCCTTGACGTCGAGCCATGTAGAGTGCAAAGAGATGTCTCACTTGGCTGGGAATGCCTACTCAATTAGCCGACGATTTGGTAAGGAAAATAGTTGCAGGAAGGAAGAATCCTCGGATATTATCTCGCAGCCGTTCGGTAGGGCTGGCGGATTTACGAAAGGAGCGCCAACTTGCCCGCCGAAGCAGTCCCGACTTGACCGCCCTCTGCCTGACCCCTCCAGGCATACTAGAGTCAAACAGCTGATTGTGAGACACCCAACACTGCCCCGTGCCATCATTTGAACTGCCCACTAAGAATCTCCTGCTCCACTGTCCGGGACGAATTAGCGGACGCCACACGGCACCAAACGATGCATGTCAGCCTATCCGGCTCCTCACCGTTCTGGGCAGCTGAAAGTAGGCATTCTAGGGGTCCATGCGACTGAGCCTACAAGTTGGGAGGTAATCGCACAATTCGTGATACGATATCATTCGCTAGATGTACTGACAACAACAGCTTCTTGTCAACGAGATGGACAGAGCCAATAGAGTTGCCGTGATTGGCATGGGTTAGTTCACGTCTTCGTTCTCTCTCTTCGTCTCCCTAACGACATCAGGATCATTGGGCCTCGTCGCCTTGAAGAACTGTCTAGAAGAGGGCTTCGAGGCGATCGGCTTTGAGAGGAGCTCATACGTTGGAGGCCTCTGGAAGTACACCCCAGATGAAAACAAGACTTCTGTGCTTCCAAGTACGATCTCTAGATTTGCCATTCTTGATACCAAAGTCCATCAATAACACGACATAGCCACTATCGTCAACATTTCTAAAGAGAGGGTATGTCAGTCTGGAGAACAGCGATTCGGGGCTCCCGCTAACCACACTTCAATAGGGGTGTTTTACAGACTTTCCGTTTCCAAAAGGTAAGCGTACAGTGATTTATCGACCGACGTTACTCGGGCGTACTCAAGGTTCATCAGACGTACCAAGCCAATGCTCGGCCAAGCAAGTTGAAGATTACCTCGAAGGCTACGCAGACCACTTTAAGCTACGTCCTTTCATACGTCTCAATACGCAAGTGAGACGTGTGCGTCATGACGAAAATACGAAGAAATGGGTCATTGAGATCGATGGCTCCCCGACCGAAATCTTTGACAGGGTCATTATCGCAACAGGCATGAACCAGACGCCCAACTACCCTGAACTTAAGGGTGTCCAATCTTTCCCTGGCCGACAATTGCACTCAAAATCGTTCAAAAGGTTTGTAAGAAAGCCGGCCTGGTGTCTGAGACCATTTTCCTAACGCAATCTGCCAGACCAGAAGAGTTCAAGGGGAAACGTGTACTCGTTGTTGGTTTTGGGAATAGCGGTGCTGATACGGCGGTATCCCTCATCGGACACGCGAAGAAGATTTACATCTCTCATAGAGAAGGCGCTTATGTTGTAAGTCAGACTATTCATGTGCTCCAGCTTGCGGTCGACTAACAGTTGCTCCAGATTCCTCGCGTCAACAAGGGGAGACCTATCGACCACACAATTAACGTCCGCTTCACAAAAGTGCAGGCGTTCTTGGAATACTTCTTCCCGAAGGCCAGCGAGAGCTTCTTCAACATGGCTGTGAGGAGATTGCAAGACAGTAACTTCAAAATTCGACCGGAGTGGAACCTCTCTCCAGCCCCATCTTTGAAAACAACCAGTCCGGTGGTGTCAGACGAGATCATTCCCGCACTGGAACGTGGAGACGTGGAGTCAGTAGCTGGCATTGGTAAAGTGACTGGCGACGAGGTTGAGCTCACTGATGGGAGGATTCTTCAAGTCGATGCCATCGTCTATTGCACTGGATATAAGGCTGACTTCAGCATCCTCGACCCGAAGGATAACCCAGCGAACATGCTGAACCCTGAATGGGTTGCTGCGAAGGGAGCGAGGGGCAAACCACTTCCAAGACTCTACAAGAACGTTCTCTCTGAGAAGCATCCGGAGTCTCTTGCCTTCATGGGCTGCGTAGCTTTTGCAACTGGTGCTTTTCAGCTGTATGATCTAGCAGCTATGGCGATTGTTCAGATCTGGAAAGGAACTTCAGCCTTGCCCTCCTCAGAAGATATAACACGTTCCATTAACAGTCAGCATGCCTGGACAACAGCCCTGGCTAAGGAGAGGAACGTCATGCCTGCAGTCGTTAACGGGCTTGAGTGGACAGCTTGGGTAGACCGTACAGCTGGCACCGGCGTGGATGTACATTTGGGCTGGGGATGGAAGGGTTGGAAGTTCTGGTTCCAAGACCCTCAGTTCTGCGGTCTTTTGATGGGTGGTGTTTATAGCCCGCACATTTATCGCTACTTTGATGGGAAAAGGAAGAAGTGGGACGGAGCGAGAGCTGAGATTGAAAGATTGCATAGAGTAGACTCAGCAAAGTCTAAGACTGTCTAGTGTTGAACCAACCTGTACTATTCATGTGCCAGCTTATACTAAATGCATCTGTGTCTGTCTAGCTCCCATCCTGTAAGATACATTCCCTCTTGGGAAAGATCCAAGCTTCAGGTTCTCAATTGCTTCTCCATCCATGATACCACTGACATAACAAGGGCTGATTAGCTGATATGTCGACGGTTGGGTGCTTTCCCTCAGGACTACCGGAAGTCTACATCCGAATAGGATGGCGATTATGTCACCCTCTCTTATGGAAATCAGTCCCCTGCCAACGTAGTTTGTCTCAGTTGAAAATATACTCGTCAGATTTCCATTGGTTGCTTCTTCGGTTCGTAGCCTGTATTCTTCACGACGCCAATGAAGCTCTTCCGGATCTGTAGCTTCAAGACGCCTATACTCTTCAACTGCCAACTTCAATACCTCTGATTGATGTATTCCTGGCCTCTCGGAATCTGCCCGCTTCATATGTCGATGACACCTGGTCTCGTGATTAAACGTGTCTAGCTCATGAAGGAAGCCTACAGCAAGTCGAATCAGGCTTTGGTCTCCAATCGGATCCTTCAATGTGTTACCACCATGTAAAGTGGCATTATCGAAGACCATGGTCTCAAAGAAAGCTTGTAGTTGAGGCTTTCCAATCGGGTGTGATCCCATAGACTGCGGGTCTATTTGTTCAAGAACTCGTCGCCGTTTCTCCTCTCCGGTTTGCAACGGGACACTTTTGCAGATCACATCTAGTTTTACGCCGTCAATGGTGAGTATGTGTGCGTTGAAATTGATCACACCTATTTGTCGATTGATCGGTGCCCCTTTTGATGCATTGAAGTACTCCAGGTAGCTAGCTGCCACATATCGAATATCAATGCCATTCATGCCCCGGTAGTCAGGCGTCCAAGAAGGGAGGCCGATGTTATTCCCATTCTCGGGATTCCAGGGCCCCGCGGTTAACAAAATTGATAAATCGTGATCATGGCCGATAAGAGTTCTTGTGAAATCGATGTATACGTCTCTCACGGGTTTAGAATAATCTGGCGATGGGAACAAGCCTGTGTTACAAACACCTAGCAGAGCAAAGAGTTTATCGCGAGGATCGGTTGCTTTGAGGTTTCTTGTAGGCTGTAAAACGTTCGTCATGTCACGAGCATCCACTCGATCCATGAAGAATTGAGTAATGCCAAAGAAGGCACGGCGGAGAGCCAAAATCCATCCTTTTCGGATCTCTAGTCCCGGCCAAAGCCATGGACTCCCGGTTATTTTGTCCAGCCGCCGTAAAGCACCCCATGTGGTCGTAAGAGGGCCACAGTAAACTGTCGTTGACCGAGAGAGTATGACCTCTTGAAAGATCCACATGCGTGTCCAGTACGGCCGTTGCAGAAGCTCTGTCAATGCTCGCCCACCGACCTCGTCACTAATGACTCTTTGTATAATCTCTTCATCCGATTCAAGATTGTGGCAATCGTTGAGAAGTTTCATCGCAACTCTTGATGTTTCTGATGTGTCTCCTAACCAAATCACTACGTGGTGTGCCTGAGAGTAGATCCAGCCCATCAGCTGGACTTGCGAATTTCGCTCGATCGTATCAGCTTGGTTGATGCAGATACAGTAGATCCAAAGCCTGGTAGCTCGCGAGGGGTGCCTCAAGTTTTGAATGGCTAGTCGCAGATTTTGAGTCACAGGGAACTCTTTACCGTTGACAATTATCCGGTCGCTGTTGGAAAAGCCGCCCCATGTGTAGGAAAGGGCGTCATAGTGTTTGTGTTGGTTTCTGAAATTCTCGACAATGAGGTCGGCAATGATTGGCGACGTAGTTGAGGAAGCTGGTCGCACACTCAAAATACGAAACTGGTCTATTGCAATCGGAAGGGAGTAGTAAACTAGGAGTGTCAGCCTCACCAGTATTTCCAGAACGTTTTGCAATTAGACCTAAAATTCATACTTACTGTCCTCCAAGTGCGGCACATATCTCGAAGCCTCAAACATCCCCCGTGTATGGTTCATGACCCTGGAATTCCCAAATCGACTTCCCCGGTCCCCAGGTATTCTGTCCTGTTCAGGGTGCAAGCTCGCTCGCACGATGAGAATACTGCCTTATAAAGGCACCAGGTGTACGAGGGGCGTGCTGGGCCGGGACTGAATCTGGGCCTTGTCCAAAGCCGACCAAAATGGTGCGCTTCTCAATCCTATGACCGGGCCGTCCGTATAAGGCACACCGATCGACCGCGTGCTGGTAGTAAAGCTCACGTGTATCTCCGTACAGCTCGACGACCTGATTGCACATGTTCGGTAGGAGAACCTCAGACTAATACAAAAGAATAAAAAGGCAGAGTTGAGGTGACTATGGCTGAGTGTCCGGAGGCTGAAGAATTTGACGTCCCACATGTCGCATTCCGTTCCCTGTTGGCGTCGCATTTCTTATCAGCGCTCCTGTCCATTCATCCAAGCATAATGAGATGTTAGGCATCAACGCAGGCTTATGGACTGGTTACTATTCCGAATTTGGAAATCATACCGGCTCGCTGCACCAATGGTACCAAGCCAACGACCGCCTTGCGTATGCCAAGCTGGCATATCCACGAATCATCTCACTTGGATAGGGGCATATTCAGGAACTGTGATGTGTCTTGCAAAACCATGATGTGATGTCAATATGGAACAGTATGGCAGCAATCATGGCTCACTTTGCAGTAGGCTTGCATAATCACACAAGAGTGTCCGCCGATAAACCTTCTGGTAGAGGTGATCCTTTCGAGATGACGGGACGTATCTAATTCGCATGATTGTCCAGGCTTGGACCTTGCATGAATATGCGATAGTTTTACTGAAGCATCTTATCAAATTTAGGATCAAACTGCGTTTTCAATTTTATGTTTCACGAAGAGGTGCGAGATCGAATCGAACTGACCTTCGCATACAAGTGTCTAGTTGGAGAAAGACCGTGCCTAGGCTGCAATTCGACAGAGCTTAGGACTATGGCAAAAACCAAAGACTCAGCAGCTACCATTCACTTTGTGATATGACTCCAATCGTAGTCAGAACGCCTCACACCCTGGGAACGGCACCTTGGTTTGGAAGCTTCTTTCGCACAAAAACCGCTATATTGCCGACCTAGGCTACAGGCATCTTTTCAAAGGTCTCCCGCACTCTTGCTTTCGATGATCATCAGATGTTTACATCATCGAGATTGGGCGAGTCATGTGTGTAGAGACACAGCGTTTATTTTCCTTTGCTGAACCACCTCGAAATTCTCTCAAAGTAGTGTCTACGGCCTCCGTGGCTTAACATGTGTTCATTTTCCGTTTCAGGGCCATAGACTTCCTTGTTCTGGACATACCCCTCTTCCGGGAACGGGCTGACGCCATGCTTTCTGTCATGCTGCGAGTCCACACCCGCGAGGTGATGTATTGATCTTGTTTCTAAATAAACACTGACACTCTCTCCACAACTATCGGAAAGCTGCGTATTGGTCCTATGGTAGGGACTATCATGTAGCTCTACTCTATGACCATCAGACTCGAAGTCCGGTTCGGCTCTGTCGTTCTGATCGCGAGCCTCAGTCCCATCCTCCAACTTCCATTGATCACTGGCTCTGAGGCAGAACATGGCCATGCAGCTCTCTGTGCGCGGTCCCCGGTGTCTCTCGCACGAGTCTTGTATCTCTTCGGTATTGCGTTCGATGATATGCCCCGGAGCGTTGGCTTGCGCGCAGTATTTGATGTCTTGCTCGGAAAAGAAGCAATGACAGTCTGGGTAGACTTGAATGTTGAGAAGATACATGTTGAAGTAGGGGGTTTGTGTAAACAACAATTGCGCATGAATTCTTGCTGATGTTTCCGTCGCTTCATGATGGATATGATAATGAACGGGTCAAAGGTGTTGAGTGTCTGGACAATGCTGGGTAATAGGGAGGAGACTCTAGGGAGAAGACTCTTACGGGTCTCCCCCGGGTCTTAAATTTGAACCTCGATGCCAGACACAAGGAGTGGCGAGAGAAGCGCAGGATTGGGCTGCACAACCGTGCGGCAAAGGTCATCGTGGATCATGTGGTCAAGTCTTCATCGTATCTGTGACAAAAAGCCACCGGGGTATCTTAGCATGCTTTGATTTTGTTTGCCTTTCGAGTTCCACGTCTGTTCCTGGACCAGGCTTTGAACTTTCGATTCGCGGCGAACTCGCTGTGCCGCCTCCTTGCCCGGAGTCAACGCGCCATAAGTCCTAGATGCTAACACTGTCATGACCCCTCAATGGCCACAACCGCACCAACACGCATGAACACGCACCTTCCAGCAACCAACAGCCCAATGAGCACAATACTCATTCTTGGAAATTCAGGGGGACCTGGTTCTCAGCAATATTCCTAGAATTTCCTCTGCTACATCTGCGCCATTTCGAGTCATCTCATAAGCGCCTGTTGGTTTGCCCATCACCGGCGCGACCGCGGTTGATTTCCGGCCCCCGAAATGGTACTATGTTCGTGGAGACGCGTTGCAGTCGTCGCTGAAATCGACTTTCTGCGTCCGTGGATATATGAGCATGATTTTGCCTCTGAAATAAACCACCATACACATTGGACAGAACGCTGAACTTACCTCCCATGCAATACAGCTTTCGGCTGCAGGTATACGTCGTGCAGGGGGTAGGAACGGGAACCAGTCGAGCTGATGACCAGCCTGATGCTCAAATTTCAGTCTTAATGGAAGAAAGAAGACTGGAGAAAAAAAACAAACTTGTGACAGCTGTCGAGATTTTGTAGCCTCAGATCTGAGATCCATGCTGTTCTGGTGGTTAGACGGTATCAGCTTTGCCTGCGTCTTTCATTCATCCGCTACTTAGCAAGACTGTCTTGCCGGCATGTATCATTCACCGGGTAGACTTCGGGCAATCAGACATTGTCGCAAGGGAAACTTTCGACATCAACGGCCGCGAACTTTGGAGATTTCGCCAATTGAACACAATGAGTATCTGAGCTTCTGTCCTGCAGCAGGTTGGCCCTGACGAAGCCGAATCTTTCGCCCGCTCAGCGCCGTTCGCTTCGCAAATGTATGTACATGGTTGAAAGCAATAATTACAAACGAACGTCGCAAGTACACCAGAAATTCCCACGATAAGGGTCCAGGCGTTGCACTGTGTCAAACAACGTCAGCACAACTTTAGCGATCCAATGCCAGACGAGTGCAAACATACTTTAGCAAGGGCCGTCGTAGTACGCGTCAAATCCGATGGGCGCTGTGTTGTATCCGGTATTGCTCACCGTCACGCGGCAGTTTGAGTCGGCCTGGAGGTACACGCTTGCTGCGCCATTGATCAAGGCGGTCGTCCCCTCGTTCTTTTGGAGACACTTCTGCAAAACGTTGTTCCCGGTCGACTTCTCTTGGACCCAAAAATGGCAACCCTGTGCCGTCGCCGTGGCGGCGAAGACGGCGGTCAGGACGAAGGTGAAGAGCTGCATTGTGACTTTAACTAGTCCTTTGATTAGTTTACATGACATTTTTGGAACGAGGGGTGAAAGTAATGATACCTAACGAGTGTTGGTTGATGATTCGGCAGGAAGAATTGGCTAACAAGGAGAAGTAAGTTGGGTGCTATTGGTGAGAGATGGTATTTACAACTTCGTCTGAGAGTCTGGCGTTATCCGCTTTTTATTTGCGAAAATTGAAGCTTGGACTTCGCAGCCTAGCGGGAGGCTCATGGGGTTTGACTCGTTGTATAATATCACTGATACAGCAGACTTCTTATCTGATACTGCCCTGCATGCTGGCGAAAAGTTTATGTCATTACCTTAATGTCAGTTCCCACAACAGTTTTCCCCGAGATACTTACAGGGATTCTCTAGTTAGCCGGGAACCCCTTATGGAAATCCACGCCAACGTGTCTCCGGAATGAGATTGCAGTTGATCTTGAAGTACATAGGTACACATCGTCTCTAAATGGTATAAAGTTTTCCTATCCGGGCCGTAAAAAGCACGGCTGCGCCCTGAGATCTAGTCGTAGATAACACTACACCACAAACGACGGCGGCCCAGCAGACCTTAGACGCAACGAGTAAATTGGAGACCTGGAAATTCCGGGCCGAGCGGAATCGATTTCGAAGCCGAGCGCATGTTCGTCTCAACTGGGGGTTGACGCGAGTCGTTCAAGTTCACGCCAACGCCATTGAGTCGATCACTGAGTTCTTGGCGTTGCTCGTGAATCTCTAGTTCCCTTGGCAATTAAATCGCAATTCCCGGCGACCTGAAAATGCCACCATCACCGCATTCATTCCCACCCGCTGCTCACATACAGGCTCCATTCAACAGGACATGCTTCCCAACCACGGGCATTAGCGGCCTCAATACATCTCTATACCAGCCTCTGTCTCGATCGTCTTGCAGTGCCCGAGATCCTTCGATGGCAGAATCAAGACATGACTGACTGGTCACATATGTCGTGAATCTTAGTGATGGTCGCATCGGCCCCGTGGTCTAGCAGTAATTCGACCGTCTTTGGGGCTCCGTACTCAGCAGCCAGATGGAGCGCCGTCTTGCCATATTTGTCGGCCAGGCTGACTTCCAAGCTCTTCGGATTCGGTGGTTAATCCGTGATTTATCGACCACGACTGACTTTCGTTCGCCGGTGAAGAGTTTCACTTGGGAGTTGAAGCAACATTTCTGCGATTTCGATACGACCACCTTCTCCTGCGTAACGGAGAGACGTACGTCTATTGCAGTTAGAAGTTCCGCTCTCTGTATTCGGAAAGCTGAGCAAACAGTTGACCGTGCCAGCTTCTTGGAGTGATGTCGCCCAGTGAAGTGCTGTCTGTCCGCTATGATCTTGTGGATTCATATTGTACCCGTGGTATCTCGAAACCCTCAAAGTCCCAACATAACCATGTGCTGCAGCTTGTTGAGCTGCTTCGATTGGAATTTCAGGTCACGAATTAGTAGGATAAGTCTTGATAACGGTTCGGCTTCTTAACCCTACTGCGTGACAACTCAAAACAAAAGAAGGAAAAGAAAACCAATGTATCAAACCGCCCTTGCTTATTTAACGCCGCAGCCCCAAAAACTTCCATCGCTAATATCCTACTAAAACAGTCTGCAGCAAGCTTTCATTCTGTTCATAACGCGTCAGTATTTAATTCTGGTGGAACAGAGGTAATAACTCACGCCCGAACCCCGTCTTGTCCTCATATCGGTATGTGCAAGCCACGTCAAGCAGCATCTTGGATGAATACACGTTGTCGCGAGCAGAGTCGGCGATGAGATCAATCTGACGCAGTTGCGAGTGGTCCTCTGTCATGAGGATGGGCGTGTAGAAATGGGCTGCGGTGTGAGGCTCGTTCTCTTTTCCACCATCATCGCCTGCAAGCCACGACTCGCGACTGCGCAGGTTGTTGACGAGTGAATAACGCACCCGATGTCGTACCCAGAATATAACTTGCTGCAGGTTGATTCTGCCGATTCTTGTCATCTCAGCGCCGTCGTGTGCCAACATCAGGCGTCCCTTCCAGGTTGGAAGGTGGAAACCAGAGGGGGTGGATAATCCCGACATTGTTCGGAAACGAGCTGCCGTTGCCATCAACTTTAGGACAAATGATCTCATCAGTCCAATGGCGGTTGACCTTGAGGAAGACCGCCGCCCCGGCCTTCCTGCAAGGCTTCACCTTGTGGGGTGATGGCGTGGGGGGGTTCGCCCGTCGCGGTTCTCTTGTTGCCCGACTTGCTGCTTGATGTGCCAGGCGCGGGCGCGTCTTCTGCGAGGACACCTATCTGAATCGCGGTGTGAGAGAATTCTCTGTCGGGGATCTTGTCGGGGACCGGAACTTCGTCGTTCGATGTCTACCCCTTGAAAACCGAGACCCAAAGCTTCTCGCGAGCCTCAATCCAAGAGCTAGCAGTCTGAAATGCATCGGAATACTTGTTGTACCGGCACAGCCTATTCAGCAGGCTATCAAAATCAGAAGAAGCAGCATGTAGACTAATTTGCAGCCTCGTCTGGTCATCAAAGGAGGGGAAGTTTCGGTTCCATGCAATTAATTTGATTGGCGCTTCAACGAGGCAACCAATCGGTTCCCAAGGTGCCTTGGCTGCAGCCATTTGTTGGCGTTGCACTGCTTTGAATGCCCGTAAGATTCTTTGAGAAGGAAGCCGGGATAGGGGACGTAGCATGCAGACAGTGGTTGAAATGAAGGGCCACATAAAAATGGCCCAGCATTGAGATGAGGAGCCATTGAAAGTACAGAGTGATATTTAGATGCATGCTCAGGCAACCCTCCCTAGTCAACTTGAATGGTATCCCAAGCAGCGCTTCCGCAAGGGCAGGTCACTTGACAAGCTATACAGCCAACATAAGGAAATCACGCTGTTATCGCGACCTAAGTAGTCAAATCGACAGCCCCCAAATGAGTTGAAATACTTGCTATATTGTTGTCTTCATAATTAGCTAATAGGAGGGCTTGGATTAGTATTTTCTCTCCTTATCAAGGCCCGCCCAGCTATATGGGTATGTGAAGGCATCAGTGGGCGAGGCCTCCTCAAGGGCTCACTCGGGGGCTGGGGGCCGCGGCGGCAGCGGCTGGCGGCTATGAGGGGGCAGTGAGTGCAAACGTGAGGGTCTAGATAGCCTTAGAGATACTGGATTAGGAAGTTTCTTGTGTTGTAGCTTTGTTGAGCGATGGAAAGGTTATACTTGTAAGTAGGCTCATTGATTTAAACCTTCAAAATAACAATTTCGTCAACAGCAACTAAGTTTAGGGGTCAAAATTGACTCAACTGTCCTTGTGGCAGTGCTGATCCCAAGTTTTCTGTATGTATATCTTCTCTAATCCAATAAGCCTCGCATTCGTGTCGTCAAACGACGCTCCGAGGGCCGTCAACGAAAGCAGGCCATACACCGTACCTATCCAGACCGAACCATGTACCAAACCACCGTGTATGAGAAATCGCTCGCTAATCACCAGCCACCGGGGGAATCATGAAAGTGTACCCAATCCATTGCCGAACCACCATATATCCAGCTTCCAACCCAAAAGGAAAGCATCACGTCATAACGTCAACATGGCTGCTCAGCCTAGAAGGCCGCCGCCCAGCGCTGCATCGTGTTGATGAACATCCTAAAAATGAGCCCGGCGGCTCCGACAACAACAAAAACTTGCGACAGCTCCCACCAGTGCTTCAGGCGGACCTCCGTCTCGATGTATCCCTTCTTGTTGTCCTCGCTTGGCGGGAAACGGCCGTTGACGAGGTACTCCTCCATCAGGGCGTCCTTCTCGTACCACCTCTCGCGCACCCAGGCGTCGAACTCCTTCTGGTCGTGGAGGGGCATGTCGGCGACACGGAAGCGGCGCCAGTGGAAGTTGACCGACTTCGGAGGTCTGCCCTGGAAGTAGGTGCTCGCAAGGGTGAAGTAGGACTCGCCGTATTTACCGCGACTGAAATGATGTTAGCTCGTGTCTCAGACGGGACCGGCCGGCGCAAGAACTCACGGGACGCCTTCGTATGCGACAGTGCAGTCATAGACGTAGTCCAGAGTCCCCTTCAACTCCTTCAGGCAAAAGTACATGCCAGTGCTACGCGGGAGGAGGAGGTGCTCGGGGTCCTTGAGACCCGTCTGCTCCGCCCATGCCGCTGACTTCCTGCGGCCGTTGCCTGACAAATTTGTGCCCTCGGGGAAGAGGAGCAGCCACATCGGATCGCGGTGCTTCTTGCCACTGGGTGTAGTGTGTTCCATCTTCAGCTTGCCAAGGCGATGCGCCAGGCGCGGCTGGTCGGTGGACATCTTGCGCGACATGAAGATGAAGCCGTAGAACATCATGCCCCAGCCGACGAGGGGAATGTACTTGAGCGACTCCTTCAAGATGATGTAGATGTGCCCATGCATGCCCGGCTCGTTGGCGTACGCCACCCACCAGAGGTACAGCCAGTCTGTGTAGATCTGGTGGTTCGCGATCAGGATCAAGCGCTCGGGGAAGTCGAACTCGACGCCACCGCCGGGTGTCTGCCGTATCTGCCCCGCTACCGATGCATCACCACTTATCCGGATCTTCGTGGGGCCCCAAATGTGCGTCATCGCGGTCGTGGTCAGGGCGAAGGACTGTTTCGTCAGCGCCATGTAGGCGTAGTAGAGCTCGCGGTTGACTAGGTACAGGCCGCAGCCCATCAGCTGGGTGATAAAGATACTGGCGCAAGCTTCAAGTTAGCTTTGGTCTTCTTTGGTCGCAGAGCAGAGCGGGGTATGGAGCTTCGTACCTTGCGCAGCATGCTGCGAAATAGACGGCGAAGGAGACACCGCGGAGGATCTGCATCAGCTTGTTATGCTTGATACGACCCGCTGGGTGCGCATCGACTGGTTTCCTGAGCAAGCCAGCATTTGGACCTGGAGATGGGACCGCAGCGTCTGCCTTCTTGTGTACGTCGGTCGCCATGATCGTGGGGTAATGTTGGAGGTTTCGGTCGGTTTGGGAGAGTATCGCAGGTTCGAAAGGCATGCGGAGGAAGATTTGGATGTTTCTCGTAGGTCTGACGTCAAGCGGCGAGGATCGCGGGTAGATAGGGGTCGGTGGAGAGCTTCGTGGCGGGTTGATGAGGAGTCGTCTTCGTGGTGTCGCGTGCGAAGGGCATGTGAGACGGGCAGCTGGACGGCAAGCTGGGATGCTGCTTGGTGAAGGACACCAACGTCGTCTTCAGGTCGGGAGAGTACAGTAAGGTAAGGTCAGATAGGTAAAGGTAGTTAAGGTACCTGCGGCTAGGCAAAGGCAAACTTAAAAGTACCTGGTAAGGTGAGGAAGAAACAAAAGACGGACGATGGCAGAGACATCCGCATGGAACATGGAACGATAGAGACACTGGCGAGAGTCATGGGTTTGGTCTGGTCATGGTCTGGTCATGGTCTGGTCATGGTCATGGCTTCCATGTCTGGAACCGAGGCGGCCGAGCGCAGCGCAGGCAGGTTCAGGCTCCGTCCGCCGGCTTGATTTTGGGCGCCGAATATGGACGGGGAAGGAGTCAAGAACCCCTCCAACCATCCGACCCGACGGGTGGTGCCTTCTGCTGATGGTGACGCTGTACTGCTTGCTGCCTTGGCAGCCTGCGACTGCTGTCTGCAACTGCGACTGCGACTGCGACTGCGGCGCTGCCGGCTTCCTCGGAGTGAGTCTGGACCCTGCCCACCCAGCTCTTGCCCGTCTTTGGTGCTGCCTGCAGGCAAGCTGTCATGGCGCTAGCTGCAAGGAGGATAGCGTCGTGGTTGGGCACGCGCACGGATCTGGATGAATGCGGCGTGACGTTATGGATCAACAGAACAGCCGAAGTCCGGCCTCAGATGGTCCACTTATTTCCGGTTTTCGAGGTCGGTCGGTGCCTTCCGAGCCAATCCCGCCGCCTGTTTTTCGCATCGACCATTGGCACGTGCCCAATAATCAAGGTGAGCTCCAGGTGAGCTACAGGTGAGCTCCAGGTGAAGCCTTCACCGACGCTCTCCCGAGCACTGATGGAGGACCAGCTGATCCAGCTGACTGCATCCCGAAGCATGCATGCATGCACGGCACAGACAGAATCCTGCAAACCCGTTTGAAGTTTTAATCTTTTGGCATTTCAAACTTACTGCATAAGATACAGACAGATCTTTCTTCCTCAGACGAGCCCCACCTCAGTACTGAATCACCAGCTTCGTCGCAGAGACCCCTTTCTTGAGCCGCTCAAGCCCAGCCTGAATCGACTCCAGCCCTTTCCCCACCACCTCGGGATCCGGCTTGGGCTTCAACTGACCGTTCTTAAGCGCTCCGGGTACAAATTCTCTCCAGACCGGATCGCCGACTTCCTCAGGGTTCTCGGTGATTTGAAAGGCCGTCTCTGCGAAAATCATTAGAATCTTTGCGGTAGTTTGCTTGAGTCACTTACCGAATGACAAGAGCGCATTCTTCCCAAAGTCGCCCTCAACAGGCAGCACCGTCACTACTTTGTGCGGTCCAAGCTTGCCTAGAATAGCGCCGATGGGCTGTAGAGATTGAGGAGAAGAGATCGCATCGTAGACCCCCGCAAGGTCCGTCCCAGACAACACCCGAATAGCATCGTCGACGATAGTTGCAGAATGGTAGTCAAGAACGGTGTCAGCTCCCAGTTCTTTTACCTTCTCAAAGTTGGCTTTCGACGCCGTCGTGATGACCCTCAATCCCGAGGCAACCGCAAGCTGCACCGCCGTGCCGCCAACTGAAGAGGCTCCACCCCATACCAGCAGCGTCTTTCCTGTTGTCGATGGCTTCAGACTTGGGAGAGGTAGACTGAGATACTTCTTCTTATACAGGCCCACCGAAGCGGTTGCGATCGCGAGGGGAAGTACTGATGCAGCCTCGAAGCTCATGTCGTCGGGGATTGGCGAGACGAGGTTCGCGGCGGCTTTGCTGTAGAGCTGGAAGGTTCCGAACTCATGATTTTGAAGTCCAAGACCGGTACAATATCTACAGTCAGCGATCAGTGAAAATTGGTCAATCAAGGAGACGATGGCTCGTCGAATTGTGGACGCACCCTATCACCCGCTGGCCCTTTCGTAGATAAGTAACACCCTCGCCAACATCTTCGATATATCCAGCCGCATCCGCTCCTAAAATAGTTGGATATTTCTGCACAATCACCCCGAGATCTCTGGTCTGGAATAAGCCTTCGGTTTCACGTGCTGTTGCGTGCAGTCTTACTGTATTTTCCACTCGGCGGGGTTCTGCCTTCACATTAGCCGGAACCTTGGGCAATGGACCAGTGAAGAAGCGCAACTCACTAAAGCAGTGACAACATTCCTAATCACAACCTCTCCCGGTCCAGCCGTAGGAAACGGGGCATCTTTAATTTGGAAGGGATATGACTTTGGCTCGGTGAGCCAGGCAGCTCTGTTGGTCGGCATATTAACTTGCAGCAGCTTGGCTTAACAGCGACGAAAGGGGAAGGGTACTGTGATTTTGCGTGGGCAGACTTCGCACTAGATATCCCTACCACTCCAAGATATACTTCAACAATTCGGCGAAGACGGAAAACCGAAAATTCGTCCGAAATTCAGTTCCAGCGGCACAAATCATCGACAAACCATCCCTCGAAGCGGGGCCGAAAGGCGTTCGTCGGATAGTGGAGGGATCGTCGGGTTCGCGGTGGGCGTTCCGAAAACTCTCCCCTACTATGACGACCCGTATTCAACATACTTGCATAGATGGCGGCATCTAGGCGAGGTTTTCCTCTTCCGACCAAATTTCGTAGGAGTTTTCAGAGGTTGCATTTGATGCCATCAAGTTAGATGCCCCCTGTGAACCAAACACACACACAGAACTGCCCCAACTTTAGCGCTCGTTCAGACTCAGTCAATCACAGGATTGAGCTTGACTGCCTGCCCACAGCTAATTTTCCTCCCCAAATTCTGCCAGCACAGAATTCACAGTCGTGTTCCATGTCAAATCAAGTTCACCTCGTTCTCTCCCGCCAACATGTCCCGATATCATCTACCCACTAACAGCACAGCATGACAGGTTCCCCAGACTGCCCGCAGCTGTAAAGGGTACCTCTGCGCCCCGCACGACCACTAAGACAAAGCCAGCGGATCCCTGCCCGCCGTATATGAGCCTCAAATCTCGGCCGAGATCGCATCCAATTGGCCTGCTGGCGAAATGGCATCGCGTCAGATTTCGGCTGCACCAAGTCATACTCTGAAGATTCTAGGTTCGATCCCTGGGTAGGTCGGGATACATTTTTGCGTTTTCCACAACATCGTTTTTAATCTTTTCATGATGATTTTGGGATTCTCAACGGATGAGGTTAAGTTCGCGGCGTTTCTGAAGGTCTTTTATGCCAGCAGCCTGGATAAGCTGAAATCTGGAAATCATCTTGTCACGACTTCATCTGGCTACTCGACAATGATGATACAGGGCCGTACACATATCTTTAAGCTAAGTTGAGTTACCTACTTGTGTGTGATATTAAGTACGTCTTCTGCTGCTTCTACGTCTTTCTGTCACTGTGGCTGCCATTTCCATGATCTCCGTCATCATCATCATCCTTGTCCCTGTTCTCGTCCGTCGTCGTCCTCGTTCTCCGTCCTCGTCCTTGTCCTCATCCTCATCCTCCACCTCTTTCACCTCTTCTACCTCCTCGTTGTCGTTGTACGTCGTCGTCGATGGTGCTGCTGCTCCACCTCCCCCGTCCCACGACTCGACAAGCGGTCGGCCTCATCCGTGGCGTGTTTGGCCGGGAGGTGCCGCTGATTGTTGTCGCGGCGCGTTGGCCGCAGAAAGTACCACTGTTGACAGAAACTGGTTGCACAAGAAAGCGCTTCCAAAACCATTCGGTCAGCAGGTCCGCTGAATGCTGTAGGCACTGCGCCGTGTGCGCTCTGAATCAGATTGTGTAGCCCGGCCCAATCCTTCATCTTGACGAGCTCACATCGCTTAAATACTTCAACATATCAGGTTTGGGCCTGGCGCTCTTCTCCACGCTCGTGTCGACAGCCCACATCGCGATTGCCACCGCTTCTTTTCAAAGGCCCGCCATGCCCCTAGCCAGGAAGTCGACATGTGGGGGCCCGGCCTTTGCAATCTTTGGCAATACTTGCTTGTTGCGGACGGCCGTCCGCACCCTGTTCCGGACCGCACAGAGAAGCCGGCGGACATAGTCGGCGTATGCATCGATTGCGGCGACGTGGTTTCGCTGATATAGCTGTCGCTGCAAGTCATTGCGTTCCTGGATTGCTATTGCATGGGAGGCTGCTAGCTGGGCGTTCGTGTCCTTGAGTGCTAAGTAGGCCTCCAGCCTCGTGTGTGCACATTGGATAAATCGGATAGCCCTCTGCAGGTGTCCCATTCGCGAGCTCGCGCTGTCCCGACTCTGCCTGCTCCTTGAGGATTGCGGCAGCAACCCATGTACCATCGCTGATCGCCTGAGACCTCAAAAGTAGTCTATCAGCATAGGTAGTGGTCCTTTCAATGACCCCGTTCTCGGCGCTGTAGTCTGGGCCCCCGGTAGCAGGTGTATGGCAAGGTGGATGGGTGTTCCCGTTTGGGGCGGCGTTGGGAGGACTGCTAGACGCGGAGGGTATGTTGTGATCGTCTCAGCTGGACTGTCGCGGCTCCAGGTTCGCGTGGGCCCTGTTGACGTCGCTCGGCATAAGTTCAAGAGTCGGTCATGCTCGTCATTTGCGTTCTATGTTGGTAAGACGTTGGACCCTGTCATGGTTAGGTAAAAGTCGTAGGAAAACTTCACCGCGTAGTGTAAGGCAGCTCGTGCATCGTCCTCCGCGCCCCTTGGAAAGGCCCCGTCGATGGCGCCGTCCGCTGCCCAAAGCATGTTGTGCAAGCCTTTCCAATCTCGCTTCTTGAGGAGGGGCTGTAGGTCGGTGTGCGCTCTTTCACACCTTTGCCCTTACGACCGTACAATGAACTCAAGCTGCTCATCCCGCAGAGGAGGATCGGAGTTCTGCCCAAATTGCCATGCGACATTTTTCAGGTACTCCATCATGGTTTTGTCGGGGCATGCGCCGCTGTCCTCGCTGGGATCAAGCTCCCACATCATCGACGCGTGTTCTTCGCTATCCACCAACTCCGAGATCTTGCCCCAGTTGCCTTTTGTAAAAAGGTCATGAGGTGTGGTAGCGTTCGTGATGTCTGTAGGGCAGGCCACACTCGCAACATCCCGTCGGAGCTCAGACCGAAGACACCGGAGCAGGCGGCTGAGGTAGTCTCCATAGCCGTCCACTAAGGCCCTCTGCCGTATTTGGTCCCGCTCTCGCAGTAGAGCATCGTTGTTGTCTTGTAATTGTAGATAGGCTTCTAGACGCGTACGGGCATGTGATGTAAACCGAGCTGCCTCGCTAACAGACTCAATCGTGCCTGTAGCTACGAGATTATGGCCCCTTGCAGCATCCTCGATCACCATGTTGGCTGCATCGCGCGAACCATTACTCAAGACCCGGGTGCCTCCAAGAAGTTCATTCGCAAAGTTGGTGGCATTGTTGAAAATAGCTATCTGCGCAGCGTTGTCTACGACTGACGGGAAGTGTCGGACTTCGGTAGTTGGGAGTGACGGTATCGGTAGAATCGACGGTCTCTGCGGTGATGACATCGGCGTTTTGTAAGTATGCTTGAGACGGCTCCGTGAACAGTCGTAGAGGATATAGGTGTCAGGATGACCTTGGGTATAGGAGTGGGAACAACAAAGGACGAGGACGAAGTCATTAAGGGTATAAGAAACCAAGGGCATCAAGAACAAGTACGAGGACGACGAGGACGACGAGGACGACGAGGACGACAAGGACGAACGGGGACGACGGGGATAAGAGAAAAGACGTGGGCAAGAACGATAGAGCCTAAGGATAACAGCTTAAATAAGGGAAGGAAGAATAAGGACTAAGTCCTCCTATCCGCTCTTTCTATCTTAAGAACATCGCTCCTTCCTAGAAGCGCCCCCTCGGCACCAGCAGGAGCGAATACGACCCCCTGACCCCCCTTCTTCCTGCCCTCGTCTAGTGTTTTCTGTCGTCATTGTCGTCCTTGTCGTCCTTCACGCCACTTCATTTGTTTTTCTGGCTTTTTCCAACAACATATCGACATACCACTCCAGCATGGCTACGAACCTGCCTAACCGGTCCAAACAGGACATGAAACCTCGTTACCGCCTGAATTCGGCCTAGTTGGTTGCATCATACACGCACTTGACGCCCGGGGAGCAAAGGTTGGGCGACGATCTGATCCGCCTGCTCTGGGACAGAAATCGACTTCTACAGAAGCTCAAAGACGACAGCATCGAGCTCGAGCAAGCCCGCGAGTTGGTTTGGGGACTTGTCTTCCGCGACTGGAACTCAAACGATAAAACGCCCGCACCTGCTAAAACCCCCCGCACCCGCGAATATTCTCGCGTCAAGGTGCTGGTCGGCCACCTGATCTACGATACGCCTCCAGCAACGGCGCGTGACGAACGCCGAGCCGGCGCCGGGGTCTACATCAGGCCCGATATCATCGCGGATTCCCACACAGTTGAGTTTCCCACGTTTGACTTGAGGGGCTTTCGACTCCCTGACGGCACCGATATCCTCTACACTCCCGACTACCTTTCCGATGTCAGTAGAGATCGCAATCAGTGCGTCATGAACATGGACAAGGCCGAGCTCAAGCGCCAAGGTCGCCTCAACACACGCTGGGTAGTCTACTATTTGCGTCACAGACTGCGACTGTCCCTCATCAAACAGCACAACGGACGCGATACCTGCGAGTTTGCTTGCGGCCTGGGCACCCGCAACACTGACGTCGACCCCCGAGACCAAACTCAACCTATCCTGTCACGGGATCAAGAGGATCACACACCTATCGTCAAGGTTGAACTTTGTTCGGACTATTTGAACTGGTGGGAAGATGATACGAACGAGCTACAGGCCTACAGATTTGGAATGGGCGCCAACCATCAGTACCACGGTGTTTGTCCTAGCCGTTGTGCGTGTTTTTATTCCACTTGCTTGGATAAATGCTAACAATAAACCATAGCGCGCTAGCAACAACATAGCTCTCGGAGGCTTTCCAATTTGGAGCTCAATCCATGCTCAAGGCAAGGAATGCCTAACGGGACGAGAAGAATGGGCGTCAGGCGCAATGACAGAAGCCAGATAGCCCTTAGAAGCAAGAACTTCAGAGAAATAGAACTTTAGGGAGAAAAACGTGGTGATGAGTGAACTTGATCTACCGCTTGCCACCGACAAACTCCGGGACCAAAATTCAACACGCTTCGGGTAAAACATGCCTCAGAACTGACCTGGAAGATCCGGGCTTAACCTCTCCAAGGCACGATGACTTGCCAATGATGCCTGTACTCATATTGAAAGCCATGGTCTTCGTGCTCGTAACTACCGAATTTCCCAGCCACACGAAGGAATCTCGTCCGGCTTAATTCTCACACGTCGCTCACCAGCTAAATGGCCCGAGACCCATATCAGGTATGCCAAAGAGGTCATCTTCACCGTCAGTGCGACGTCTGGGCCTTTGCTCCCAGTAATCCTGGAACACGCTCATCTCCACAGCCTCCTTTGTCGGGTACACCCTCCAAAACGGGTCATCGTAACCATTGAATATGTACTTGTTCATCAAGAACAGGGACTTCTCCTTCTTGTTGACCACGTCAGTTAAAATAGACCGCAAGCTCGCGTCTTCCGCGCGGTGCAGCCTTGTCGTGAGAAGGTTCCTGTCGCGGCGGAGGTGGCCGGCCATTCCGTTGTACTCTCCACGCAGGAGCTTGTCCGTGTAGCGGTTGAAGTCCCTTTGCCTGCGGCCGCTGGGCGTGTTTTCCTTGAGGATTTGGAGGAAGTCAGCGCGCTCTTGTCCGTACTCTCTGTCAGTCCATTCATCTTCGCAGAACAGGTGTGCGATCCTTTTGATGGTGTCTGTTGATGGGGTGAGAGGACGAACGGGAGGGGGGCTTGGCTCCGGAACGGGAGATGAGGCGGGATCCTGCTCGATATGAGCTGGTTCAGGGTCCTCGTTTGTTCTCCAAGGTCCGGTCGTCGGTGCTACATTGATTGACGTTGGCTGTTGTGCGAGAGGCAGTATCGAATTCTGGCTTCTTGCCATCGGGTCCCGGTCCTCAGCTAAACTCAAAAGCCCGGGCGCTGATAAATCCGAAGCCTCAAGTGATATCGAATCACATAAACCTGTTGATGTTGGATCCTCGGGTTCAGGCACTGTTGGATCCCACGGCCCAGGCGCTGACGAGTCCCATGATACAGGTGCGAATGAACCACATAGCTCCGAGAATGGTATTCCAGACGCTAGGAAATCCCACGGCCCAGGTGCAGTCGAATCCCACGGCTCCACTGCTGGACCATTAAGATCCACGCACGTGGATTTCCAACTTCTAGGAGCCGACCTCTGCCCCCTTTCCAACTCTCGCTTTTGCTTCTTTTCCAACTCACGCTCACGGTTCCTCAGCGCGGACTCATAGTTTGACATGAGTAATACTTCCTCCTGCATTCCCCGCAAGAGCTCATCCCAGGTTGGATTCGTTCGCGTGCGGATATAATCCACGCAGTGACTATCACTCCTAGCCCCGCACAGCTTGTGAAGCGCTACTGGCAAGTCGTCCATGTGACAGTTCATGTACTTTAGGACATAATGATCGCGGAAGATTTGGCACAGCTCGGCGATGAGATCGTGGTACTTAGCTTCGTCTTTGAAATACCCCAGTAGATCTCTCGTGTGATTACGCACATTGCAGCGATAGTAGTCTGCGGTGTAGCGCTCGTTTGTTCTGGAGTCTGGGAATAGGCCTTCGTGGGCGGATTCCTTGAGTTCCGTGGCCTTATCCTCCGTAGCTGGGCAAAGGGACCCGACAGAGGAGAGTTTGAGAGTTTGGTCGGCGAGGGCGATGGCCTGCTGGAAGAATAAGATGTCTTCGGGCGAGATGGGAGAGTGTTCCATGATGGGTGCATGTGATGATACTGCAGACATGATGGTATTTGGTAGGTGAGATGAATGTACAGGCTGAAACTCAATAGTGGTGAGAGGGTATGAGCTAATTTTCTCAATTTGCCCGATGAAGAGGAGAGCAACTTCATGTTTATAATGATATTGAGGCTATCGGAGATGGAGGTTGTCCGCCAGGGTGTGAGCACTGAAGTGCCGTGGCCCACTTATGCAAAGCTGAATCTTCGTTGCCAAGGGTAGACCAACTACGTTTGGTCGACCTTTACGAGCCAATCATTCTCATTCTAGGTGCCCAAAGGACGGATGGATTTCACCTTTGAAGTACAGAAATGCCCCCGCCGTATAGAGGCGAGCCGTATTATACCTACTAACAATGGCATGTCGTGTATCGTGACCTATGCTGAGAGATTCATATCTGTTACTAAGAAGTTGAGAGGGTTCCGTGCTGCTACAACCTAAGCCAGAAGACTGCAGCAAGCTCATGGAACTGAACTACGAACGGTGCGCTCCGGGTTTCGCACAAAGTTGCTCATACCATTGAGACTCTCAGAAGGTTGCCACTCGATTGGTAGATGGAGAAAGCCTGTGTTCCGCGATGCCTTCCAATATCTGTACATAGGCTATCTGTTTCAAGCTATACAACCACGTGGGAGCCGAATTTCCTTCCTCCTCAAAATCGTTACGTATGCTACATGTACTTGCAGAGATAGCATTTTAGTATTGTCTCATAATCAGGCATATACCGGGGATAGGATAACCGCAATAGTAACAACGAAGACAACAGCGGCGACAGCGGCGAAGATAATTTTGACAGGGGATTTCACAAGAATACCTAGTAAAAAGCGATAAGAAGTCCAACTGCTTATGGGTATTGGTCGGCCCGGCTAAGTATCCGCCCAGCTAGCAAAACTCTTTTAGACACCATAACGATGACACTACTATCGCAGTATCGTTCACTAAAAACCCATGCTCCTGTCAAATCTCCGCTGTTCCCTCTTGGCCACCCCATCCATGTCCTGGCACTTCCCTCTCCACCACTCAGATTGATAGCGTTCTATCTCCCAATCACCCCATTTCTTGATCTCACTGACTGACATTAGGATGATGTGAACCTTTGGCCGTGCCTTTGAAAATACCCGCAGCACTTTCTTCATAAAGTTACTGTCCGCGATACGGAGCTCCTTCAGCTTCGGTGCTAACTCCGGACGTTCCGTCAACGCCTCGAACACTTTGTCGTGGCCTGTATTCCCCTCGCATCGTGTAGCCTTGCTGATGTGTAGATGTGTGAGATCAGGGCAATGCTCGCATAGCGCGAGGAACGACTTCTCCGTGAGGCCCGAGGCGCCTGGTAGATCGAACGTTTTGAGTTTGGGACAGGCTTGGGCGATCTTGACGATGTCATCGTCTGTCAGTTTCTCGGCCGAGTTGGTGGCGCCGCTGTCGACGTCGTGTAGGGTAAAGGAAAACTTGGTTAGCCGTTCGCAGGTTTCCGTGAAGGAAAGAAGCGTGTCAATGTGTGCCCTGGGGATAGAGTCAGTCCCGGTTTGGATAATGGAGATCTTACAACTTCGGCATAACCCGGCACTTCGGATGACTAAAGCTGTAGGCAGGGACAACTCACGGCGTCAACATGTCCCAAAAGCTGATCTCTCTAGTTGCATGGCCAAGCCACCCGTCGCGTTCTTCTTGCCACTGCTTCTCATGCCTGAAGCACACTCTAGCATTGCCTTTGGGCCCTTTTGGTCGCGGTGCTCTCGTAGTCTTCGGCGTGGAGGTTTGCTTCTTCCTCTGTGCTGGTGATGCTAGCTGGAAGCTGAGATCATCATCGTCACTTAAGTCGTCGGCGTCAAAATACACCGCCGCGGCGGCGTTTTGCGCAGACGACTGGCTCAACGTCTGCTGGCCGGGCTCTGGCTCGGATGTCACCGAGATGGGACATGCTATCTTGTCATTGTTCGGGGTGGATGAATGGGGTATCCCAGGCGTAGAGCCGGTCGCGGGGCGGCCAGCCGGCGCAGCGGCCGCGCCGGACGGCTTGGCTTTGACGCGCCGGTTGGCACCGGACACAGCGGCACGCCGTCTGACACCGTATCTAGCGGCAAGAGTTGCCCTTCTGTCCGCGTCGAGCCTCCTCAGCATTCGTGACGGCGGCATCGTGATTTTTCAAATTGAAGTGCGATTTGAGTTTTCAAGCCGGGACGTTTCTTTCGGCGCGTGGTGTTGAAAATCCCTGAGAACTCGGCCCCTGAGAAAAAGAAACCACTCCCTGAACAATCTACCTTAAATCAGATAACTCTGGTGGAGAATTGCGCACGTCGCGGCGCCCCTTCATTGGCTAGATTAGCCTGGGTTAACATGACATCATCTCCATAATTCCTCGAGCCGAACCTTGTTCTCAATACGATGCTCGTTTCTTTTTTACCTCTCTTTTACTCAAACTCATCACTAAACAGGCAACATGACTCTAGTTTGGGCCTCTTAGTGTTTGTGGGACTGTAATGCTACATTTACGTGATCTCACCCCGAAAATGGCATGAACCGATTGACGGGGAGGTAAACGCCTGCAGGCTGTCGACGGAGAGAATAGAAATCTTCGATGTACACGAACAAACGGCCACAAATATAAAAAAAGAGGAGAATGGACATCGGCACACTAATGCGAAGTGGTATCGCCATATCTGGGTCTTGGTTGACCGATGTATTTCTCCAGTTCATCGCCCAGCGGTGCAGCCTATTGAATATGCGCTGTTTAAGTTTTGGCGAGTTTTGCGGGATAGTTGCTTCCGGATCGTTTGGCATTGCCGCGTTCTCCGCTAACTCGTGCTCGATGACGTGTCGATGCGTTTGGTTCTCGTACTTCGCGTTGTTACGCCGATGCCACATGCAAATATCAACTGCGTAGTACAAGCCGCCTTGTATGCAAAAGAAGGCGTGATATGAGGCGAAAACCCTCCAGAGAAGCTTTTCTGTATCGGTTGGGAAGTAGAATTTCCAAGCCAAGAGAAAAGACAAGCCAAAGAAAGTCATTACCAAAGCTCCGAGTAGCACAAAAACCGGGTGTGCAGGCTCCCAAACGTACGGCGGAACTCGATCCCATAGCTTCTGGTTCATAGATCTGGAAAGCAGTTTGACATGTATGATTTCCAAGAAACGATAGTAGTATGCGAAGTGAGCACCGAACAGCCAAGGGTGCCCTCTCACAAAATGAACAGGCGTTCGGTACCATTCATCTTCGTTGAGGTTAGGGTGCGTCTAAACACTTAGTTCAACATCAATCAACCCAGGGGCGGAGGGAAACGAACCTCCAGCTTGGCTCTGGTACGAATCTCGCTCACTAGTTTTCCGTTCCTAGTATCGATATATACGGGCTGGCGGATGGTTGGTTTCCAATACCAGCATGCCGAGGTGAAGACCGTAACCGAAACGAACGATAATGCGGCCAGCTCCAAGGTGGTCATCGGAAGGCCCTTGTGTATCCGCGAGAGCTGGCCAACACTAAACCATATGACTTGGAGAACAGTGAGAACTCTGGGAGCACATCGTCAGCTTCTGTGTATCGCTATCACATGGCTACCAAATGTCACCTCATGGAGATGCCAGAGACATGAGAGGGGTCAGTACCTACCTAGATAAGGTGTCTGCGGTGTCAGTCTTATCGACCTTCAGAGATTCCATATTGGGGAACTCTACGTGCTCATGTTTCACTAGGTAATGAAGTTCTTCGGCAGTAACTGGGAAGCCATCGGGAAATTCTGGGCTTTTCAAAAATAATCCGCCCATATCGACGAAGAAGGCATAGCGATACGTCCATGTGGACCCGTTGCATAGATGTGCATCGCGTTTAAATAACTATAAAGTCAGTAAAATAGTCACGGACTCTTAGTGCGCGTAACATAGCTACCACGTACCTTAACACTTCTTCGTGCACTTGACAATTGCCCTAGGGCAAGTCCAAAAAGAAAGTCGGGTCCCAACAGACCTAGTAGAGCCAAGTGTAACTTATCGAGAAAGTGATGGTACCACCTATCTGAAGGCGATGAGGCATTGGGATGTGTAGAAACCCAGCAACAGAGAATAACAGTGAAGCAACAGTCCCAAAGAATTTCAACACTCCCTCTGTCCCGTGAAGTACCCACCCAACCATCCACAGGCGCATGGATGTCGACAACATTCCCGGTCTCTGATGACATTATTCAGAACGTCAAAAGGTATCGCAATGGTTTCTGTCGTGGTTGGAGGTTGGAGCCTGGAGAGATGATAAGCTCCCTGAGACAAGTTGGTCTGCAAAGAGATACGGAATTTTTCTGATCCTGCGTCGCAGCCTTACGCGGCCGAGCAGAGGGAAAGATAAAAGGAACAATGGCAGGATCTGGATCCCCGCAATGGGAGACTTCAAGGCCAATCAAAGCATCGTAGAATCTGACATGTTCTCCATGCTGGAGGAGAAAAGCTGACAGCCTGATGTTATCAGCGCTTACATAGGTTACATCACAGCTCAGCTTCGGGGGTCCTGTCTTGGCATGCGTAAGCGCCCGGTCTTTCAAAGGCCCTCCACGGAAAAGCACTGAGGCCCCGTCGGGAACATCGCATGTGCGGTGACCCCCCTCCCCATCGTCCATGTATTTTCTGGCAGCCTTGACGACTCGAGTGAAAACATGTTCTGCCAGACATGGCAAAAGAATATTGAGGGACTGAGTGAGCACTAGAATTGTCGGCATGCTAGCATTGTTCGCTTGTGCGCAGTCTATCTGGACTCGAATCCAACTTCCCACGTACTTTGAATCACATCGGATGGTCCATCCGCTGCAAGCAATATTGTCTGTTCTCGATGGAACCGATTCGCCGATCGCTGTCCCACCAACACCATGATCGATTCCACCCCTGAGCCCTTCACCTTCAAACAGAGCACCTCCGCATTCGTGTGGCGCTCAAGCTGTTCCTGAGACAGATAACGTCGGCCAGAGACTAGTCCGAACCACGAATCATCAATCGCTCCCTTCTCTACCTTTTCATAATTGTGCCTTTCACGCACCGGCTTTAGCACTAGAACCGCTGCGTCCGCACTCACCAGCATTGCCACGAACCCCTTGACTTGCAGCAGACCCCCGTTGCTCACCAGCCCGCAGCTCTCAATCGATGGGTGTCCATCAGCTTCAATCTCCAAGCGATTGTCCTTGACCCTGGGCATTCAGCACTTCCCAGACGCCGCGTTAGGCAAGCTGCAAATCACTGTGAGGTTGACACCTCGTCCCCTCATCAACCTATCGTAGACGCCCGCGAAACCCAGACCGTAATCGACGGTGATGTTCTCAGGCAGATCGCTCACTAGTCCCATGTATCCGTACACGAGGTCTTCTTCTCTCCCGCATTGTCTCTCCTTGTTGTTATTCCACAAGGTTGGCATATCCGCCAACTTCACCTTTGGACTCATTGTGTGCCGGAGGAATGGGTTCCATGTAGTGGCCTCGGCCGAAGAGCCGCCCTCTGTGTTGACCGCCCACATCTTCTTCACCAGCCGCGTGACCGATCTGGCTCTGCCTCCTAGAGCTTCCACGATCTGCGCTACTGCGAGGTCCTCCATCGAGCAGAACCCCCAGCCGTTCCAAGCTATCGTCTGCTCGTTTAAAACGGCCTCTTGGAACGTCCACACCCTTCGACTCCATTTACTAATCTTCAACTGCTTGCCCAGCTGCCTGTAGCGGGCTTCCAGCCAGGATGTCAGTTTGTATTCGTCGCCTTCGGGCCCCTCTATCCATCCTTCTGGTCTGCCTCCGAGCGGGTCCGCCAATTGCATCATGGCAGTCTACAGCTCGGGCACGACGGCCAGCACGCCGGCCGCCTTCTCGTAGTAAAGGCCCATCTTCGGTATCTCGCGGGCCAAGTCGCTGGGGTCGTCCTGCTTCACGCATAAGGCGTCGATCCAAACATGACCGACCCCTGTGTGCCGCATCGCCTCTTGGACGGTGCGTCGTAGGCCTTCTCTATCTGGATGCTGCGTCCACACGTATGACAAAGCCATGTATTCGGTCGGGGTCCCGGCCGGCTCGATCACGTCCCACGACGAAACGTTGACCAGTCTGGTCGGCGCGAAGTCGGCGCTGTCGTGGCTGCGCAACCTTTCGATGATTCTGCATGCCATGGGCGAGCTTGTCCAGTTCTTCTTGACGTGCAGGACTCCGCGCTGCCAGCGTTTGCCCCGTCGCCGCGCTTCCTTACTCCTTCTGGTCATTGTGGGGGCTCTTATACTGGGTAGAAGGCTTGATTCGTTATTGCTGACTCTGAGCCTCTTCGGTGATGGGGTTGGTGAACGGCTTTGGAGAGTCGTTGGTGTTGGTGCTGGCAGCGCGTGGTGAGAGCCTTGATCGCCTGTTGATTCTGGGAGAGTGGCCTGGATATGTATCAATGCAGAACACTTTCTGCTTATCGAATCGCTGAGCAGCTGACGCTCCAATTACAGGAGGAAGCCTTCCTCGGCTTTAGCCCGGCCCTGGACGTTTCTGCCAATCTCCAAGCGGAGAAAGAAGAACGACGGGAAAACAGGCCGTTGGCACACCCAGCTGCTGCCACAGCCTGATGTGTCGTTCTATTTTCCCTTTCTGCCTCGCCCATTCTGTCAGCTTTGGTCAGCAACTTGGCTTCTTGCATAGAGCGGGATTCTGACTGGTAGGTATCTGAACCAATCCGGACTGAATAGCGATCAAGCCATCTTGAGAATCAAAGGCACCCTTGCAATAGTTGGCATGACGTCTGAAGGTGTTCACTCCACTCTACACAGGCACGTACAGATCGGAGAGGAATACCGAGAGACTTCATCTTGTCTTCGTAATTTTTTGTACTGAAAAGCTTGATGCTACCGAGTGCATGGAGTCCAATAACTATACAAGTCGTAGCACAAAGGTACCCTGCTGCAAAACATTGAAAGAGGACCCTGTGTCTGCACCAAGATTGAACAAGATACGCTGAACGGCCAGGTACCCTGATGAAAGGACTATCAACAATGGGCATCACATACAATATCCGTATGAGAAGTTTCTCCTTTCTCCCACTTTCTTATACAAACTTGATAGGAACAGGAGTTCTCCTTCCCCAATTTAGGTCCCAACACCAGTCAGGATGGCAATGGAAGTTCCCTACTCCCTGTTTCATAGACAGAAATATCAGATGTATTTCTTATTATTCATCTAATGTCAAGCTTTTAGCATGTATTTGCTTATTTGTATATCGTCTAAGGACTTTTCCCTCTTCTATGATCCCCGCAGCCTCGTGAGGCATACCCTCAAGCTTGATGCCGGCAAAGGCAATATCTTTTATCATCTTTGGTACAATTCACCAGCACAACGTACCACAACGCCTGCCAGTAGTGCTGCGCCGGCCTCCCCCCGTTGACGCAAGCGGAGGCCGAGGCAGAACAACACAACAGACCCATATGATGCATACGACCACAAGATGGACAGAAGACTTGATGTCAACGAAGGCTTCAAGCTACAAGCTCGAAACGTAGCTCGCCTCCACAACAATCCGAAGGCGGCCTCAGTCCATCGGCTGGACTCTGTTTAGTTGGCAGAGTCCATCGACGATCTGCTCGACCGCAAAAAGGGGATTACCAACGACCTGCTCCCCATCCTGTGGCGCGTCAACCGCCTTGGTAACCCTATGGCGGACGACCAGAGTTACAAGCGGACGCGCGACGCAGTGTTCAAAGCAGTTTTCCGCAACTGCAATACTAACAGGCAGGTCTACCTGCCCAACCCGAATCGAGAACGCCACCTCTCTGACACCACTGTCCCCATCGGCTGGCTGGCAGAGGATGCCCCGCCAGCAAAAAACACGCCGCAGAAAAGGAAAATTGATGGTACTCCGACCAACAAGCGCAAAGTCAAGCGCATCGCTGGCGCGCGGGTCTTCGTGAAGGTTCTCGCTGATTTCCCGATCGCTCAGCTGACTCTTACGATGGTGGATGAGAACGGGTCAGTCTTCCCCAACTCGATTGTCGTGACCCACGTCCCCGACTACTATCTTCCCCGCCTTCGGACTGAGGCTACGATGAAATGGGACGATGCCGAGTAAAAGCGGTACGGGACCACGAACATGGAATGAGTGGTGTACTGAGTGAGAAATCTGCTGACCCACGGCAGGCACGCCGCCGTTCACGGCACGTCCCCCAAGAAAAAAGAACATCCCCCTCACCCCTCAATCCTTCGCCACCCCTATACCGGATCAATCATCCAGACGACATGTTGAAGCTTGTCAATATCGACCTGTACGTTGACCTACTCCAAGGGGCGTTCTTTCCTGGCTACCCGGGCGGGTAGTAGGTATCGATAACAATAGGGATGATAACGAAAACGGTAGCGACGATGATAGGAACGGGGACAATAGGGACGATAAAGACGACAAAGACGACAAAGACGACAAAGACGACAAAGACGACAAAGACGACAAAGACGACAAAGACGACAAAGACGACAAAGACGACAGAGACGACAGAGACGATAGAGACAACAGAGACGATAGAGACGTGGAGACGACAGAGACGACAGGGGCGACAGGGTTCATAGGATGAATGCATCGTTAATATAAACTCTAAGACCTAGGCCAACTGTTATCCGCTTGGTAAGTAAGACTCTCCCGTCAATATGACCTTAGACGACGACTACTTAAAGGCTCTGCTGATAGCTGAATGGCAGCTGACGGACCAGGCGGTTGAGATGAGCATCTTCTAGAGGCGCTGAAGAGCTTCGCTCGCCCATGAAGCGGCATAGCCAGGGAGACTGAGTTGGCCAATGTGTAATCGGACCACGTCAACCTCGTGATATGAGGCGCAAACCAGCTGGTTTTGACCCAGGGCTCCAATTCGATTCTGTGCAGCCTGTCTGCTCTACTTCTGTCCAATATTACGGACACCGCGAACTTTCCGTAGACGGTCTACGGAACGATAAACTTATGCGACGTCTCAACCATGGGGGCTTAGCCTTAGTACAAAACCGACTGGCTAGGACAGAGGAACCATGCTCAATCGGTGCGCAATGCGGGAGGTACAAGCAGGACGACCCGGAGTGGGTAGGTAATAAGCTCAATAGAGTCAGGACGATTGGGGTCCGAATAGATTGGCTGAGACGTGTTCATCCAATGTCAGACACGAAGGCGCCCAGAAGTCTCCGCCGGGGCTATCAAAATGAAACTGGGGAAGGACTCTAACACCTTCAAGGGTTGCGTGCAACTACCACCACATTACTCGTACTCAACTACCAGAAGGACCAAGATCAACGGAAAGCGTACCGTAGGAAATTCTACCACTCTAATTTTCGTTTTCTTAATATCCGTAAATTCCGACACAAGCGTGCCTACACGTAGTAAGTATGCGTGATACGTGACTTTGTGTGGTTTGGTGCAGCTCCCCTGGCTTAAATCTTCGACGAGAACGCCAGAGTTGTTCCGCGTGGCTCATCTCTCGGCTAGAGGCGATTTCCAGCGCCTTTGAACTCATTTTAAAGCGACAATTGATCTGGATTATACCTACCCTGAGAGGTTCAATGCGCCCATCGGTTGCGGGAGCAAAGTTGTGGAGTTCGCGGCGTGCCAAGCGGTTACAAGTCGCCCAAATGCCATCATGACTCAAAGACATTGACTTTTCGACGGCCGCAATGAGGACCGTGACCCGTCGTAAGAGGTGTCTCTATGTGGGACTTTACCTTAGGGATCTACTATTTTTAATAATGTCGAAGTTATTAAAGACGTGCATGTCGGCTTCAACAATTGGTGAAATCAGTTAGCTACCTCAGCCGCTCTTTCGCACCACTCTCGCTTTGGAACCTTGATACCCATTCACATCAACGACAACATGAAGTCCTCAATTGTTTTCGCCGCCATCGCGTCCTTCCTTGGCGCCGCTTCGGCTGTTGATCTAGTCTGCTATGGCACTGGCGTTCCTTCACCTATCAGGAAGGGCGATATTGAGTTTGCTATCAAGAACCGGCCGACTGAGCTGGGCATTCCCGGAGGCACAAAGTTTACATACCGCTTCAAAACTTGCATCGACCCTGAGAACAGTCCCAAGGAGGTCGCTGTAATCACAACACCCAGCAGTAAGTTCTACCACTGATTGTACATTCATGTTGCCGAAAGCAATTGGCCTTTGCCAGCTCTTCTGTCATCAACGGGCTTTGCAAGTCTACCTTGTCATCTCTCAGCGTAGCTCGTACTGGTTTATTATACGAGTCAAATTTGCTAACAATGACAACCTAGTCACGAGAGAAGGATCGGTCAAGCTGGCGAACGGCGTCATCGAGTGTAGCACTGACGGGCCCCCGGACTCCACCTGCTAAGCGTGGATGATTGTCCTTTGAGCGCTGCTATTTTTAGATATCAAATTCATTCCCAACAAATTCTCCTGGGGTCGCTTTCTTGAAATCTTTTTGATTGGTGGCTACTGAGTTGTGAACACGATTTAGAGAACACACAAGGCTTGACGCCCTGGATTATCTGCTGCTGCCAAATTACTTGCTCATCTCCTCGCATCTCAAGACTTGACACCGCCTGCATTGTGCCGGATTTCCTGGTACATTTGCTCCTCTCCAAGATACTCCGCGTCGTATCTGAATCGGTCCTTCGAAATAGTAGTCGGGAAAGAGTCTGTTCTTCCCTTCCATCTGCCCGCATATCTCAACTCAAACAGCATGCGCATGACTTGCAGATTTTCATCTCGCTCCCATCTCTTCGCTTTTGTTGCTCCGTATCCTGACTTCTTCTGCAGGAAGATCGTCGTGGGTTCCAGGACAAACGACAGCCCAATAATAACGAACCCCACTGCTAGTAGAAGCGATAGTCCCAAGATGGAAAAGTTGAGTGTCCCCTGGGCATCCCTGGTAATCTGGGACTTACACATGGCTTCGTGTGCAACTTGTACCTGCTCTTGGGTTTCCGAGCCGTTTGCGCTGGCGTTCCAAGCTTTGAAGATCGATCCTGGCACAGCAATTGAGGGGCCCGTGGCATACTCCGTCACTTGGTGCTGTAGCTTGGACAGAGCATCGGCGAAAAGGCGTCCCATTTCCCTCTTCCACTGGTCGGAAGGCAATTTGAGCTGCGTCAATTCCGCCACCAGCTCTTGTGCCTCGAGAAAACTCTGTGTGCGTGTCCATATCAAATGGTAGAATGAAGATATCGAAAGATGGAATAGCAGCCGCTCTACAGTTGCCAGTTGTACCGGGTTCAACTCCAAACGCTCTTCTCGCGCGCTTGACATAAGCTCACCACTCCCTACAAGCGAAGTGCAGATGCCGTTGTTGGGATTGCAAATCTCATGCCTGTCGGCGCAAGCAATAGGGCTGACGTATCGGTCGGGTTGATAGTAAGTGGTACCACCCTCAGTATCCACAGGAATATTGGCTCCAAAAACAGGGTCGTCATTTGGTTGCAGATGAAGGACTGAGTTGGGTGCGATAAACATCAGTGTGATATCCCTGTGGTCGAGGGCCAACGCATCTATCGGTGTCCAGTAGTTGTCGGTTCTGTGAGCGAATGAGACGTAGACTCCAGTGCCATATCCAGTGTGCATGTTCTGTCCATATTTGTTGTAGATATGCGTATAATTCCGAGATTCCAGGTTCCCATATAGATACTTGATCAGAACGTTGTCTTCCCACCCGAAAGTCTCTGCTTCGCTTCCGTTCACATCTCGGGCGAACCTGGACCCTGTGATGAGTGGAGCACACACGGTTTCTCTTCGGTAATTGACGCGATATTTTTCAGCCCGGTTGATACCCAAATTTGATTGTGAATTGATCACCTCCGACTCCATTTTGAAAGCGCTGGCTCCGGTGGATCTCACGCAGATGTCGTCCGCAAAAGGGCATTCGACAGATGTTCCCGTCCAGTGTATCGAAGAGACTGGTAGACTGTTGCACGAGGCCGCTGAAGAGTTTGTGTAGCACTGTCGAGCATAGACTGAAGCCATGGAGTTGTCGTAGGCTGATTTCTGTTGGAGAGCGTCCCTGTCCGCCGGTTCAAATGCACCACAATCGCCCGCAGCCAATAATCGGAATTGTGTGGCACCGTCCGAGATACGAGACGAGAATATAGCTGCAACTGCAAAGACCGCAACATATAAAACTCCGCTAATGGCCCATGGAAGTGTTCTCAAAAGTGGGTAGTTCGCATGGCCCCGCCAATTCCAAGCCTGACGGAGGAACAACCCAGTGGCGGCCATTGGTGTCGGTGTATTTCGGAGAATGAGTTGTCGTTGGTAGTACAATCCGTCATGTTCACCCCCAGATGCAAGGATCTGATGGCATACAAATGTGACAATCCTCCAGAGTCTCGTTGCGACCACGGTGACGAATGTTGCGATGAAGGCAAGCAGAAGAGCCCCGTCGCGGGCGGACATGGTGATCGTGGCGCCTAAAACTCTACCATGGCTCCAGTCAATCCAGACTCCCGTGTGAATTTCCTGAGACATGATCACCAAGGTCGTCGGCGACAGACGCTGTTTGCTGTGCAATGGGCGATCTTGCTGCTAACATTCACGGACTTCGTTCAAACTCCTACCGGGCCAAATCAGTCTTAAAGAGTCGGGCCCGGAACAATTCATTGAGTCAACAGCCTGCCCTCGTGACGATTTCCGTACCGCTGATTGGAATGGGTTGTGATGGCCCCACCACTCCTCTGATTCGATGCCAAGAAATGTGGCTGAAAGCTGAAAATGCATCACGCTACGAGTTCCGCGAAGCGCCTTGGCGATTCAAGACAGGGTGCAATGCACTGCGGCGGGCCCTGGAGCAACTTTCATAGGTGCAGTGTCTCTTAATTCGATCAATGTCATATCGTATGACAACGGTCTTGTTTGGGCGACGCGCATCTGGACTGTTGGCAGATGACCCAGGTGCAGTTAAGACGAAGACATCTGGAGAAGCTCTCCTCCTCGTCACGGTGTTGTAAATTTTGAGCCACCTCAACGGATGCTCGGAGAATACTCGTACGGAGTAAGAACCCGTTCACCGTCTCCGGGAATGTTGTCTATTGGGCCAAGAGCTTGCCCAGAAAAGGGATTATTTCCGTACCTTGGCCTCGCTTAAGATTTCCAAATATGCATCCCATTGGCTACAGCATCTCGACAGTACTTACAGAATCACGTTCCCATAATTGTCGCGCAAAACTTTCACGTGCGCATAGAAGCACCCGGCCATACGAGACCCTGAAGCGATTCTTCACGGTGGCAAGCCTGCACATATTACAGCAACAATCAGGATGTCTGGAATTTCTCGGGCTGGGTGCTGGTCTGCGGTTCAATTTCTAATGGAAGCTGGAGACTGAGATCAAGTTAGCGGGCATCTCGGAGACAAGAGCGTCTCAACCCAGACATAGGGCGATTGAATCAGGAATCAGACAACCAGTAGAAAAGAAAGACACCATAGAGACAAAAAACAACGACAAGACCAAGAGGCCCAGGGCTTATAGTGAGCCGCCTGGTCGCTCAGCGGACTCAAAATCAATACCCGACGTGTTTGGGACTATGTGTCGTAATACGAGACCCAGATGTTACTGAGAAGTCATGATATCCTTGATGCGTTCCAGCTGCTCCTTGGCCCGACCGATTTCAATCTCCAGGCATTGTCTAAGTTCCGGGTTTTCCTCGCTTTCCATTGCAACATTCTCGTCTCTAATGATGTCGAAAGATGTGCTCATGAGACCAAGCTCATCTTTAATCGAGTCCTGGATCTCCTTCTGGAATTCATCTGCCAAAGTCTTCCATCGTCTTCGGAACTCTCGCATGTGATTCACAAAGAAGTCTTGGCTCTGCACCGTACCGTTGATGATCCCCTTTCGTCGTTGGTCGCTTCCCCTGCCTGCATCGAGTATTAGCCACATGGAGAGGCGCCAAAACGGAGACCCAAAATATCATACCATACTCCATGTTACAGCGCCTGTAAGATTCTTCCATTGCCTGACCGACGATCGAGGTCCGGATTCCTGTAAGGGCATCTACTTCCAGGGCACTTTCAGAACAGTTAGCATAGAGCCAGGCTTGTTTGAGAAGAATACCTCACCGAACGTCATCGTGGAACGTTTCCCTCAGAGACTCCATCCTGGATAGAATTTGACTGGTACGCGCAAGCAATACCTCCCCAATTACATCGTTGACCTCCGGGAAAGCTTCGAGTTCCGTAGCTAGCAGGCAAGCAATCAGCAAACGTCATTCGTAAAAATGAAAACTGCTGAGGCCCTTACAGAGTAGTTCCATGGCCGCATCCATCTCATCCTCAAGGTTTTCAACATCTGTATTGAGTCTACCCTGGACTAACGAGAGCATCTGCTTCCATTGCGGAGTCAAATCTCTGGCCATCTTGGCAATGATGTCCTGATTCCAATCATGAGGCCCTACGGCGGCAGTGCAATAATTCCCGTAGTTACGGCAAAAAGCACTGTAAGTCTCTGATTATACAATCAGCGGACATCCAAGGCACTGCGATAGAACCTAGACTCACGGTGCGCCCACTACAATCATTATCAGTCAGAATACTTCACAGACCGGCTCAGTCTACTCACACCGTACCATTCTCGCGTTGCGTTTACGGCTGTTCTTCTCCATCGATCTGTTCGTTGATCTAGATAGCTCCAATAAGCCCCTTAGACCGGGATGATGAGGAGACTAAAGTGACCCTACCATCGTACACCTGGTTCTGAAAATGCTCTCTGGTTGCTCTACCCATACGTCTGAGATCTGAGCCGCGGCCTGTCAAATTCTACTAGCCAATCAGTAAAACACGAGCCAGGGATGTCGGCCTTTCAGCTTACCTCTCTCAGCTGACGCTCTATCTTGTCCAGAGTTCTGCGAACAGCCAATTTCTGTTCCGCATCGGCGCTTCCGGCTCCAGACTCAACCCATAATCCAGCCTCTCCAAGCAAAGCAGGGATGTCATTGGTGACAAATTTGGTGGCAAGTCTCAACTGACTATCGGCGATGATGGAGAGACAGTGCTTCCGCAGAGCAATGATTCCACTAAGCTGCAAAGAGGCCATTGCCTCGTCTTTCGGTAACATGGCCTTGGACCAGTACTCCGTATTGCTGATGCAGAAAACATGAACAATCCCACCCCGGACCTTGTCTCGATAGCTGGCTAGAAGCTTCTTCGTAACCTCTGCGTTTCGAGTCTCGACCAAGAAAGTTTTGAGACTACGTTCGACGGGTTAGCTAAGGCAACGACTCGTTACGATCCTGGTGATTCACTTACTCGTGGATTTTCTGTTCCCAAATTTTCCTGAAGTCATATCGTCAGCAATCTCGATTGCGAAAGATAGGGGAGTCGTACTCGGTCTTTCTTAAGTCCCGATTGAGGTCATACACCTCGCCCTTCTCTTCTTCCGTGAGATCTTCGTCATAATACTCGTCTAAGGAACGTTGGATTTCGTCGATTTCGCCCCTGGCAGTCCCAACTTCGTTGCTCAGTTGCTGTATACGTTTCGCTCTCTTTCCCTTCCAGTCCTTGATTGCCTCCGACGCTAGAATATCCTAAGCAATCAGTATTAGCAAGAATCAAACGCGTTTGAGTTGCAGCTAAGCCTTACATCAGATCTAGTGCAGACGATTCCCACATTGCTCAGACCGGCTCTTCGCGCAAGCTCAAAGACGCTTGCCACTCCTACATCCGTCGTTGCGCGGCCAATGTTGCATACAGCAAGTACCTCGTCGCACTCAAGTAAATATCGCTCTGTAATGCTTCTTCGCGCAGAGTTCAAGTCCCGAAGTCCTTGACCAGGATATGAGTCATTCTATCTCTAATCACACTCTTCGTATCGTACTTACCAGGAAGGTCTACGAGAACCAGTCCTTTGCTCAAGATGTGTGCTTTGAGAAATACCCTATGATCTGTGAGCAAAGGGCCGTCATCACCCCTATCACTCCTGGTATGTATCAACGGATTGGCTTACTTGATCTTTCGTACAAAGGGCCAAATTGCCGGGCCCTGTGCCCCGGGCGCCTCCGACGTGAGTTGTATCAAGAAGTCTGAGCATTCTTCCTTGGAGCCTCTGATATGACGTCCTCCGAGCCGTGGAATTCTATCCTGGAGCCAACGTCGCAAGGTCGACAACACATGATCTTCTGGATACGTTGTAAGAAAAGCCTCGTTCTCGAGTCGCCCTCGGAACAAAGCTCGAAAAGTATCCCGAGCTACAGCAGCGTGCTCCTTAGCCTCCTCCAGCCCATCTGCGACAGTCATCTCTTCCGCATGTAAGTGAAACCTGCGGTACGACTGCAGTAAATCAGTGAATTGTTTCATCAAATCGTCTTGACTAAACAGCTCCACGTCAACTTGGAAATCATCCCTCATGTCGTAATGATACTCCGTGACAACACAAGTACAAGCCGCTCCACTATTGCTCTGTGACATGATCAGTGAAAATCTTAGCCTCCTTTCAAAATTGATGCGTACCGTTCTTGCCAGACCCTTCTGATGCAGGAGAGAGTTCAATAGACTGCTTTTACCTGATGTGTGTTAGCTGCAGGCGGTGTTTCCCGTTAGATGGGCAGTGTCTTACCGACACCAGAGTCCCCGACAAACCCGACAGTACGAGTCGGGGGGCACTGAAACCGGGACAGCTCTCTTGCCCGCTTATGTAGCCTCTTGATGGCGGAGTCCGGATCAATGTGGAGTGGGCTGCTTCCCAAAACCCGAGCCAATCGAGACATGAGCGTTTTCGCTTCTAAAAACGCGTTTTGCACGTCCGGGTGGTGAAAGCGATCATGAGGCAGCTCTTCGTCCTTCACGTCGTGAGGAGCTTGATTTGTTCTTGATACCCTGCGTGATCGACGAGGCGGGCGTGGACTCAACGACGTTTGTCGAAGCCCGAATACGGGGGAAGTTGCTTCTGGCTCTTGGTTTTCTGTCGTGATGGAGACAGACGGAAGAGCCTGTTGAAGTTCCGCCATTCCTAACTCTTCAGAGCCGCCATTGAGTGTGAGTTCGTTCAGAAGAGGCCCGATCGCCTCAATCTCCGCAGTACTTCGTGTACGATTGGCTCTCGATGAGCTTTGTTGACGACGAATGGGTCCATCATCGGTGGAAACAGTGGATGGAGTGGCACTCGACACAGAAGGTGTTCTCATATGACTGGTCGAGGACCTGGAAGCTGAGTCGAGCGCGATAGCCCTGCTTTGGAGCCGACCTGCCGGAGAAAACGAAGGTCCCCTCGTGTTATCCGGTGTCTTCCTGTCTTGGTTCGAGGGCGTTGACCCACGGAAAATGAACATGCCATCTCTTGCAGGAGTCGGTGATAGGTTCCGTTCGGTGTCGGATGACGATGCTGACGAATGGTCAGAGTTGGTTGGTCCAGGGCTTAGATTCCCCTCCTCATCTTCTGGTTCGAGGGAAGCAGGCGAGAAAGTTCGAGGTGTAAAGTTGGCCGAGGACGTTGAAGATGACTGAGTTGCCGCAGAACCAGCTGCGGGGTCCTCGTCAGAGTGATAATATTCCTAGTTTGAAATTAGGCAGTGATTTTACTGAAACGATGGCTACACATACCGCGACCTTCATTGCTAATCGAACGGATGTTCCGATGGCTGTAAGAAATGGGAAAGGAGTTACACCAAGGTTTGGCGTCCATTTCTTGAGCAGGTGGTCCCCATCTGATTTTCTATCTGAACACAGTCCTCACAGGCCCATCCCCTCCACCAATTTCAACATTTTGCAGCGGCCGGATGTCTCAATTGGGAATCGTATGCCCGCCCGGCTATCTCATTTCCAGAGGGTTGTTCCACTTCCAAGTACGTGTGGGTTGCATCGACAGCGGCCCGGAGGCGGCGCAGTCTCCTTGTTAGTTCCAAGTTCAGCCGTACGACAAGGGCCCTCGACCGCACCAACACCAACGACCAACAGAGTAAACGCGCGCCAATCCGAAGCCCATTGGGCTTGATGGTCCCAGTCGTGACACACTGAGTCAGTTGCATGCATGTCTAGCGGTTTCATTCTGAATATCGTCCGTCTACCGCAGTAAGAGAAGATTGCGTAAGTTTTACCACACAGAACGTTGATGGCATGGATGTCGATGATGAGGACGATAGGGTCGATGGAAAAGAACATAACAGGAACAATGATAGGGAAGACGACAGGGAAGATGACGAGAATGAGATGAATCGACATTTAATTGACTGAGAAGTACTCCGCCTAGTCAACAAAGCTCAAGCTAATGTATAGGCAGCGCTGCAATCTTGCTGCCGACATATTCTGGCCATAGCAGCCAAGACTGTGACCAGTAATTCGACCAGCTTTCAAGCTCCTGTGCCCCCCAGCACCCGCCGCAGAAATACGACGTCACAAGACGCTGTCAAAGTTGAAACCGAATTGAACATCTTGATCAAGACCTCCCTGCTCGCCAGAATGACCAACACTAGCCAACTCTGGCCACAGCGACCCGAAAAGGTAGCTCTCGAAGGACGTAAAGTCCGGTGTACCGCCCTCGAGACCCGCCAGTTCAGAGAGGCTTGATGCAGGCATACGATCCTCGCATCCAGATATACCAACACTGTCGGCGCCAGAATGAGGGGGCTCCTGCAGGGCCACCTTGGGGGTCGTGCCGGCCACCAGCGTTGCCAATGAAGCAGTGTGATATTGAGCAGCGGCCGCTCTCTTTGACTCTCTGGAACTCCACAGCTTTTCCAAAAGATCGCTGTATCCATAACAGATGTGTGACTCTGCCGATGAAACCTCCTTCAGAGCAGCGATGAACCGTCGGGCTAGACTTGCGACCTCTTCTTTCTGAGTGGTTCCCTGAATTGCGTCTGCGTCCAGGGCCTTATGCAAAAAGACAGCAGCATACAAGCCGTAGCTACACCCATCGGTTAGTATGCTTTTTTTCCACATGGAAACTTCAAATCAAAGCAACTCACAGGTGGTACCGAGACGGTAGATAGCGAAGCGTGTGCTTTGGGTCCTGTTCGTTTATGACACCTAACAAACGCCTCGCAGCGCTCGTTGCTCCAATTATGTACCTTGCATCTGGGGAGGACGTGATGCCTTCAGGGAAGAACGAAGTAAGACATCTTTTGCCAGCATTTCCCTGCCCTTCTGAAGCTTGTGGCCTCAATTTTCGTGTCACAACGGCATGAAACGAGAAAGCATTAATGTACAAGCACACATACTCATACAGCAAGCTTAGAGCAGCCCTTAGATTGAGCGAAGCCTTGAGGACCTTCCATCGCAAGTCCCAGTGCGTAGCGGACTCCATAAAGTCGTCAAGGTATCGAGGGTAATCTCCCTCGTGAATCATCGACAGTGTCCTTTCGGTTGAGGAGTATAGAATCGCGTGTGCGTTGTGCAGAATATGAGTTAGTTCCAAGTTGGCTTGCAAGACTGAAGCATAGTCTTCAAATGTTGTATCAGACGATGGTTGGAGAGTGGGAAAGTCTTTAGCGGTGAAGTTCGACGAGAGGGAGGGACCTCGAGACCAGAAGGATTGGCCAAGCCGGACGGATATTTGTCGATCAGCGATGTAGGTGACTGTTGTTGGTCAGTCATCTCTCTATAATAACGATGAGATTGTTACGCACACATCCAGATGAGCCGATTCTGATCCTGATCTTGAGAGGTGCTATTGCCGTTACCCCTGAAAGCTGCTCGATCCAGGCGAAGAGCGTATCCCAGTCTCACAGCCTGACCAACTACAGACCATGTAGTTCTCCCCTCTCCGAAGACGTCCTTTGGATTCCCAGAGGTCAAATGTTTACTCTCAACATGAGGCAGCCATTCAGATAGGAGTAAGAGACCTTCAACGGTTCGAGGAGTCTGCGTCCAAGGGACCGCCAGAAGCACCTGGAGCAGCAGACTCTGAGCGTGATTCCAACAATAGCGATGAACAACTGAATGTTTCGTGGAGTCTCTGGATGCGATCGTGAGAATGACCGTCAGGAGGAAGAAGTCAACCCTGCGAATGCGTTCCAAAGCTAATGGTCCGAGCAGGTGGGCTGGTACTAGAGGACAAAAGGGATGGTACTCCCGTGCATATCTTTTCAGTCAGCAGAATACAAGTGATACCTGAGCCTCAGGACTTACATTTCTAGAAGCTCTGCAACATCGTCCAGATGAACGACTCCGAGTTTCGTCAACTCGTAGTCATCCAAAATTGACCTCTGTTTCCCTAAAGAGCCATGGCCATCCCCAAGATTTCTTTTCGTAACATGGCTGACTCTTCCGACTTCTGAGTTTGCGCCAGGCTCTACTGACCCATGTTCCGCATCGTCAGGATCAAGAACGTACTGGTGGCCTCCCCTGGGACGATTCCCTCCGGATATAGCAGAGCCAGATCGCGTCAGGATATGCAGTGCATCAGACGGATTCCTAAGTCCCATCTCGGTGTTCTCGTCTACTTCATGCATGTCCTCTTCACTAGCCCCTTCCGCCTCTTGCTCTCTCTGGACCAACCCCTCTTCATTAACCGTTGAGGATGCAAGTCTTGGCGAGGGGTTCGGAATTTCCGCCTGTTGACTTGAGGCGCCATCGGCATGCTCGACCGCATACTTTCGAGAACGTCCACGATCCGGTATGATACATTTACTTCCGGAGTAGTAACATGATACACATGGAGGCTTCATGGGCTCTCCTACCCCTTCACTAAGATTCAAATTAGCGGCGTTTACAACTCACCTTCCCCGAAGGCACTCTTACAAGTTACACTTTGACTTGCGACTGCGACACCTGACGCAAGCCCGATAAGATCTCTTTCCCGTCCCAAGTGTCATTCTTGGAATGCTTTGAAATTTGCAAAGTAGCAATGAATCCCACTCAGCTCAGAATTTGGATGTCGCCGGTCCGAGTCGGTAATAAGTAGTGGGGTCCAAGCACGTCCGTCGGCAACGGGCGGCAAGGGACGGTAGCGGGCGGATGCGGACGGCCGCGGGCCGCAACGATGAAGATTTAAAGACACAAGAGATCGTATCATTTCTACATCGTGAAAACTATCGTGCCAACTAGTCAAACTGAAAGCTCCACAGGCCCTTCACGGCAACCCCTGCCTCACATCAGTATGCTCGTTTAGTCCCCAAGCCTGGCTACTGTCATCATGCACAGTCGCCCGCCTCATGTCCCTCCTGTACTTGTAAGCGAACTGCCCTCCCACTGCGCGGTGCATCGCCGCCGTGTTATCCCAAATGACTAGGTCTCCGACATCCTTCCACTCCACCATCACGCGGTACTTATCCTTCGTTGCATGCTCAAAGAGCTTCTCGAACAGCTCCTTTGACTCCTCCGCCCCAAGGCCTTCGATATGATGAATATGCATCGCAAGATACAAGTTCATCCGGCCGGACCTCTCGTGCTTCTGTACGAGTCTGTGCCGTCCCATTGGATAATCCGCCGGTTCGATGTTCGCGAAATGCTCCGGCGCGGCCAACTTCTTCGAATGGAGGATCGAATGGCACGCAACGTAGTTCTTCTCCAGAAGCTCCTTCTTGAAATCCTCATCGAGTTCATCCCACGCCCTCCGAGTATCACAGAACTCCGTGTTGCCACCAACACCCGGCGGCGGCAGCTCATGCGACAGCAAAAGCGAGTATCCCGCTCTTCGCGGGTTAAAGCTCGAGTCCACGTGAAAGAAAGAGTTTCCTCGATTGGCCTGCGCCCGCGGGCTCTTAGGGTCAACGAGCGAGCCGTCAGCTTCCATGTTGCCTACGTCAAACAGCTCGTCGTACTTGAGCCGGTTGGCGCGACCGGCCTTGTTATATGGCTTGACGTCGTCGAGCTCGCCGAACATGCGGGCAAGAGCGATGTGAGTTTCGTCAGTCAGTCCAGTCTTGCGGAGGACGACGACACCGTGCTATATAATGCTTAGCCATAGCAGACAATCTTTAGACATTATGCAAGTATACCTTGGTGACGAGATCTTGGATGAGCTTGAAGTTTTCCTCCGTCACATGAGGCGCAAACTGGAGCCCTTGGACCTCCACCCCGAAACCTGGACTAAGCTCTCGGATTTGGGGAGCGTCGAGGGTGGCGGTGGCCGTCTGCGTGGATGTAATCGACATGGTGTTTGGATTCAGTTGACGAAGTGATATATGTAAAGAAGAGAAATCGTCGAACAATGCGCTTTTTGGAGATGCTGCTGCACTGGCGAAGGAGTTTGGCTGGGGAATTGGAGACGTTTTTATAGACAGTGAACCATCTGGATAGTTCATCTCATTGGAGTTGGAACACCGAGTAGCCAAAAGGCCGATGGCAAGAAGCCCGTCCCTTACCGCGGGATTGGACGGTTTACCTACACAGTGATACCGTCATCGGGAACACAGTACAGGCAGTGAAGGCGGGGGAACTGGCTTATATTCATGTATCCAATGAACATGCGGGCAGGCAAGACCGCCTTATTTCCCTATGCCTGTTCGGCTATGATTCCTGTGTTGCTACTATGAAGAACGGCGACCGTAGGGATAACGGTCACGACGGCGACAACAACAACGACGACGACGACGAGACAGACGACAACAGCCTCGACATGGAATGCTACGCGGAAGTTTCCTGACTAGACAGCTCGCCATTGCTAACAAACACGACCAAAACAGCGGCATATCTGGTGCGATTTAACGTCAGCATACGTGAGTATCGTGGGCATTGGCATTTACGCAGCATGGCTTGTACTTCATGGAAAGGTGTGAAGGAAACTGAACCTACGCAGCTGTGGCAGCGAATATTTCTGCTCGCTTGGCCGTCGTGATCAGCCCGATATTCGACGCAAAGAGGATGGCAAAAACCGAAATCAGTATAAGTTTTGGCGTGCGGTTCTGTACAAAGTTCAACGCTATGATGGGGCCTAGTAGAAAGATGACTGATGTGACTAGAGTCACCAAGTTGACGGTGACCGTTATCGAACGCTGATTGAAGCGGGCAAAATAGTTGACACCATCGTCAGACATTTGTTTCTGTATTAAATACCTTGTCAGGATCACTGTGGTCAAAGGTGGAAGGGTGAAATTTGGCGTACCTCGGTTACCCAGTCACGTTGAAGAAATCTGGACAAGTAGTCCATGTCGTTGGGACTCTTCAAAGTAACAAGATCACTGGAATCTTTCAGAAATGATTTTGCCTTTCCACCTAGGATGTGATGAGGCTTCTCGAAAAAATGTCGTACGGCGGCTAATGGGCGGTTTTCAGGATGCTTAAGCTGCGCAATTTGGCTCTGCAACAGGAGCATTTCATCTATAACAGGATTAGTAGATTGTAATCAGCTATTTCAAGGTGATATGCGAAAGAAAGGCTGCTAGTTACGGTATCCGCGTAGCCTTTCGCGTAGTTCTCTTATGAGATCCATCCTTTCTTTTGCGTCCAGCCGGAAGTTGGCTGTCCCTGCTTGAGACTGCTCAACAAGCGTCTCCCACGTGCTTGCGGCATCTTTCAAATCCATATCGTCGCCCTGTACGGTGAGAAGATGCATGTTATCAAGACGCCTCTCCAACTCAAGGATCTCGCTTTGCATATACAGGAGGTTCGCGGCCGATAGCGTATCAAACTTTCGGAAAATGAGCGTTTCATTGTCGATATCTCGCGCCAGCCACGATGCTGCCGCTAGGTATCCGCCGTGTCTTTCAAAGTTTTGACTGTTGTGCATTGCTGGCTCGGTGAAATATCATGCTGTTTCCATGGACACATGGTCAACACGAATGAATGGTGTGCCACACAAGTCGAATTTGAGGCTGACGTGCATCATGCCGCTTATCACAGAAGATATCCCGCTAATACGCCCGGCTACAATGTTCATAGTAACATGTGACCCAATCAAAAATATGAGGCTTACACTTCCAGTCGCTGTCAGCACGTCTGAGTCATCTGTCTACCTTGGTCGCAGCCCGAAGCCCCCGATGCCCATGAGCAGGCAGGTTGGGTCATTCTAACTTCAACTTCCTCCCCTCTCGAGTCCCGCTACCCCCAACCGGCCTCGTAAAGACCGCTTTTGGTCTTGGAAAGTTCTGATACTTTTAACAAACGATATGTCGGCCCCCTTCAAAGGGCCCTTTATTTACAGTGCGTGACGCACGTCTAAAGGCCTTCGCTCGTGGCAACAGCTGGAATCCAGTAACAATGACGCATCATCTCGGCGACAGCCCTCTTATGAAGATTGACAGGACAAATTTATTCGATACAGCAGCAGGCCGCCAGAGTATGATCTCTGAAATTCTTACCGTGCCTTGTTTTTCGACAGGCGGCTAACAGATCGCAGGCCTTCCATGGTTTCACCCAGTGGATCGCCCGCACGTCGAGATTCCTTCCATCGAAAGTTTCGGAGGATGGGCGACTGTAGTGCGGGTTGAACTTCATACGGGTGGAAGTGACAAAAGCCAGGAACCTCCAGATGTGTCTGACATGCTGCGGCAGACACTTGCAACCATCAAGCACATTCGGTCTTCCGCTGCTAAAGGAGATCCCTCATCAACGCAGAAACATCTCGCGTCTGAGAAACGAAGGCCGATGAGGCAAGGATTAACATTTGAAGTAAATGGAAGCCTCAACGGGATTGCGGTGGTGGCAGTCCCCGACACAGGATCCTGCTTCAACATCATATCGGAGGATAAGGCAAGATCGTTGGGTCTGGAACCCATAGCCGGCACGCATCGCCAGATGTCTTTGCCCAACGGAAGAAAGGCAATTTCGCCCGGCGAGGTGAAGTTGACCTTCACTTTCGATGGAGAAAAGGAAACGCACGACCTCCTCTGCAGCGTCTTGCCCAGTGCAACTCGGGATCTAGTCCTGGGCAGTGCGTTTCTCAAAGCCACTATGACAATGACACGCTACGCTCACAGGCTTAAGAGAATTCTCTGCAGCCTGGCGCAGCCGTCATTGAATCTCGTCGGCGCCGATCAGGACCTTTTGGGCGGCTACATCAACGGCAGAGAGTGCTTGGCGGTGCCGGACACCGGGTCCGACATTATGGTCATCTCACTCAAACGTGCCCGCCAATTGGGCCTGAAGGTTCACAGCAAAGACCAACATCGAAATCTCGTTGAATTCCTTGATGGATCACGGGTGCGCACAAACGGTATCGCTCAAGCAGAATGGCAATTCGCCTACGGCGAATCACCAATCCGCTGTGATTTCCACGTCATCAAGGGTTTGCCTGTCGATGCAATCCTAAACAACACCATGCTGGACGAGTATGATGTGTTTAGACAATACGAGGAGCGCATCGGATCGTCGGAGAGCCTCCAGGCCACCGTGAACCTCGGCATCTATGGCATCTCGCTTGTGGAGGTATGCGAACAGAAGATTCGCTCTCTGTCGGACAGCTACTTGGATGACAGTAAGTTCCTTCGATATGTCTACATGGTATGTTAAACCGGAAACTCACGTTTGCCTTTCAGTCAAGTCAGACAACCCCTTTACCCCAGAGAAAGTCGAGCGCGAGCGCGCACGCCGGGACGAAATCCGAGACGCCATCGCCCAAATCCCTGACGAAGCACTTCGAGCAACGAAACAACACCAGGAGTACTTGCGAAAAAGGTTATGGGACGAACTCAGAAAGCCCCGTCTCGAGGCGAACGTCAGCACTGGAACAGCGCAAGATAAACACTCGATAGCTAGCCACAGAAATCAAGGTAGTCGGGATACTTATCGGGTTCCCAAGGCAATACGGTCGAATAATATAGGTGCAAGACAACTAGAAGAAGGTCTGACGGTGGACGATAGTCACAGCTCGCAGGCGACGCAACGAAGTCGGACAGGCCTCAAAGCCCTGAAAAGATTCTTTCGGTAGCGTTTGAGAGGAAGAAGAACCGTATCGCGTTAACTCCCACGGGTGTGAAAATATACGAGAGCAGAGGACGTCACATGCTTTTGGGGCACAGCGAAAACAGGCATTGGGTTTGATTTGAAGCGGGTGGCGGTACTCTTTCAGTGTTTGGAGAAACAAGTCTTTTGGCAGGCGTTGAAGTGTGTTCAACCCATTAATTTAGGAAGTCGCCGTGCTTCATATGCAACGAAACCGATTCCCCATGCTTTGGCCTAACAGTTGGTCCAACACGTCATGTCCCTGTCACCATTCCCAAGTCACCACACCACGTCTTACGGTGATCGTCAATCCCACAAAGCAGTATTCTCGCTAGCGGAGCATCGCGGTATTGAACGGCGCACCAAGATCAACCATATCCTCGCCTTCTGGGACACCATCCTTGATGAGATCAACAACTCCCATAGAAGGAAGTACCCCAAGATACGGTCACAGCGAGACGCCGTCACTCTATCCATCCATTCAATAGCCATCACACCACATCACCACCACAAGGCACACATAATCTTCACTTAAACTGTCGAGGCGACTTTCACTGTCTAAAGGTAATAATACATCCCACGCCTCGTACACCCAAGAGCCCGCCTTCTACCTCAACCTCAAATAAGATCCCATCCGTCGAGGCGTCAACAACGAACCTCTAAAGACAAACGTCTAGGGCGAAAACAACCGCCAAATACCGGAGCCTCGGAAAGATAATAATGAAAGAATACACACAAAGAAGCTTTTGTAATAAAGTCTAAAACAGTCAAGACGCAGCAAACTTTCGGCCGCGACTGTTCGTCTCTTGATGCAAATCCGCATGGTAAACCCCGCCCCTCCGACGCCAGGCATGTGTGCGCCCAGCTTAGTAGTTTCCGTCCGATTTCATATTGCTACAAATCCACAAATCCCTTCCCGTATTCTTGTTGTCTTGCAAAAAGCGAATGTTCCGTCTCTCTATCGTGTCAGGTGGTGTCTCAGACCTGGCCGTCCGCGACGGCGAGGCGTTGCTTCAAGGTCTTGGCCTTCTTGCCGCCCACGCGCCGCTTCTTCGCTCCCTTGACGTCGGGCTCTGCCACGGGCGTGGCCGTACCTGAAGTACCGTTGGCTGCGTTGCGATCGTCGAAGTTGCCCTCGCCTGGAAGTCTGTTAGCATGTTGAGGATCAAGGGAAACGGAAGAAAACTCACCCTCGTGGTACATCTCGTCCAAACTAAGGTTCTCGTTGACCACACGCTTGCGCTTGCCACCCTTCTTCTTCTGCGGCTTGTCGAGCTCGCCGCTCTCGAGGAGCTCTCTCTCGCGACGCTCAATCATCTCGGCCTGGTCGTCGTCCGCAAGCCACATGGCAATATCACGGTTGCGGTTCTCAGGAGCGCGACGACCAGAGAAATCGACAGAAGCGCCGCCACCCGTGATGACGACACGCTGCACCTCCTCCTTCTGCATAGCACGCTTGCGGATACGTTCTTCGATGGTGCCGCGGGTGATGAGACGGTACACCGTAACCTGGCGAGTCTGACCCAGTCTGTGCGCTCTGTCCATGGCCTGCGAGTCGATGGTAGGGTTCCAATCGGAGTCGTAGAAGATGACGGTGTCGGCAGACGTCAGGTTGATACCGAGACCACCGGCACGGGTGGACAGCAGGAAGATGAAGATCTCAGGGCGAGTTTGGAAGTCGGCAACCGTATCTCTTCTGTCCTCGAGCTTGGTGGAACCGTCGAGACGGCAATACTTGTAGTTTCGGTAGGTCAGATACTCCTCCATCAGATCGATCATGCGAGTCATCTGGAAGTAGAGCAGCACGCGATGACCCTCGGCCTTAAGCTTAGTAAGTAGCCTGTCGAGCACCGCGAGCTTGCCACTGTCCGTGACGAAGCGACGCATGGATGGCACAGCGATGTTGGTGAACTTTCTCTTCTCGCTGTCGGGGGCAGGCAACAGCTTGTGGGGCGGGAAACGCTCGATCGGAATCTTCTCCGTGACCATCGCCCGCTCTTCGTGGATGGTAGGGCCGAACAAGCTCTTGCGCATGGGCATATTGAACATGATGTTCTCCCTCTCAATGTCGGCGCCACGGCTGCAGCAGCTGACCTCAATAGGGGGCGCTGAGGCGCGAGGACGACCAGCTTGCTCCAGACGACCCAATCCACTCTCGGAGTAGTCGCTGCGGGCGACGTTCATCAGGTTGGCCAGGATACCCTCCTCGGTAATGTCGACCAAAGGCTGCCTGTTCCTGCGCTCCTTGATCTGGAACAGTGCATGAGCAGGCGTGAAGTTGATGTCCTCAGGCTCGTCGTAGGCAACATTCATGTGGCCCAAACGATTCTTCTTCTGGGACAGCTCGACTGCGCGAGTGAAGATGTCCTGATGGCTGGCCTTGTACACCTCGTTCGGGCTAGTGTCGGCAAAGCGCAGGAATGAAAAGTTGTCAGAGCCCTCCATGCTGTCTTTGATGTGCTCCGGGGTGAAAATGTTCATCATGTGCTGCAGGTTCTTGTTTCGCCATCCCGCCTTGGGGTTGTTGATGTCGCTCTTATTGACGCGGCCATCTCCTCTCCAGAGGAGCCGAGGCAAGTCGTACTCAATGGTGTTGCGCGTTGAGTAACCCACATTAACCTCATTACCTTCTCTGATAAATGAAGCTGTCTCGGCGAAGTACCCAAAGGAGAACGGAGACGTGGTGTCGGCTCTCTCAAACAGATCGGGGTGGTTGCAGACCTTTCGGAACTGCATGACGAGGTTCATAAGAGTACCAGAATCGTCGCTGTCGCCTGCAGTAGCCTTCTCGATAAGATCCATGATGCTGATCTGGTTCCGAAGGTTGCTGTAGATGGCTCTCTGTCTGTAGGTGAGGTCGCAGTAGACGTCTTCCTCAATCTTGTCTCCGAGCTCCTTCTGGACATGCTTCTTGACACGACGCAACATGAATGGCTTCAAAATCATGTGCAGACGCTTGAGCTGGTCCTCGTTGAGCTTGGTGTTACTCTGAGCGTGCGACTCGATGTCCTTGGAGAACCATTCGCTGAACTCGTCGTGAGAGTCGAAGAGTGACGGCATGATGAAATGGAGCAAAGCCCACAATTCCTGCATGTTGTTCTGGATGGGAGTACCGGTAAGCAGGAGACGGTTTCGGCAGTGGAAGCCCAGCAAGCTCTTCCATCTGGAACTCTGAGAACTCTTGATGGCTTGGGCCTCGTCGAGAATCATGTACTGCCACTTCATCTTCTGGAAGTACGCAACATCAGACACGACAAGCTGGTACGACGTAACGCAGACGTGGAAGGATGCCTCCTTCTTGTACGTCGAGTGCTTACGATCCCAGAACTTTCGAAGCACCTTTCTGTCGCCGGCAGAACCCCAGTACGGGAGAATCTTAAACTCCGGCACGAACTTGCGGATTTCCTGCTCCCAGTTGTGAAGGGTGGAGGCGGGTGCGACGACGAGGAACGGACCCCAGATGTCGTACTTTTCGGCGAGGTAGGCCATGACGGAAATGGACTGGACAGTCTTTCCGAGACCCATCTCGTCTGCAAGAATACCGTTGATGCCCTGCTCGTACAGGTTGGCGAGCCAGTTGAGACCCTTGAGCTGGTACTCCTTGAGCTGGGCGTTGATGAGCTTGGGCTGCTCGATTTCGACGTCGCCCATACCGGCAGGGTTCTGGAAGTTCATCTCGCCCTCCTCGTCCATGTCGGGACCCTGAGGCTCGTTGAACTCTCTGGCCTTTCTCTGCGCCTCTGCAATGGCGTTCTGAGCGTTGGCCATGGCAGCCGCGCGCAGGTTCTCCTCGCTCTCCTCGTCAAAGTCGAGGTTCTCGAAGTTGGTAACCTTGGCGCCCAGAGGTCCGGTTGGCTCATCAACGTCCATCTTGTTCTCATCGGTCGCGGCCTTCTTCTCGCCAGCGGCAACCTCGGGGTTATCGGTGCTGCGCTCGACTTCGTCCGTCTTGATCTTCTTGCCGATAAAATGGGAGTAGAGCTCGGTCTGAGAGATAAGGAAGTTGAGCTTCCTCTTTTGACGGGCGGCTTCGCGCTCTGCTTCTTCCTTGCGGGCGTTTTCAATCTCCTGCTTTTCAGCAGCCTTCCTGAGATCACGCTCCTCACGCTCGTTGCGCTTCCAGAAGCCCATCATGTCACGCATGACACGCTTGGCGCGAGCCTGCTGGTCCTTGGTGCCCTTGTTCGTGCGCAGCTGCCACCTCTTGGCCTCCTTGGAAGCGAGAATGGCAGTCTTCTTGAGGTTCGAAGCCTTGGTTTGGTAAGACTCCGCCGCCAGCTTGTAGGTCTTGGTGACATCTTTGCGGGCCAGGTCGCGCCAAATCTGGTCGTAGATCTGAAGGAAGCCCTTGGTCTCGAACTTGGCGTCCTTGTTGGGTGGCTCCTCGGGCTTGTCGTCCTTCTTCTCCTTCTTCTTCTTTTCCTTCTTGCCCTTCTTCTCCTCGACGGGTTCGACAATGGTTTCTTCGTCGCCGTCGAGTTCGCCGTCGGGCATCTCGATGTCGGCCTCGTCCAGATCCTTATCCTTGTTCTTCTCCTTATCCTTATCCTTGGACTTCTTGTTGAACTTGATGCGGATCTTGCCCTCTTCCTTGGCAGGCAGCTCCTCGCCGGCGTCGATGGCAGCCTGTGCGGCCTCGGCAGAATCCTTCTCGGCCTGCTTCTGCTCCTTGGACTTCTTCGGCCTGGGCCCGCTGCGGCCCTTACCCTTCGGCTTCGTACCAGGCTCCATGTCGGATGCTTGGAAGGTGGCCATCGTACCGCCCTCGAGGTTGAGCTCCACAAGGTTGCGAGCGGGTCCCTTGATGCCCTTCTGCAAAATGAGTTTTGTCTGCTGCGCCTTCTTGTTCGCACGCTCGGCATCCCTCAGGTGCTTTTGCTTCTCGGTCTCGTCTTCGGCAAGGCGGGCGCGTTCGAGGGCAAGCTTCTGCTGCTCCATTGTGACGGCCATGGATTTCTCGCGGCGTCGCTTTCGCTGCATGTCCTTCTTGCGCTCCTTCTCGGCAAAAAGCTCCCGTTCCCTGACCTCGTTCATGGCCTCCTCGTAGTAAATGTCATCGTAGCGGCGCTTACCAAGATCGGCATGGACAGTCAGCCGACGGGTCATATCCGTGGCGAACTCTTCGCGTCGCTGGTCACCCTGGGCGCTGTCATTTGTCTGCATAAGTCTGCGGCGCTTGTTGCCGCGCTGCTGGAACTGTGCATGCTCCTCGGCGAAATCAGCATCGTCAAGGTCGTCGGCTTCCGCGTCGAGCTGGGCAATCAAAGCCTGCACCTTCTTCTCCTTCTCTGCGGACAACGTCTTCTGCTTGGGCTGGCCGTTGGCTTGACGCTTAGCAGGGACGCGAGGCGTCGGGGTCTCCAGCTTGGAGGACGAGCGACGGCTGGTCTTGGGTGTAGACTCGGCATCTCTGATATCGGAAGCCCTTGACTTTGACTTTCTAGGTACTCTCTCCTTCTTCTCCCTGCGGGCGAGCGGCGTGCTGGATCGCTCCTTAGGCTCGGGACGGAGCTCGATCTCGGCTTCGCGCTCGGTTTTGACGGGCGGGTCGACGGAGCGAGGCTTCTCACGGTCGGGCTTCGGGTCGGACTTGACCACCTCCTTCTCCTTTTCCTTTTCCTTTTCTTTGTCTTTCTGCTCGACGGGCGGGGGCGATTTAGACTTTGGCTTGGAGATGGGTTCGGAGCTCGAGAGGATGTTGGAGAAGGACATGGGGTCGGCGGAGCGGCTAGGAGTCTGCGACAGTTAGAACGCGACCGTGTCAAGCGTGTCAATTGATAAGAAGCTTACGCTGGCGGGAGCTGGTGCTTTCAAGGGAGAAGGCTCGGGCTTGCCGAGAGGCGGCAGGGACGTGACGGGGCCGCCATTCGAGGAAGAAGCGTGCACGCTGGGGGAGGCAGCGTGCCGCAGGCTGGGGGACGTCATGTGCGGCGTGGCCCTGTTTGACGGGCTGATGGAACCGGCAGGCGGTTGATGGGACTGGTGATGGGAATGGGTGGTTGATCGCGGACTCCTCGGGGGGAAGTTTGCGGCTGATGGAGACGTGTAGCCTGCACCGTTCTTGTAGTAGGGGTGGGAGTCGCGAGAGGCCGGCTCGGTTTGCGAGTAATTACCGTAAGGATCGCGGGTCTGCGTGGTGGTGAAGAGAAAAAATTGATTAGTCGGGTGGTGGGTGATTCAATGGAAGATGGAAGACGCAGTGTGCAGGATGGCAAAAGGCCACGATGGATTGGTTTGATTAGGGAGGAAGAGAAATAGAATTTTGGGTTGAGTCCTGGGCTGGACCAGTTTGGGTTGGGTTGGGAATTTTCATTCGGGTAAAGTTGGAGATGGGCGACGGGCTGCGAAGGGGGCACCGCACACGCTCCTCCTCCCGTGTTGCTGGTGGTGGACGTGTAGTGTAGTGCAGCACTGCTGTGACTGGTCTGAGGTCTGCCCCGGGTCCAGTGATGATGGATGTGGTGAGGAGAGGAGAGGAGAGGTGGATTGGGTGAAGTGGTGACGGGAATGAACGACGAAGATCGGGGAAGCGAAGGGGGAGGCGGCGTCGTCCAGGTTCTTGGTGGTCCTGGTTCGCGGTCCCAGACGCAAGGTCCCAGCACTCTTCTCTCACACTGATGAGGTGGAAGGGATGGATCTGGCGACTTTGCTGCCGCTACCAAAAAGGACTGACACGCCTGGAACACTGGACGGGTGCGTTGATCGGTGACGGCTGACGAGGCGACAGACAACCTACACGACTGGGGAATGGGGAGAGACGAACAGAGCGTCAGAGGGCAAGTGCACCACCTTTTCCCCAACAGCAGGTGCTACTTTTTCAAGGTGCAGCCCACGATAAGGAAAAAAAACGGGGAAGCGCGTGGTGTCATTGAAGCAACCCGTGAACAATGAGGCATCCAGGCAATCCCTCTGCTGATGCTGATGCTGCTGATGCTGATGCTCTCGCCTCCATGTCTCTACTGCTGGACTCCCGCGCCATCGTCTCCCAAGATCCGGATGGGGCAAAGACAGCAGAGATTACAAAGGCGTCAGCACCAACACCAACACCAACACCAACGACAGCACAGAGCAGCGCCGGTAGCATCAGCAAGCAGACAGCCACTGGACGATCAGCTGCACAGACGGCGGCACCACTACCAACAGCAAGCTGGATGTTTGCCTACCTGCAACTGTCGCCTTACAAAGAAAGAGTGATACATGATACGTGATATACAGCCGCTGGTGCAAGTGACGAGGACAAGCTGCTTTTAATACGGCGACAGCACGCGTGTCGCATTGCATCGCATCGCATCTCAGCGCAGCGCAGCGCGACTACTGTTACGAACAAGGACGGGCAACCACAGCAAAACTGACAGACAGACACAAATAAATCGAGCTCCTCTTACCTTGGACGGCGACGTCTTGGCCGCGCTGTTATGCCACGATCCCGCGTCCGAAACCCTCCTCTCTCTTGTGGTATCTGTCAGCGGGTCGTAGTAGCTGCTCGTGGCCGGCTTCTCGCGCGACGCATGCGACTCGGGCGGCGGGTAGTATCCGCTGGGGGGATGCAGCGGCGACAACGGAGGCGCCTGGTGATGCCCGGCTCCGGGGCTGCTGCTACCTCCCAGTGCCGGCAGCGAGGGCGCAAGAGGCCCGCCGGCAGACGGCGTCGACGAGTAGAGGGGATTCGGATGCGACAGGCCGGACTGGTGGGTTCGCGGGGAGTGGTGCGGGTGGGAGTGCGACGAGGCCTTGGGCGACGAGTAGGACGAGTGCTGCGGGTGATGGAACTCGGACTGGGTTGGTGATCGCAAGCTGAAGCCCGAATGGCGCGCGCCGCCGGGTGCTGGGTTCATGATATCGCGGTGGTGGCTGCGGCGGTCGCGGTCATCCCGTTCGTCGCGGTCGTCGTGGCGGGAAGGCGCTTGCAGCACCGTCGACCGGAAGTCTTTGGACGGCTCCATTGTGAAGGAGATGCAATGCGGCGGAGGCACCTAGAACGAACTGCGCACGACGATGCGATGTGGGAGAAGGGAAGGGGAGGAAGGGGAGGGAAAGGGAAAGAGGGGGAGAATTACTGCTGCAACGAGGATCGCGGACCCATGTGCAGTTGGCGGGTGGTGGACAGCAGGACGGGATTACGCGTTGGGGGTTTCGACAAGGACGTGACCAGGCCAGGTGAGGCGGATCGCGAAAAAAAGGTACGTGGTGGTGTGGTGTTTGGTTGGCGTCGTTGCCGGTGCAGGGATGGCGTGCAGGCGATTGTTGCGCCGGTTCGGCGAGGGGAGGAGGATGGGTGATGCTATTGCGAAGGTCGGGGTGAGGGAATTGAAAGGTTGCGAGATAATTGTACCCTAGGCGCAGCAAGAAAGCGGGTGGCAATGAGGGTTGGAGTCGGTGTCGAGATCCAATGCGTGCGAGGTGGGCAACCTGGGCGTTGGTGTGCGTGTGTGCGGATCTCGGAGCTAAGGCGAGAAAGAGAGGCAGGTGCAGGTAAGGTACACTCGTGGTGAGGTGAGGTGAGGTACGGATACGCGCTGGGTGGGTGAGTCTGGCCCTCTGACGTTGGATTGGAGATTGGATTGATTGGAGCTGCCCAGCTTCAGCTTGGCTATCCGCGAGAGCACACTGCAATATCTATTGATGGACGTGCTGTGCTGCGATGGGGTGGACAAGCAGTGCTGCTGGCGGTAAGATATCGACGGATTGTCAAGCTCAGCGACGGGGTGCGCTATGGATTCGAGTGCCGTAGACCCTGCAAACTGCCCCGATGTAGTGGTGGTGGTGGTTGGCGATGACGATGGTGCAGCTCGATCACCAAGACCAAGTCAAGATGGTGGAAAAGAAAAGGAATGGGATGGAGGGGAAGAAAGTGGAAGTGGGAAGGAAGGGGATGGGGGGATGAGATGATGGGAACAGAACAGGAAACAACAGAAAGCGAGGGCGAGAGCGCGGATAACGGGGGAGGGAGATGACACTGATGGGATGGGTGGATTGGCCTTTCCTTGGACGTGGACTGGACGTCCAGTGTGAGTGTGGACGACTGCGCGACTGACTGACGACGGGAGTGTGTGGCCGAGGGCGACGACGAACCTCCCGCCTTGCGTGCGCCTCGCCTCGCCCTCGTCGATGCACCGCGATTGAACCTCGTTTTTTTTCCTTCCTTGTCTGTTGCAGCTGCCTTCCCAATCATGCGGTGTGTCTGTCGGTTTATTACCAGACCTCCTTCCTCACATTTTTCCTACTTCTTTCCTTGCATTATGGATAACATATGTGTTGAGGAAGCAGCAGCTGCATGGCCAGCCAGTCCCTCCGTCCTGCCACTCTCACTCTCTCATCTTCACGAAGCAGGTGCGACTGCTCCTTCTTGCCTGTCAGTTCCCAGCTCCCGTGAGGATCCCGTCGCGATTCACCCACTTTTGGAAGGGACGTCTCTCCCACCACCCCCAGCTCCTCCTTCCTGCAGCTGCGGTTTTTGCTTGGCCCGGGACCTTCCCAGCTCTTTCCCAGCAGGCAGGACACTGGAGCCAGAAAAGCAACCAGGCACCTCCCCACCCCACCACCCTGCTCCGTCGGGCTTAGCGTCCTGCCCTCCCGCCAATCCCGGCACACGTCTGAGCCTCTTGGGTTGCTTCGCGCCCCTTCACCTTCCCTGCCCCGGCCGGCCCAGTCCAGCCTACCGCCCACATCAGTCCAGACGGAACGTCTTGTACTGTCACGTATCTTCCCACGTCTTCTAGCACAGGAGCTACTTCTCACATACAGCATCTCCCTGAGGCATTTCAGCCGCCTCTCCCAGTTCCCCCAAACTCCTGACCGTCCATCTGCCATCGTCCCGTCCCTTCAGACAAATTCTCGACCGCCAATGCCCATGCCAACTCGCACATCACAAACCCCCAAAGCTTGCAGAAAACGTCGAGAGACTGTCACAGAATCGATTCGGACAATACACACGCAATCATCACTCCCAGCACCGTAGCGGCACCAAAATCGCCGCCCACACTCACACTGACCAAAAGTCCCGACTGCCCCGGAAAACCCGCTGGGAATGGCCTCAATCTCACCTCGCCCCCAGAAACCCTCCCCCCGACCCAAGACCTCGGCAATCACAAAAACTCAAATCTCGCCATACGAGCACGTCGACGCTCCAAATTGACTCGTGATACGACACAGTCGCAACACGTCTTGGCACTCATTTTTACCTTTTGATTCCCCTTCACCAAATTCGGATCCCAGCTTTGATTCCCCAAGCCACACGATCTATTTGATCCATTGATCCATCTTGTGCTGATGGCGATGGTTGCATGCACAGTGGACGACAACGCAACGCCCCCAAAAAACCTGCTCCCAGCGCCAAACCTACAGCAAGTTCTGCAGTGAGGGGGCGCGACAAAATGACCGACCCAAAACCCACTCCACCAACAAAAAAAAACAGAACCCCCATCAACTAGATTCCCCAGCAGCTCATCTTACCTCCCTGGGCCCCTTTTCCCTCGCATCCAAATTCACTTCCGACTTCCCGTTGATCACCCTCCCCCAGTCCCGTTCGTTCCCCGTCACGATGGTCATGGTCACCGCAAACTGCACCGCTCCCATTCCTCAGCAACCCGCGACCAACAACGTCAGGCACACCCCGGCCCAGAAACGCCATCCTTTCAGGGCGGTTGGTTCGGGGGGTAGGATCTTGGGGTGGGAGGACCCCTTGAGATCCGAAATCTGCGCTACTGGGAAATTGTTAGTGTATCAATCCCTCCACAATGCACAACTCGTTCGGCATCTTCACGCCATCACTCATCACCCTATCCAATACCTACGATATCTCGCCACCTTCATTCCATCCATCTAAATCTCCAAGGTAATACGCAACACACAACAGAACACCGAAACTGGTCGTCTCCCAAATCTAACAACAGACCCTTCCCCCACTCATCCCACGCCCGCCGCTTCACTGGCGCACCTCCGCAACCGCGTTGGTAGTGTCCCCCGCAATCCCTGCCCGTCATCACCCGGGCCTCGTCTCCCCGTGAAATCACGTGCATCAGACCTCCTCCGCCTTGCATCACCTAAAATTTCGTCAGAACGCAGCGTCAGCGACAGCAGCAGGAAAAAAGTTCTCCTCGGGGGGCGGAGACGCTGATGCCGGCCACTGACTCACTGCTAAATTTCACAAGTTTGCCGCTGTAGCCATCTGCGCAAACATTTTAACACGTCACCTCACAGATTTGCCGTTTTGTTGAGGTCTCCCATGTCGGCGCATATCGGATTTTTGGCTTTTGTATCTCGTGCTTCCTTGAAGTCCCGTGATCGTGATAGCTTCACCAAACAGACAACTTGCAGGGTCACGCCATATTCACGTAATTGTGTCCCACAATGTGCATTCGCAATCAATGGCCGAAGCCTCTATTGTCCTCGTCGTCTAAACAAGAACCCCAATGTCAAGAATAAAAGAAAAAAGTTCGCAACTGCAGATATCTGTCTATCCCATTTGCCAATGCAGAGGCGGCATCCGCCCTTTTGGAAAGAAACGCGCGGTTTTGCCAATCTTTCACTTCCCTGCCCTCGGATTCCATCCGTGCCATCTTTCCATGCTGTCCGCCTCATCTTCAATTCCCGTCTCCCTGGTTGCCCGGCCTGGGTCATGAGCGGCCGTGGCAGCGGCGGCACGCTTCAAATCAGAAGAGTAGTAGCAGTCATTTCAAGTCGTGAACCCCTACCCTCCTTTTGTTTTCCTTGTTCTACTATGCCTTTCATAAAAAACAAGAAACAGAAACCGCCCGCTTTGTGAGGAGGAAGAGAGAAGATTGGGGGGCAAATGCAGCACCCGGCCCCTGAAACCTTCCGTTTTTGGATGTCGTAAAAACCGTAGGAAACAATCTCTTCTTAGACAGCGCCGGCCGTGATCATCTTCTTGCGGAGGTAGTTCTTGTACTCGCCTATCGTGCCGTCCCAAGGCTTGATGGTCTTGTTCTCGCACACCAGAATCTGCTTGGCGATCTTGTCCAACAGTCTATGACGGGGTTAGCATTAGGCTTATGGAGTGAGATGGGTCTAGAAACATACCTGAAGTCGTGGGAAACGACGATGACACCACCGCTGAAGGCGTTGATGGCGTCGGCCAAAGAGTCAATGGTGGGGATATCCAGACCGTTGGTAGGCTCGTCGAGCAGCAGCATGTTGGGGCTCTCGATGGCGAGCAGGGCGAAGACGATACGCGACTTCTGTCCATCGGACAGGGTGCCGATCAGGGAGGTCTGGGCCTCACCGGTGAGACCGTAGCGGCCGAGCTGCTGACGCCAGTACTGATAATCCTGGGACTTTTCGGCATACTTCTCACGGACGAAGTCCAGCGCCGACTTGGTGAGGTCGAGCTGCTCCGCAGAGTGCTGGGAGTACAGGCCGAGCTTCAAGTGGGTGTGACGGGTAACGGAACCGTTGGTGGGGGAGAGCTTGCCGGTCATCAGGCGCAGCAGGGTGGACTTGCCGACACCGTTGGGGCCCACGAGGGCGGTACGGGAGTCCATGTCGAAACCGAGGTCGATGTTGCGGTACAGGTCGTCCTTGGCGTCGCCAGAGTAGGAGAAGGTGACGTTGTCGAAAGACAGGACGGGAGGGGGCAGCTTCTCGACGTCGGCAAAACGGAAGGTGAAGACCTTGTCGGGGATGACGGGCTGGATGAAGCCGTCGGCCTCCATCTTGTCGAGAATCTTCTGACGGGACTTGGCCTGACGGACCAAGTTGGCGTAGGTACCGGCGGAGGCGATGAACTTCTTGATGTGGACGATTTCGTCCTGCTGCTTCTGGTAGGCCTTCATCTGGTTGGTCTCCTGCTCGGATCTCGTCTTGCTGTACGAGTCGTAGTTACCTCCGTAGTAGAGGAGCTGCTTCATGCGCATGTCAAGCATGTTGGTGCAAACACCGTTGAGGAAATCCATAGAGTGGGAAACCAGGATAAGCGTACGCTCCCACTTCTTGAGGTACTCCTCAAGCCACACACAGGCCTCGAGATCCAAATGGGCAGTGGGGTCGTCGAGCAACAGCAGGGAGGGCTTGACGAAGAGGGCCTTGGCGAGGGCGACACGCATTCTCCAACCACCAGACATGTCCTTGGTCTTCTTGTGGATGGTGGTCTTGTTGAAACCCAGACCGGTCAGAATGAGGGAGGCACGGGTAGCGAACGTGGAGGGGTCCATCTTGTCCATGTGCTGCAAAATTGTTAGCTGGCGGTTGCTCGTCTTTCCCGAGTAGAGTATCACATACCTCGTACAGGTCCATGAGGACAGGGTCCTCGGGGCCGCTCTCCTCCAGAATCTGCTCAGCCTTCTTGTCCAGGCGCTCCATCTCACGCTCGGCCTCGGTGACGACCCACTCAAGGGCACCCATGTCGGTGGGGGGAGCACCCTCGTTGAGAAGGTAGATGTCGACGTGGTCGGGGATGGGGTACTCGCGGTGGGCGATGGCCTTGAGCAGGGTGGACTTTCCGCAACCGTTCTCACCGAGGAGACCGTAGCGGCGGCCGTAGGTGAGCTCGAGGGTGGTGTCGGTGAAGAGGACGCGGCCGTGGAAGACGAGGGATGCACTGGTGATCTTGACGTCTCTGCTGCTGGGGACGGAGGCCAGGACACCGGTGGTGACACGGTCGGAGATGCCGTGCTTGTCCATCTGGGCGGCGAGGCGGCTGACCTCGTCCATCTTATCGGCAGAGGTGGCGGGGCCGTCCTCGCCGTCGCCGTTCATCGACGATGCGGTGGTGCTGGCATTCTTGGAGGCGCCCTCCTTCTCGGCCTTCTTCTCAGCGCGCTTCTTGGCGAGCTTGCTCTCGCCCTTGGCAGCGAGTCTCTTCTCCTTGGAGGCGGAAACCATGATGGCGGTGTTGTGATGGAGGAGGAGGAGGGGGTTTTTTGGTGATGGATGACGATGGCGGGGTCGTCGTCTACTTTTTTAAGCGATGGCGGGGAACGTGGTCGTCCGGCAGAAAAGCAAGAGGGAAAAAAAAGAGAAACACGGGACCCTTGTGTGTTTTCTGATGATGCGGTCGACTACGATGGGAAAATGCCACGCAGCGTCAAGTCGGCGATGAAGTCGACTTCTAAGGAGAGGATGGGGGAGGAGGAAGAGGCGTGAAGGAGAAGGAGAGAGAAAAAATTCGACGGTTTCTCTGACTGGGTGACGGGACCAAGCGACAAAGCAAAAAAAGTCCTTTGGGCGTGGAGCGGCGGTGCGAAACACAGCCTGGAGAGCGCTGATTTCAGGTTCCCAGTGCTGAAAGGTGGGGAGGGGTCGCTGTTCTGACGACTTGGTAGTGGGGCAGGAGGACTCAAATTTTTGAAAAAGCTGATAACCGATAGGGTAGCGAGGCGATAAGGCACCAACCTGCGTCGAAAAAGATACGTACCCTCCTTGCCTCTGAGGCCTACAAGGTGCTGCTGCTGTTCCTCGAGCAAACAACCACGTCAAGCGCCAGGTATTTTTACCAATATCAATGCATGCAAAGGACTCGGCTGCAGACACGGTGAATAGCGAGGCGGCCAATGACACGATGGGCCGTGAATCACTTTAATGTCGACGGCTGCGACTGAGGCTGTTGGCGAGTGAACCCTCTCACAGTGTTGCCCCTCAGCATGTGGCTATCCTTATCTAATCAGCATTGCCAGTTGTCCTGCTGGCTGCAACTTGCAGCAGAAGCAGGCCAATGGGGCTTGACGTCACGTCACGTGAAGCTCCGCCTGACTTTACCTGTGACGTGATTGGGCGGGACTGTCAGCAGCAGGCGGTGATGGACGAAAGATATTAGTTGAAGCGTATGTTTTCTTGTAAGTACTATTTCAAATGTTTATGCGATCAATATTCCGTGTATCCTTGGGTATCTTTCCGGCTGATGACTGGAATTAGCTCTGCCGTCCATATGAGACGCTTCCCGTCCCTGTTGCGTATGTTTACATGTCGCCTTCCCTTCTCTTGAGGGTTCTTCCTCTGAACAAATACGATGCTCTCTACGGAACACGCATGCTGTGGTATTTATTTGATCACTCCGCCGTTTTTACCATCTTCCTATCCAGAAGGCTATAGTCGGTTGCAGTGACTCTAGACCGGCACGCAACCCATCTGTGGGGATGGTTTCGGATGTCGTATTGGTGTACAACCATGGCCGTTTGAATGAGGTCAAGTCCATGCTTTGAATTTGACAGTGTAACAAGACTGCTTTTCGTCCTGGCACTACGGCCGTGGCGGGGGGTGTATGATCAGTTGCCATTGTCCATCCCACAAGCTATGGTCGCGGGACTGCCTGCCCATCGTTCGTAGTTGGAGGCGCCTCTGATGACTGCTCGGGGCTGGTTCATCATGAAGCCAAAGATCCTTATTACGCTGGATCGCCCGCGTGTTGAGCACAATCCAGCACTTTCCAACAGTATAATCGTCCTGGCCAGCATTAGTGCCACTTCGCTGCGAAGGATTCCTCAACAACACTCCGGTCCGAGACGGCTGAGCTTGTCCTCTATCAGTCCTGCATCAGTGTCGACCTAGGCAATCCAGCCGTCCTTCCCAGCGAAGCTGCCTATCGCGTGCCGTGATTCGCCTTGTCCCTCGCGATTCTCTGGCGACGCTTGGGGACATGAGGCCTATCCTTGACGATCTGTCGGCCTGCGAATTTCCGTCGGGCACTGTCGTCGTCGTCGAATTTGAATGCTTCGGCGAGCGTCCCGTTGTTGCGGTATAAGACCTGTTGGCCGCCTCTGCTGTCGTCCGGCCGCGAACATGTCGTAGGCTGGCGGCATAGCAAGACCTCTTGCGTCTGTTCCCTCGCATGCGTCTGGTCGACTGTCGTCGCCGCCGGCCACCAGGCGGTGACTTCGCGTAAGCTGTATATCTCTTTCCATATCATCCTCTTGATCGGTGTCTCAAAACCTCGCCTGCCGACTACTGTAATCCCTCGCCACCGTAACGCTCCCGTCCGCCCCGGGCACGAACCTCACATAATGGTTCGCGAAATAACTCAGCATCATCCTCCTCGGCACGAAGATCTCCCACGCGCTCGTCGGCGGCACAGGGACCATCTCGCACAGCTCGCCCCTCGGCACGAACACCACGTCCGAGTACTGCCGCCTGATGTTGTCGACCTCGACGCACGCAAAGACGAACAGCGCAAAGTGCACGACCCTGTAACCCCCTCATCAGCAAAGCTTCCAGACGCCCACAGGAGGGAAACTCACATCAGCCAGAACATGAAGAATATCAGCGCTGTCATGGTATGCGTCTGCCTCTCATCAACCTGCCAATACGTCGGATCCAAGTCCATATACGACAGCCACCCACTGATCACCACCCCCATCGTCGCCGCCGTCGGCGCCCAAATCAACAAATGCGCCGCCACATGACCCCCCGGGCTGCCCCAGCTAAACCGCGTACTCCGCGGCCGCTCCTTGCTCTTCGTCCACCGCACGCCTCTGTCCCGTACAACCAGCGCCACGAGGTCGCCGCCGCTCCACAGCATCGCAAGCGCAGAGGTCGGGCTGCCCATGGCCCAGTTGCTGACGTACATGTCGTCTGTCTCGTGCATGGAGCCCAGCACGCCGCCGAGGATGACCAGCGCGAGGAGGAGCGAGGCGATGCGCAGGCAGAGCGTGGTGCGGTACATGGAGCGGTTGTGCGGGATCGCGGCGAGGAAGGCGCCGTGGCGGGTGCCGCTCGGGTCGGGGGCGAGGGTGGTTATGGCTGGGTGGAGGGGTGTGTTGTCCATCGTTGCGGTCCGTCGTCGTCGTCGGAAGAGGAGGCGGCGGTCTGCATCGGGTCTCAATGGAGGTTCGTTCGCCTATGGCGATTGGGATTTGCGCGTCATGGGCGCCATGCGGAGGCCTCGTTCAATGGCTCTATCGGTATGATGTTCAATTCTGTAGTGCGGAGCTATCGTTATCGAGCGATGTCCGGGGTTGGAGGTCGAATTACGCGGTAATTGTGAGGTCGTCGCAAGCGGTGGTGTTGATACGGGAAACATTGGGAGCGCAACATGGGCAGCGATGAGAGGCCGAGGGGAGAAGCCGAAGGGGACGGCGACAGGGGTCAAGATCCTCGATTGAATCCCTCCCAGGGCGGACGGTCCATTCACAGCGCGACGTTGCCGTTCTGGCGGGAGGCGCCCGGTGGGGCGCGTCGTTTCCTGCAGGGCCTGAAGCATGCTGCGACGGGGCGCGGCGCCCCCGGGAACCTGCTGTGCCACTGGGAAATACGGGGACTTTTTTGGATTTTGATGTCACTGGGGGATGGGATTTCACAGGTGAAACGTGACGTTGAGGCGCATGTCCATCGCCTAATTGAAGGTGCCGCCTCTCTTTGGAGTCACAGATCAAGTAACGACAGCATTCTAGAACACCAATTCTTCAAAGACGGCTCAGTATGCCCATATGTTCATAATCGTAATATCCCAAAAATGTAGCAAATATCATGACACCATGCCATGCAATTTTGACAATCCCCAACGCCATGCGTAAAACCAGTAAAAGTCCTCACGGGGTATCTTCTTCTCCTCCTCACATCGACCTCGTCCTCGCACCGCCACTCCGCGAACTCTCGCCCAAAACCAAGTTCTTATTCAGCCTAAACTTGCCCTCCCGCGTGTCCCCAGCAGCAGGCGTCATCCCATTCGCCCCCGTCGCAAATTTCAAGTCCACGTCCCCAGGCAGAATAAGCTGCGGCTGCGCGTCCCCCCTGCGCATCCTCTCCAGCTCCGCCTCGTCCGGCACGTAATCGTCCGGCGGCGGCCTCATGCTCGGCCGCAGGTGCCGATCGCGGTCGCCCGGCGTCGTCCTCGGCGGAAGCCCGCGGACGGGCTTGCGTTTGATGGCGGAGGGGAGCGCGTGCTGGTGTCCCGGGCGTTCGGGCAGTGGCGGCGGTGGCGTCTCCGGGCGCGGCGACTCGGTGAAATCGGGGAATGCGGCGACGGGCTCGGTAGCTCCAAGAGGGCTCGACGGCTGCGGCGAGCGCAGGAAGGACGGCGCTCTGGCGGAGTTCTGCGACTGCCAGGTCGGCAGCTTGGGGAAGGGCTTCGCGACGACGTAGACTGTCTGGCCTGTTTCGGGGATGTACATGACGCGCGGTCTGCGGCGGCGGATCTCGCGGCTGCGTTCGACGCAGGCGCGGATGAAGAGGCAGAAGCGGATGAACCTGAATCTAATGTCAGTATTGTCGGGACGAGGAGCTTCAGGGGACGTACGCGTTGATGCCCGTCAGGGTGCAGGCGCTGAGGGCGAGGCTGGCCGGGTTATTCGCCGGGTCGCCGTCCATCCAGCTAAGCTGCAGCCCGACCCATCCCGCCGCCACGGCAGAGACGACGGAGAGCACGAGCTCGAGGCCGATGAGAGCTTTTGGCGTGATGCCGCGGCCGTAGCGGGCGCAGAGTGTGAGGAACTCGGCCAGGTCCCAGAAGAAGGACGGAAAAGCCTATATACGACGTTGTGTAAGTTCACCATTTCCTGACAAAAAGCAGAGGGACGACATACCCCGACCAACAGAATCCCAGGCCAAACGTTCACGGCGAGATTCGGCCTGTACGAGTACCACGCCAGACAAATACCCAGCACGATGGCGCAGAAGAGCGTGCCGCAGGCCCTAAACACAATCTTGCACACCTCCCACCCGCGGCTGCGCTGGTTCTCGAGCCAGCGCACCTGCGACGGGTCGATGGACGCGGCGGACGGGGACGGCGAGGGCGGCTTGCCGGCGTCGACCTCGGCGGAGTGCAGGGACTCGAGCTGGTAGCTCTCTGCGGCGGGCGCGCTGCTCATGGGCGGCGGCGCATGGAGTCTGTTGTCGAACCGGTCCCCCTCCCAGTAGTTCAGCGCGGTCGACGATATTTGGTGGTAATACGGTGGTGTCGCGGCTGCTGCTGTGTTGGTGGGTGTTGTTGACGGGAAGGTGGTGGCCGCGGCCGGGACCGCCTTTCTGGAGATTTTCCCCATCAAGGCTGGCTCTGTTCGTATTCCCGCCGGCGCATCGGCGCTTCACTTGTTCCCGCTGAATAACAGAAAATAAGATCCGATATTTGACTTGGCGCGAGCGGGAGTTTGGCTGGGAAAACCCAGGCTCGTGTCCGTTACAGCGGTTCGTCCTGACTCGGTGTGTGTAGCGGCGTCAGGGGTACCACCAACAGAGCTGCTTCTGACAACGCCGACCAACGGGAGGCCTTTTCTTGCCCGAAGAATGATGTTGATCAATGAATTAGCCCGGGTCTGCGCCTCATTCAAGTGAACAAGCGTAGAATGAATCAACGGGACGGTTCCCCAGACGCGGCGCTGCGGCGGCATGGCATGCGGTTTAAGGGCGGCAGACCAGAAATTAGGCAACCGTATTCTGTACCGGCTCCACTCGCATGCGGAAGCCCGAGCCGAACGGTGAGTTGTTGGAGATGCATTGGCGGCTCTTGTCGTGTCTCCATTTGGCGATTGGCATGCCGGATGGGTAAGTGTCAAAGTTGGGAATGGTGTGTTGTACCCAATTGTTGGTGGTGGTGGCATGTTGAAGTGAGGTTTGCCATTGACCGGGAGGGCGATGGGACCAGGATAAGCATCAACAAGCCTTGGAAGTCATCTTGGCGAGCTGAGCCTCGTTGAAGCTGCAAGAGAACAGCCTCCCCCTGGCGCAATGGAACGATTGGAATATTCTTTCGGCCCCCAAACGAAGACATTTATCGAAGAAACGTCCGATTCAGCCGTTGAATTCGACGATCGTCCTGTCCCCTGAAACTCAACAACAAGCCGTAGTTTCTTTGTAGCCAATCACGTTGATAGGTGTCCAACCTCAAACGGAGAGATCTCTTCAAGCCCAATTCCAGCTTTAGGCAGACTTTATAGAACCTCTCCGGTGAATATTTTCATCCCATGATTGGCAAAAATTCCAACGTCCTTCGCTGGATCAAAACGAAGTGCCATTGTCACGGATGGCAAAACATTGGACACTGTGGGAATTGAACCCACGACCTTTCACAAGGCGCAACATCATGAAGACGAAGATGCGAAGCGAAAATCATACCCCTAGACCAAGCGCCCATTGCTGAAACACCAACTTCCGAGTTGATCTTAACAAGCTCGCTCCAGTATCGCGAAACCATGCATCCCGCAAGATGCGTTCTCTATCGCTTTCCAGTATTCCAATGAAGTTGAAATTAGAGACAACTAGGTGAGTGCACTTCAAACCTTACCAGCTTCCCTAACCTGCGCTAAATACCTCAACACAAACAGGTAACTGATTGAAACGTGAAATCGCTTCTCGTTAATCCACCCATTCGGGTATCCTACTCATACAATCATTATACAACCAGCCCCTCTAAGCCTGCACATCGCTCTTCAACTTGTCATAAACAGTCTCGCCCCCGACCTCACCCTGCCTCGGGCCCGCGTCCCGCGCGCCCTTCGTCTGGCTCAGCTTCAAGTGCTGCTCCGCCACGCGGCCGGGGTCGTTCTCACTTCCAATCTCCGCCTTCATCGCCGCCTGCACGCCGTCCTTGGTGTTCTTATCGTCGAAGCCCTCCGTGATGTTCTTGCCGTGCGGGCCGTTCGGGTCGCGCGTGTACTGGTTGTTCACGTATGTCGGCGCTGCGCCGGCTTGACCGGGCACCGATGCGGCGCCGCTCCCGGGAGCAGAGCCGGTGCTGGTGGAAGCAGAGGGGTTGGCGGCGAAGGAGCCGTTGTTGGCGGCGGACTCGGCTGCGAGGGAGCCGGCGGGGACGGGGCCCGTGGGCTCGGAGGTTGTAGGGGCGGAGGAGCCGGGTTGGACCTGCGCTTGTTAGTATTGTTATTCATGATGAAAATAAGCTAAGGCGCGTAGTGAAGGTGTAAGCGTACCTTAGTGCCGGCGGAGGGAGCCTTGTTCTGTTGCGCAGACATTTTGATGGTGATGTGTGATTGGTTTGTGATTTTGGGTATAATAAACTCGTTTTGTTTTAGTCGATTGATTTAGTACTTGTTTGATTTGACTTATCCTGCTATTCATTTTCGAATTCGAGGCTCATCGCAGCCATATAAATCACAATCGCCGTTGCCTCGCATGACATCATGTTGGCCTCGTCTTACATCAAACCCAAGCCCGGAGGAAAACCTCCACGCACAGGCAACGAACCCACTGCGGGATGACTTCAGCCTCTCCACATATCCCACCACAGCTCTGTCGCGGGATGGGCAATGAGCGTCGCATTACATCACCCTTGCGGCTCTATCTCCTCTCTCTATCTCTTGATTGATAAAATGAGGCAAGATGAAAACTTGGATGAGATCAATGTAATGGGCGTGTTGCAGGTGTGGAGGGCGATCGATCATGCTGGCGCGACCGATCGATCCTCACCGAGTGCTCACCGAGGTGTGGAGACACGTGAGCGGGCCGGCTCGCGGGTTCTGTGCTGGGGCTTATGACGCGGTTTGGGGACGAGGCTGGCTTTTCTTGGTGATTAATGAGTGTGTTTGTACCTTTCAACGTCACAATTATGGATTTATGAAGTATTATGTCCATTTTCGAGATAGAACAGTCTTGAGGTGGATATCTAAGATCTTCATCTGGAGCTGGACCCTTCTCGGCCGAGATGCGTCAGCCGCAAGCTGTGAGGCTGGGAGTCGAACCATGCATGCCTTTTTTCTCCGCCGGCCTTTGTGAGAAGTGCAGTCTTCTTCTGAAGATAGTAATTCACCATTTCTTACTCATTCTATGGACGAGGCCAAATGACAGGATGTCTGTTGATACCCTAGAGCTTAGTAGAAACGGTTTCCTTCCAAAACTTCTCTGGATCAGAACACTGAAAGATGAACCGAGTATTCAATATAAAAACTCATCATGAGAATACAACGATATTAGGTTACAATACTTTCCAGATGCGCATCGAGTGAAGCCTCACCTCACGTAACTGCTTGGTACTTTTCGTGATCTGAATTGAGACAAAATAAAATGAGGTTCACCACCAGGTGCGAAAGTCAAGGCGCATGACTCTCAGAATCATCAAACCAAACATTCTTAGTCTCTTGGCAGCAGTTTCACGGGAAACGTTTACGAAATGTTTTAGTAAATTCATCCGCGGCTCGAGGTCTTATGACTGTGAAGCCCATCTTAAGCGGGGAAACGGGAGGTGTCATCTCGAAGCTGGTCTTGGCATCATCTTGTCAAAAGCTTAAATGACGCCAAACGAGGCAGCTAGCCAGGTTTCAGCTGCTCCGACAGGGAATGTCATGTTAATTCTCGCTTCATCTCCACGCCTCTGGTTGGTCTAGGTCACTTGCAACTTCCAGTGCACTGCAATCGCGGAGTTGTTGAGAAGAGCTGCACTTCTGTTCCCTATTGTGAGTTGTGAGAATAGCCTCAACAACTGAGTGAAGACCCCGCTTAGAACCTGTACTTTTCTGCCCAGGATCATTTACTGTTGGTCTCACAGGACCAGCTAGCTGGTAGGGCACTGTGGGCAGCAAATATCGTATTATATTAACTGCGTTAGTGGTGATGTGGATGAGGTTAACTGCGTTAGAGGCGGCGGCTACGATTATGGTGTTAATTGCGGAGGCTAGCGCCTTATATAATCGCTAATTACATAAGGCGCGCCTAGCTTAATTAACGCTATAATAGGCTAGCGTTACTAATATTAATAACTTTCTCTTTTTATTAGCGTTAATATAGTTAATAGTAACTATAGTATAAATTAAAAAGAAGTTATTAAATAACGTATAATATAAAAAATAGTAATTACTAGTAATTATAATAATTACTTAATAATTACCTATAACCCCTACTATAGTAGTTACTTTATAACTATTACTTAATCCTACCTTAGGTTAGCGCTAGTAATTAGCGCTATTTAGGCCTATATAACCTATCCCTCTATCTATATTATTATTAAGTTTATATTAAGGAAGCATATAAGGTATTAATTAGGCTTTACTTTAGTAAAGGCGTTAGTAAGGTTATTATTACTATTAATTTATTATATTTTATATAGCTTATAGTATTTATATAACTACTATAGAGCTATAATATTAATTATTAAATACTTCTCCTTTATAGTATCTAGCTTAATAAGGTACTTATATAGTAAGTATAAATTAATATAGATAATAATAGGTATTAGAGGTAAGCTAAGCTATTTAGTAATTATTTAGAGGGTTATAAAGATAGTATAAGCTATATTAATACTAGTAATTATATTATAAACCTTAGAAGCTAATATACTTTAAGTAACTTACTTACTTTTTATTAAACTAAAATAGATAATATTACTATTAATTATAAACTTACTCTTATTAGAAGGGGTTTTATTAGTAAGAATAATAGTAAAGCTAAGCTATAATATTAGGTTAGTATTATTAGTAAATAAGCTATTAATAAAGATAAAGAGTTTAGTAGTTAATAAGTTAATAGGTATAAATATTAACCTTTATACTAGTAAGGCTATCTATTACTATAGTTATATATTAAGAGCCTTAATATTATTAAGTAAGAGGTCTTAGTATTAAGTAGTAGTTAATAGATTATAATATACCTTAGGCTAATAAATTAATATAATATATACCTTATATATATATTACTTAACGTATTACTTCTTAATAGTATTAGGGGTAATATTAATATTAATAAGGGTAAGCTTCTTATTTTAGCCTTTTTAGTAGAGAATAATAGTTCCTAACTTATTAATACTAATAATACTACTATTAAATGTTAGTAGTTAGTTAATAATAAGTTATTACTTAGCTTTTACTATAAATAAAGCTTTAGTTAAAGCTTTATCCTTATAAGCTAAGAAATTAATATTAATAAAGCTTAAAGTATTATTAGTTTATATATTAATAATTATAAAGTTAGGGTTAGTAGTAGAAAGGACTAGAAGATAGGAATTATAGCTTAAAGTAACTATCTAAAGAACTTCTCTATAGTAATAGCTATATATAGCCTACTAATAGGTACTAGCTTTAGTAATATTATAGAGCAGCTTAATAACTCTTATAATAATGCCTTCTAGGTATTAGTTATAGATCTAGATAGGTAAGTATATAAAGATTATTCTATTAAGTTTTATTACTAATTAGATATATACTTATATTATATTATAAAGCTAGAGGATCTTATTAGAAAATAGTAACTATAATATAATAGTAAGGATAAGGTATTAACTTATATATTATATTATTAGAGATTATATTAAAATTACTTCCTTACTATTATTAGTATATCCCTAGATAATAAGGTAGGACTTTTTATAAGACTTATTAGTATTTTTACTTTTAATCTTATTAACTATTTATAATTAAAAGATATAGATATTTATATACTTAGTAGGGTTATATATAACTATCTTAAAGACGCCTTAATTAATAAGTTCCTTAACTTTAGACTTATTAGATTACTTAAAGGGGTAGCTAAGCATATTAATCTTACCTACCTTATAGAGCTATATAGCTAAGTTAAGGTTAGTATATTCCTTATTAGTTAAAAAGACTTTATTAGTAGTAAAGAATATAATAGTAGTATTAATATTATTAACTTCTAGTATGAAGTTAATACTAGAGGTAGGGTTAATATTAACTATCTTTACTATTAGCTTCTATCTTTATAAACTTTAATATAATTTACTTAGGGGTAGTTTTAAGTGTTTTTCTCCCTTATAAGGCTAGCTATATTAGTATAGCTATAGTAATATTAATACTAGTAATCCTTCTTAATCTTCTTTTACTAGTATTACTAATACCTTAAGGGTATTTAATAGAGAGTTAGCATTAATAATATCTTTATCTAAGTTATTATAAAAAAGCTTAATATAAGTTAATTAAAATATTTTTAGCTTATAAGGTAGGTTAAGTATATAATCCTCCCTATTAATAGAGAGAAGCTTATATAAGCTAACCTAGCTTTTATTCTTATACTATATAAGAATATCTAACTATAATAAGAGGGCTAGCGTTAATAATATACTTAAGCTATTATAGAGGGTAAGGGTATTAGAGACTTAGCGCTTAGCGTATATATAGTAGAGTTTATTAGTAGCCTTTTATATAGCTTCTTAACGCTTAGTAATACCTAGAGATAGTGCTAAATCTTTAGTTACTTAAGGGTAAGTACTAAAGATAAGTAGGGTTAGAATTAAACTATTAGGCTTAGTAGTATTATTAATAGTCTTAATAGTTATTTATAGGGCTTACTTATAAAGAATAGAAAGGTCTTTAATATAGATAATATTATAAGTATAGTATAAAGTAGTATAGTAATATTTAACCTTATTAATACTATAGTAAGCCTTAATAGAGACTTCTTTAATAGTAATTACTAAGGTATAAGTAGTATACTTAAATTTATAGCTATAGAAGTTAGTACTAGCATCTATAGTAATAAAGTCTAGAAGGCCTTAGTATATATTAATTTAGTATATATATAAAGCTTCTTAAGTATATTAAGCTAATAGATCTTTAAGGAAATAAGCTATATTAAAGCTAGTAGTATTATTAATAACATAAAATATTAGCTTATTACTATTAAGATATATAATATCTATAAAGATCTTATAGTTAAACTTATAGTTATTATAAAGGGTAAATTTAAACCTTTTAAGTTAACTAGTATAGAGTTAATAATACTAATAGACCTTAGTTAGATAGGTAAAAAAGCCTTTATTAACCTTATACCTAGCCCTAATAAGGATATATTAAAATCTAATAACTAATAGGTAGCTAAAGTAGTAATAGAGTTATTAAAGTTTAACCTTATTAAAGTAGTAGTAAGTAACTAACTATTTCTATTAGAGAAGTATCTAGGGATACCCTTATTTATAGATAACTAAAACTCTAAGGTCTCTCTACTTTATAATATTATTAAAATTATTAAATATAACTTCTATCTTATCTATATTATAAAAGTAGTATAAGAAAGGTATATTTATTAGTATAACATAAAAAGTAATAAGACTAAGTAGTATAAGGACTTTAATAGATCCTAAAGAATAAATAGGGTTATTAGGGCTAAATCTAATAGTAGCTACTCTTATAATATTAACTTTAAGGTTTAGTATTAATTATTAAAGTATAAGGACTTAAGGCTAGCTTACTATTAAATATTTAGAAGTATTAATATTAAGTAGGATACTTTAGAAGATTACTAATCTATACCTTCCTTTAAGAGAGAACTATAAGGTATATTCTTTAGGTTTAACTATAGTATATAAATCCTACTTAGTAATAGTATAGAAAGTAATATTATTATTTAATATATTAATAACTTTAAAGCTATTAAAAGTAATACTAATAAAGTAAGGAGTAAGAAATTATTAATTTTTATTATCTAAGCTATTTAACTTATACTAGCTATCCTTAGCGTTAAAGTTATTAATATTAAGAGTATTAAAGTAGTTTAATATATCCTTATTATAGCTATTAATAAGAAGGTTATTAATACCTTTAACGCCTTTATATTATACTAAAAAGTAATTAAAAGTAGGAGTAGAGGTATCCTTATTAATATATATTTACTTAAAGTAGTTAAAAGCCTTATAGTAATCTCTAGTAGGGTACTTTATTAACTAGTAGCCTATTTCGCTATAAATATAGCACTTCTTCTTAAACTTAAGAAGTATAAGTTAAGAGTAATATTAACTATAAGGTATATATAAGTAATAGCTAAATTAAGAGTTATAGCTATAGCTATTATATTAATAATTAGTTTAATATTAATTATTAATAGAAGCTAGATTTATTATAAAGTATTTATAAGCTTAGTTTTATATTATAATACTAATAGATAATTAAAGCTAGTTAGTAATACTCTTATAGTTTTTAGTAAGATTTATAAAAATATAGTTATACTTAAGTATACCTCAGTAAGTACTAAAAACCTAGTTATAGAGGGTATTATTAGAGTAATAGATAATAAAGAAGGTATATTAGATAGTAATAAGTTTATTAAAAACTATCTTAAGGTACTTTATCTTAATCTTACTAGAGTTCTTAAGGATTATATAGTTAAAAGTAATACTATACTACTTAGAGAGATATACTTAATATAACTCTTTAGTCTTAAAGTAAGCTTTAACTTTAGTAACTAATCTAATAAAGTTAATAGGTATATTATTACTATAAAGCTTATTATAGTAATAGTTAAGTACTTTACTCTTAAATATAATAGAGAAAGCACTTAAGGTTTAGAACTAGTTAATACTAACCTTAATATAATAATCCTTAAAGATAAGAAGCTTAGAGTTAAGGATATTATATATATTACCCCTAAATTATATATTATTATTATATAACTTTATAAGATCTATAAGTTAGTAAGGAGATAGCTAATTAAGCGTAATAATATTAAGTATATTACTTTTGCTAAAGTTAATATTAAGGCCTCTTAGAGGGATAAAAATAGTTAATTAGTAAGCTTTAGAAGTACTTAATCTATACTAAATTAGCTTAAAAAATAAAGCTATATATAAGGGAGTATAACTAAAAGATATTAGTAGCTCTAGCTTAATACCCTTAATATTATTAAAGAAGTTAATATCTTTAATAGCTTTTTTAAGGGAGGGAAACTTAGCTATTTTATTATTAATATCCTTATTAGACTAATAATAGAAGTCTTAATAAAGGGTAGTATAAATATTAGAGGTAATAGATTTACTATCTTATATAATATAAACCCTATTAGTAATAAAGAAGTCCTTAAATTCCTTTATAGTAGCCCTATTATAGTAGTTAAAAGTAGATTTTAATATATCTTTAAAATTAGTAAAAACTTAACCTTAGAAAGTAAAGTTAGTAAAGCTATTAAGTTTATAATACTCTATATTAAATAAGAAGTATAAAGCTACTTAACCCTAAGTAGTAGTATCTAATTTTATATTAATATTACTAAACTTACCCTAAACGCTATAATTAATTATACTATAAACTCTAATAGGGATAGGGATAAAGTAGTTATTAGCTAGAAGTACTAGAGGGGCTAGAGGAGCTAGAGGGTTACCTAGAGGGTTTCTTAGAGGAGCTAAGGTAAATAATTTAGATATAGTTAAAGAGGTTCTTAGTAACTATAAGTATATTTAAAAGCAACATTAGTAAAGCTATAAATAAACTAATAATAGTTATTTAAGAAGTTATATTAGCTATTAAAAGTATAGAGGGTAGGTATTAATATTCCTAATAGAGTAAAGTACTAAGTTAAATTTATAAATAAGGATTACTACGCTATAGTTATAAAGAGCTTACTAGATATTATAGTAGCTAGAGCTTATTTATTTAGTAGATAATTTATTACTCTATTACTTTTTATTTAACTTAATATAACTTAATAATAGATAAAGATAGAGGTATAAAGTTAGAAAGGATCTAAGAGGGTAGGTAAGCTTAATAAGTAATATTATCTATAGAGTAGTAAAATCTTAAGAATAAGAGGATAGCATAATAACGTTATAGAAGGAGTATAAGTTATTAAGGGTAAAAAATAGTAAAAAAATTCTCTTATAACTAGTAGTTAGTAGTTAGTATTTAGTAGTTAAATAATAAGAAAATCTTATAGTAAGGTATACTATATACTATATATATAAGTAGTTATTATTAAATAGGCTTAAAGTAGCTATTTATTATTAATATTAACTTAATAAAGAAGAAGGTAATTAAAAACTATTAAAAGTAGAGTAATCTCTTATTTATTTATTTAGTATAAAAACTCTACTTATAAAGGGTAAGAAGCTAAATAAAGTAATTAAGAGTAAAGTAGGAAGTTAATTCTACTATTAATTATAAGTTAATAAGTTAAAATTAACATTAAGGGTTAAATATATAATAGATACTGTTTAAGTAAGAAGTAAGAGTAATTACTAAAAGTATTCTAAGTAAAATAGATTATCTCTTAAGTTATATTATAATTACTTCTATTAAGTATAGGATTAGAGACTATAGGAAACTATTATTATAATCCTACTATTATTAATACTATAGGGAGATATTACTTAATCCTATTAGCGCTAGTAATATTAGCGTTAATATACTCTTCTTAGAAATTAAAGGAAAGTAAGTTTAAAGTAGCTTAAGTAATATAAGCTATCTTTTTTAAAGTTATAACTACCTTAGTAGCATAAGTTAATTAATTAAGTATTTCTAGGTAGAATAGATCTAAATAAATATTAACAAGACTACCTCTTCTAAAGCCTTACTAATCTATAATTAATTAACATATTATATAGTAGTAACTATAAAGTTAACTACTAATTAGTATTAATCTTATAGGACTAGCTAGCTAGTAGGGCACTATAGGTAGTAAATATTATATTATATTAACTACGTTAGTGGTGATGTAGATAAGGTTAACTGCATTAGAGGTAGCGGCCGCGATCGCGGCGTTAATCGCGGAGGCCGGCGCCTTACGTAATCGCTGATTACGTAAGGCGCGCCCAGCTCGATTAACGCTGCGATGGGCTGGCGTTGCCGACATTTACTCCCTGGCCCTTTGGAAGCCTCATTCTGCGAAAGAGCGCATTCCATCGGCACATTTTTCGCCATCAAGGCCCCTAACTGCATCACTTTCCAAATGGTCTACAATAAACTCGGTTTCGGACGTATGTCGCTCATTTAGTCTCTTCGCCCGACATCATCACCTCGTGGCACGGCCCACCTCAACTCAGGTTACACCCTGAACCGCGATGATCCAAGTTCGTCGCACAGATTAAACCCCCCTTTTTCCCACGAGTCGAATCAATAAATCACTCAAACTAAGTTTCAACAAAGCATTTCACGCGATATGGGGACCAGCGGATGAATTATGTGAAATATGTATTCCATGGAAAGATATGCAAGAATCGAACGATGACTAGCCGAGCCCACGATCTCTCAAGAGACGCAGAAACAGCCATGATCCCGTCTACCACGCGGCCACCACGCGCGGCAAAGTCTTCAGCTTCTAGCTGATCTCATCAGACATCAACCACTACCTAGACCCTCACTGAGGGAACCCTTTAGCACTTGGCGCCGGAGCCGGAGGGAATGCCGGAGCACTCGGTGGAGGTCTTGCCGCCGGTGACGGAGACGCCAGACCACTTCCAGTTGGAGCAGGCGCCCTTGGCGCACAGGATGTAGACGTTGGTGCCCTTGGAGGCGACAGTGCCCTTGACGTTCTTGACGGTGACATCGGTGATAGGGATGCCAGCGGTAGGGGTGCCGGTGGGGCTGCCGTTCTCGTAGTCCTGCTGGATCACGATACCCTTCTTGTTGATGTTCTTGAGGGTGATGTTCTCGAAGGTGACGCCGCTCACGGAGCCGGTCTTGTGGGCGATGGTCTTGATGCGGATGCCGTTGTCGGCCTTCTCGATGGTCGAGTCGCGGATGACGATGTTCTTAACCGTGTTGTCGGTGCGTCCGCCGACGGAGCCAATGGACAGGCCGTGGGAGCCGTAGCAGTAGCCGTTCTCGAACACGATGTTGGTGCCAGAGTTAATGGCGAGGCAGTCGTCCTGGTTGTAGACCTTGGCGCCGGAGATGGTCACGCCAGTGGACTGGCCGACGTCGAAGGCGTCGGTGTTGTGGCCGCCCTTGGAGTCGCCGTCCTTGTTGTTGATCTCAACGTTGTTGCTGTGTAATCGTGTCAGTGACCAGGGAACATAAAGCGTAGTTGATTACGAAGACTTACACCTTGAGGTTGGTGACTCCGCTGATGGAGAAACCGTGGACGGGGGTGTTCTTGATCTTGAGGCCGTTGATGGTGCCGTCGTTCATCTTGACCTTGAAGAACTTGGGCTTCTTCTTGCCGCCGTTTCCGCCCTTGCCGTCCCACCAGCGCTCACCCTCGCAGGAGATGAGACTGCCAGAGGCGCCGGTGACGGTGATCTTCTTGCCGCCTACGGAGATGAGGGGGCCCTCCCACTCCTTGTAGCCGAAGGTGGTGGTGCCCTGGAAGGTGACCTTGGTGCCGTCTTTCAGGCCGGTGAGGTCGAGGGTCTCGCCGGCGGGGACCTTGACGTTGTTGAGCACGATGTCGGTGCAGGAGGTCTTCTTGGACATGGCCGTCTTGGCGTCGGTGAAGGTGCACGAGGCGCGGGTGTCGAGCTCGGCGGGGGCGGCGGCGGCCAGGGCGCTGAAGCCCGCGATCATGGGAAGGAAGCGCATCGTTTCGGTGGTGGATGGGATGTGGTCAACACAAGGATAAACTTCAAGTTATGTACAGAAAGTCCTTGCTTTCTTAAAGAGAGACTGAGGTTGGTTTGAAAGGAGTGTGGTGAAAAAAGAGTGAATGAAGGTGAGTGTGAAGAGCACGATGAAGCTATCTAGAAACACCTCGAGAAGGGGGAAGTTTAAGGTTACTTATAAGGAGGGAGATTCACTCCCTGCTGGGCCGTTTGTCTGCCCAGTCATACGTCCTCCGTCAGCAGCAAGAATGCCATGCCTCTTTCGGATGGTCGGCTCATCGCTGTAAACATGCCCCGGCTCACCAGAGGAGACGATGATTTCGAGAGCACGCCCTCCAATCTGGACCTGCAGCCGGAGGTTCCATGCTGCTGACCCCCCAGTTGAGGAGACTCGCTCCACTTTCATTAAATGGTTCGAGCTTCAAATTTTGCACTCCCGTGGCGCACGTGGAGCGCGTGAGCTGGCCCTCCTGGCTGGGATATCGGCGAGCAGAAGCTTTGGGAAGGAGACTCGGCAATGGGATCACGGCCAGGTCCTTGGGACGAACCATCTGCAAGTTGTTGAGGTGGTCTAGACGCACAGATGGACCGTTCCCGCCGTTCTGCAGCGTGGCTACGAAGCTTTTTGCCCAAGACTTTGGCAAGGCTTGGCAAGAAACATTGCTGTGCCTTCGAATCGTGGGCGCTGGGAAGGACTGCCACTTCAGGCAGCTCAATCTCAATGGCATCTTGGCTTTTTCTTGGCTTGGGCTTACCCTGCCGATCTACCCGATCACTTCCATGTCCGCCCCAGAAGGCAAGGCTGTTTGCTCCACTGATTTTTGCGGCTCGCCCTGTGTGAAAAAATAGGAAAAAGAAAGGGGAATGATATCCCACCCTATTCCTCCGAAGTCTCCAGCAGGATTCATGCAACTATCGAGGGAAACAGAAAAGGAGTTGGGATGATCTCCATGATTTTCGTCGGCGAGCGTCCGACCACCGGAATGAGTTCCGGGACCAACCCAAAAAAGATCTCGCAATCGTATCCCTTCCACCAGAGGCCTGCTGCCATATATTCCAGGGCCATGTTAATCAATCTTACTCGGAGCTGTCGGCTCACCTAAAGTGGTGTGATTAACCTTAAAAGCCCTAATTGCAAAAGACAGAGACGCTAGGACTTCCGACGGCCGACTCGCCTTGTGGGGAATAGGAGGCTCTCTAAGCGGATACGGGCTGACGCGTAAACTTGCCCTCGGGAGACGTGAGGCTCAAGAGGCCTTGCTCGAAGGCGAGCAAGGGCAAAATCCCACTTCATGGTTGGGAATTCGATAGACCAGGCCAGTTTGTTACAAGTTTAGACGAGTCCTGAGACGGCGAGCCTTCTATCAAAAGAAGGGGAACCAACGAACGGTGAACCGGATTTACAATGCAACTCCCCTCGTAATGTGGGCACCTCCAAACATGGTTGTCTGGTCCCGACAAGCCCGCCCAACCCTGTCTATTTCTCTTCTGGCAGTCTGCTAGTTGGCTGATTCGTGTGGGTGAGCTAACGTTGGTCCTAGCCTACTCAGGCGCGCTAAACACCTCACGGCGCAATCTTACCGGCAAAATCAAACCGTCTTGGGAGATCATGCAGCGAGGTGCAAACCGATTCCAGCCACGGGAGCCAACATACTTGAAACGAGCCGGTCTTTGAACACTTTATTTCGACTCCGCACTGCGCTAGGAGTAACAAGGCAGAAAAAAAGCAATACGAAAACACTGGAGTGCCGGGTGACTTCATTCGCATGTAAAGCCGTACACGTTATTTCTGCCCGCCTCTGGGCCCCGGGCAGTTACCGAAGTTCATCCTAGAATCATCTATAGATGGCTCCGTAGCTCTTCTTCGGTCCAATTCCACAGCGCATCCCGCTTCTCCTTATTCTCGCTCAATCGGGTACCTTTACCGGTCACGCCCACCGGGTGGTAGAACGTCCCGCTCTTCACGTCCGGGCTGAACGAGGCCCAGAGCTGGTTGAGCGCGCCCTTTTGCGGGCTCACCGCCACGACCTTGACGCCGAGGTACACGACCATGCCGACGAGGAAGTTGGAGTTGTTCATGATGGACTGGGCGAGGTTGGTCTCCACGACGCCTGGGTGGACGCTCGTGACCTTGAGCTCGGGGTTGCGCTCGGCGAGCGCCGCTGCGTAGTGGATGTTGGCCACCTTGGAGATGCCGTAGCGGTAGCGGCTTGCGATTTCGGGCATCTTGGTCTTGAGCTTGTCGAATTCGTACGTGCCCTTGGGCGCCCAGCCTTCAGCGCCGGAGGAGAGGAAGACGATCCTCACGTCTGGGTTCTCGTTCGCAGTCTTCTTCATGACGGGAAGGAGGAGCTGGGTAAAGAGGGCGTGGCCCATGTGGTTGGTGCCGAACTGGATTTCATATCCCTCCTTAGTGAGGCCGTCGGGGGTGGACATGATGCCGGCATTATTGATTAGCAGGTCAAGGCGTTGGGACTCCTCTTTGAACTGCTTAGCTGCGGCCTTTACACTCTCAAATGATGAGAGATCCAGGGGCAGATACGAGATGGGCGACACGCTGGCTCCTCCCTTCTTCAGCTCCTCGATGGCCTTCTCGCCCCTTTCCTTTGAGCGACCCGCCAGGTAAATGTGCGCGGGGTTATGTTTGGAGATTTGCCGAATCGTCTCCAAGCCGAGGCCGGCATTTCCGCCAGTAACTATGATGACCTTCCCGGTCAGATCCGGAATGTCCTTGTCCGGGTTGAAGTTGTAACCTCCCATCAAAAACGCCGTCGCCATCTTGTCTGCGATAGTCTGAATTTCTGAATCGCTTTTGATGAGGATAAATTGCCCGTAGTCAACGATGTAAAGAGGCAGAAACGCCCAGCACGTGTTTAAAATATATTATGGCAGAAAGTTTGCCGTTTCAAACGATGCGTCCGACCGTCCCGGATTTCAACATCTGTTCACCCATAAAACCGGTCATAGAGTGGTGCTGCAGTTTCAGGGACTAGGGAATCCCCGCTTTGAGTTTCACTCACGACGTCTTAACGTTCTGGCGATCAACAGTACTGGCCAGCTCATAGGACGGAAATACCGTTTGACTTCCCGGAGGGAGCTTAACACTTAGATCAGACTGCCATTCTGTATGCATTTGGGAAGGTGAGGACTCCGGCTCGGATGAATTTACCATCCCGTTGGAGGCTCGGCGTAGATGCTAGAGTAATCCGAGTATGATGATGCTAAGTCTTACTGACGAACGCAGAATACATATTTGAAGCAGTATAGACACGGACATGGTCTTCGTTTAAAAGCCGCTGACTTACGTTATTGCGATCGGTAAGGTTCGTGAAGAATTCTTGGCGCCAAGGTCAAAGTGTTCGGCAATCATGATCCACTCTCGTCGGATCGTCCCGATGTGGGCGATGCCAAACTTGCCTATATCTGAACTCACGTTATTGATGTGGCTCCTGTTCAATATTTCAGAGTTTGCTCTGCGGGCAGACTTTTGCTGCTGTTGCTTGTTGAATAATCTTTCCCGTCATATCCAAATTGGAATGTGTGGATAAATCACGACAGAACTTTTATCAACTTCGACAGCGGGAATGAAATGTGCGACAGAGTCAACAAAACTAATAGGAGCAATTAGGGAGATGAAGATAGTTAGGATGTAGGAAATGAAAATGACAACAAGAGACGACGAGGACGATAGAGGTGGCTAAGAAAGGGAAAGCGTTGGAGGTCGTGAAATAGCAGACATTTCATGCTTCTCAGAATTAATAAAAGCTAAAGCTAACTATTCGATGAATACCTTCACACAGTATTATCATATTCTGCTTCCTCGCGTGATGGGAAGATGGAGTTCCGTAGTAAATCGGCCATATTAGGTCCTACGACATTTGCAGATGTTTTATTAATGAGTCTGATTCCTTGCACGAAACTTGACTTTGCATGATTCTATTCAATAATCCTGAAAGAGATACGCCAGTCTTATTCAACAAGTGATACTTGATCGTGTAGGTCTTGTCTACATCGTGCTGCCTTTCTCTACTTCAACTTGTTCTTCCCAGTCTTCCCAATCTCATCGTCTTCATCTGATGATGAGAGCAAAGAATCTTCCTCTAGTACCCAGTCATCTAAGGGGATATCCTCCGCCTGTAGTCTCTGATACTTCCTTCTTCTATATCTTCTGACGCCAATCACAATTCCAACGACGATAGCAGACAAAATCACAACGAAGCCTCCAAATAGAACCCACTTTCTCCAGCCTTTCAAGCAGCACGGGTACCAGGCCATATAGATACCCACTGCCCACTCAGTCCATCCCATTTTCCGTCTGTGATCTGGCTTGAGTCCTTTTCGTACGAGATGCTTGTGTCTTGGACCGGTTGGTCCGGATTCGAAGCGCTTGAGTCCAAAGCGCGGCACCGTCTCCTGTCGAGGATCGGAGTCAAGCCATTGTAGATCACCCCAGCGGCCGGTGTAGTAGAAGAGTGACGTCAAGTTTGCATCCGAGGAAAGCTTCGGGGAAGACTGTTCGGGTGGCTCTATCCTGGTGACCGTGAAGGAATCGGCATGAAAACGATAGAAGTAGGCTGAGAGGACAGGATCCCACTTCTCTCCCTCGTCACAGTAGTCTACTAAGGCTGCATTATGAACTTGAAGCCTGAGATGTTTGGTTAGCTCAGAGGCCCGTTTTCCCAGGATGAGTGATGACTTGCCCTGGCGACGCATAGTTGGCATGCGATCCACGTGCGCTGTAAACGACAGGCTATGATACATCAGATCAGTACACTGGAAGAAACGAAGGTCGCTGGGTTGACGTACCCGTTCGTCTATCTTTGAGATTGTTGAATCATCCCAATCATACGCTGCGCCATCTACATGCTGGCTGAAGTAAATGCCCGTCGGCTTACCATCTCTAAAGCGTACCATGTTGTGCTCCCTTGAAAATTGTTAGTCTGGCTTGGTAGGCGTATGCGATATGACCCACCAATCTCCAATGTGATCGCCAAAGTGCATCCCTGAAGCTGCCTTCGGACCCTTGACTAAGCGATCGAGGGGCTCCAAGACTTGCGTGATGTTCGGCCCTTCGTTGAAGGAGTAGAAATAAAAGTAAAACGCGTCCAGCTCGCGCTCGTTCTTCTCAACAATGACTACAACACATGGCGTGGAGTTGTGTATGCGACCGGTCTCGTCCGGGGCTTCTCCGTATAGCCATTTCGGATAGGTCGTTGGGTCATCATCGGATACAAGCGCAACATGATCTTTATTGCCATAATCATTCAAGATTTCTAAGTTGTCGAGATCGAGCGACGGCAGGTCACTGATTGGCTTCCTATCGACCGCCGGCGTAGTGTGGCGGACATGGGTGAGAAGGTCGCTCGGCTTAAACGGGTCATCCGAGTGCAGCCATAACAACGGTGCTGGCAACCCTCGTCAGCTGTCATGTATCTTTCCGCATGATAATCCTACGATAAGCAAGAACTTTACGGGCTCAAATACCATGGCGTGCGATATATTCCGGGCACCGAGCATCCGGCCCCGGCTCCGGCCCCGCCCGGGCGGAGTACGCGAGTAAGATGCCGAAGAAGCAGACCAGCAGTCCGGACATCGACGCCCGCACGTGAGTAGACGATGTGCCCGCCATCTTTCGCAGCTCGCAGCACTCGTGATGGAACGGCGCAGCTAAGGGACAAGCTCGAGGGAGGAAGCTCGTCGTGTGCAGCTGCGTTGCAACAAAAGGTCCAATCGCGGCGCTTTGTCAGCGTCAGCAGTCCGGTATCTTCGGCACCCGTTAGGCCCCCGTCGGAACCCTCGGATTGGACCAGCTGGAGCTTGGCCCTCTAATTCTTGCATTTTTCCAAGCTGCACGACCGTTCCCCACTGACAATTAACGTTGATTAATTGGCTGGTGCCGCCGGGGGAAGGCTCTTGGTGTTTCTTTGACGCAGGATTGAGATCGATGATAGTGGGCCAACACGAACATGACGAGTTTGGCGGGCTGCATGTAATTTGGTCACGAGAGTGATGACTACCATCCAACCCACCAGTTCGTAGAGCCCAAAAGAATGGGGGTCCGATTGAAGACCATGTCTTGCGATCTGGTGTTGGCTACCCCCAGCCGAGTGCCACGCTCAGTCATACGATGCACGGAGGGGTTGCATGAGACACTATGAAGAGTGCCATCCGATGCGGGAGCCGGCCACCATTTGACGAACCCTAGAACCATCGCAGCTCTTGGATGCCTTCAAAATTGAGGTCGGTAGCACGACGAATCTTGAACCAGACAAACGGGTCCATTGATCTGACGGCATTTCTGCCAGCATATGTCCGTTGCAAATCAATTGTGGGCACTGTCAGACCCTAAAAAGAACCGCTCATCTCACCAGGCTGTTCTTCTCTTCGTTGGTCGTTCTTACAACAAAGTCAGCCCAACGATGATCTTTACCGGACGAGTCCAGAATTACAATCCGGGGAAGTTTGGTGCGGAGAAGCCCGCAGGTTGAATTGACCGACCTCGACCGTATGCCCGACTGACAATGGCGGGGGTTAACGTGATAGGACCCCTGCGTGCCGCCTCGACAGCCCAAGGGCACATTCGCGTAATGCGCCAGCCACGCACCCACGGCCCAACGCGGCAGCAATCGTCATCTTGCACACACTCAGAGGCAGACAGTCGAGGCGCACGTACTTTTCGGTACTTCAGACAGCTAAGCCAACTAAGAAGGACTAAGCTTCACCAAGCTACCTAAGCTTTCTCTTGTCAGGGGGGATCATCCAACGGCCATGCGACCAACCAGGCCAAGCCTTGATACACCCTTTGATGGCGACACCGACAGGCTGCTATGCTGTACTGTAACATAAGCTGCATGGAGGGACAGCGGTAACCCCGCAGTTTTGCGTTAGAGACGGGCTCTATTTGGATGCTCGCATCTTGCTGAGATAGGCTGGCTAGTCTGCCTCATTGTTCGCCAGACAGAAGTTTCTTTGGCGCTGGTGTACCTTTTACGACTTCAGGGCCCTCCACATCCCGTTGTCATACTCGCCCGACGCCCGCTCATTCGAAAGTACGGATGAGTACACGCGATGGATGGGCAACGTTCCCCGCGGTTCTAGAGAACGCCCATTACTGCGTAGAGACCAGTCAGGCATACCGTCTGCGGGTAATATGGTTATTTAATCTGATCACCCCCGCTGCATCCCGCCGGCTTCATACGGGACGACCCTCTATTGCTCGCCGTTGAGACTGGTGCTCGTCACGTTGGGCTCGGAAGACTTTCGCTTTGAACCAGCACTTGCAGCTTCGTCAGCAGCAACCTATCGCCATTGACGTTTGAGAAAAAAAAAAAACAAGATGTCGGAGAAGAGACTTGACACCGATTTACCGTGAGTTATAACCCCTGTTTTCAGTTGAACACCACAAACAGCTCACTTATGCACATCACAGCGTCCACAAAGACAATGTCTTCCATCATGATGGGGCTGAGAGAAAGCAGAGCATCGCCGAGCTCACCCAGAACCTCGAGGGGGAGATTCGCAACCCTCTGAAGGGAATTCCCAAGGCTCAACTCATGGAGCAGGTTGCTGTATATCAGAAGACTCAAGGCTTGCCTGACGACATCCTCCCGCTTCTCCAGAAAGGCGCCCTGGTGGCGCAGAATCCGGCCCTCTTCGAGACTCTGGATGAACTTGACGAGAGCGAGAAGATTGCTCTTCGAGAGGAAGTTACCCACAGATGGAAGCACCCGTGGGCTCTGTACTACACCATCATTCTCAACTCGATTGCTGCAGCCATTCAGGGATGGGATCAGGTACGTCTTGAATTTTGACGATTTTTGAACGCAGAGCGGCTCACTGAGAGACAGACCGGTTCCAACGGTGCTAATCTCGCCTTCCCCACTGCCCTTGGTATTCCCGACTCTGCTGGCTCTGCCTGCGGGCCTGTTGCCAACGAGGGTGATTGCGCAAAGAACAGCTGGATCATCGGCTTCGTCAACTCCATGCCGTACATCACCATCTGTCTGTTGTAAGTACCACCAAACAAGCTTTACGCGTATCCATTAAGCTTCGACTAAAACTGGATTTACAGTGCCGGCTGGATATCCGACCCCATGAACGAACTTCTCGGCCGACGTGGCGTCATCTTCGTCGCTGCCATCTTTTCTGTACTCGCTCCATTCGGCATGGCTGTATCGCAAACATGGGGCCAACTAGCAGTGTGCAGGTGAGTTTCCGTCGGCGACCTCATCATAACTCAATCGATCATTCGCTGATTACGCTTCTTTGACAGGATGCTCCTCGGAATCGGAATGGGTTTGAAAGAGGTTACAGTTCCGGTATTCTCCGCCGAGAACTCCCCCACTCTCATCCGAGGCGGGCTGGTCATGTCTTGGCAAGTTTGGACGGCTTTTGGTGAGTAGTAGTCCTACAAAGTTGGCGCGGTTAACATGGTGTTGTCGTTTTTCGTTTCAAAAATAGCTGACAAGTTTGATCGCGAAACCGAACAGGCATCTTCCTGGGCACATGCGCCAACCTTGCTGTTGGTAAAACCGGAGACATCGCATGGCGACTACAGTTTGGCTCTGCCTTCATCCCAGCTGTGCCGCTTGTGATTGGCACGTACTTCTGCCCTGAGAGTCCTCGTTGGTACCTGAAGAAGGGAAAGACGGTCAACGCTTGGCATTCGTTGCTACGGCTGCGCAATACACCTCTACAGGCGGCCCGCGATCTCTACTACATCCATGCGCTACTGGAGGATGAGGTGGCTCTCGTGCGCGAGGCTGGCCTCACGACCACGAGCAACTTGTTCACTCGGTTCGTTGAGTTGTTCACGATCCCGCGTATTCGACGTGCGACATGGGCTGCGGGCATCGTCATGATTGCACAGCAGATGTGTGGAAGTAGGTCTTCAGATCATCTTTACAATGACTCAATCAGTTTATGTTAACCTTGTGACAGTCAATATCATTTCCTTTTACAGCTCGACAATCTTCAAGGAGAGTGGCATCAGCGATTACACGGCTCTTTGGGCCAGCTTCGGTTTCGGTTTGATTAACTTCACCTTCGCATGGCCTGCAGTGTGGACGATCGACACTTTTGGTCGGCGAACACTCTTGCTTTTCACATTTCCGAATATGTTTTGGACCCTGCTTGGTGAGTTGTCCTGCTACGGAGTGAACCCTCATCGGTGCTGTCGCATGACGTTGACGTTTTGGGTGTAGCCGCCGGTCTCTGTTACCTCATCGACAAGGACAGCGAGAACAGCACAGCCAGAATCGCCGCCGTTGCAACCTTTGTCTACCTCTTTGCAGCCTTCTATTCCCCCGGAGAGGGCCCGGTCCCGTTCATGTACTCGGCCGAAGTTTTCCCTCTTTCACATCGCGAGATCGGCATGTCGTGGGCCGTTGCAACCAACAACTTCTGGGCCTCCGTTCTGTCCCTCACCTTCCCTCGGATGCTGATTGCAATGACTGCAACTGGGGCGTTCTCGTTCTATGCCGGTCTCAATCTAGTTGCCTTAGGTCTAATATTCGTGAGTTCACTGCTTCAGCCCATTGCATCAAAGTCACTAATGCAGCATAGTTATTCGTACCCGAAACGAAGCAGAAGTCTCTAGAAGAGTTAGACTACGTATTCGGCGTTCCTGATCGAACCCACGCGTCTTATCAACTTTTCACTGTCCTGCCTTGGTGGATCAAGCGCTGGATCTTCCAGAAGAAGACCGCGGTGTGCCCGCCTCTGTACCACGACGAGAACGCCGACAACCACCGTGGTGGCGAGTGAGCACCACGCCACTGGGGATGACCATTGAAAAGCTTTCGAAGGTTCAATTGACTGTGAGAGGGTGGGATCTTCGTGGGGTTAGATGGGGTTGTTCGAGAATCTCGATTGTTACGAATGATTGATGTGGATGGGTTTAACGATCATGGATCTAATACCGAAGACTGGAATTTCTTTCTGTCGTTTCCTACATCGGACCTTGATAGGTCATTTCTGACATACCAGACCTTTCGTTTCAATGAGAAAATTCATCGATGTCAACAATTGCAACTCCTTGCCGTTGGGATATGGTCTCTTGTTGATAAACCGCAAACACGATTGAGATCTGGTCTTCAGCCGGCGTGTAGCCCCGACCCCTTCCAATGGTTAATCATGCAGAAAGTCACACGCCAACATTGACTCTTGCAGTTTTGTACCACACCCGGGGAAATAACCGGGGATAACAGCACGCTTCCTAGATCGTCGCTACATCAGACGAATAGCAATGGCTAGGACCCATTCTTGATAGCTCACGGGAATTGAGTTAAGGTTCCCATGTGGGCGGTACATCCGGGAAGTGTCACCATGCTTCGCGGTACGAGTAGTAGAGCAGGGCTGCCTATTTGAAAAATTGAAAGTTTGACGATAGATGCGCGGGATACGTTTTCCTTGGCCCGGGATCAGTGTCCGTGTAACGTTTGGTCCTATCAAAGATATTTGCGAGGACTCTTTGCTGCTTGCCAATCTTCACTAGAGAGAGCAATTATCATCAAAGCTTGTCTATGGACTGATTCAACGACAGCTGTAGGAGGATCAGTGCTTCCCCTGATACATCATCACCGAGCTCCGGCCCCATCGGCATCCTCCACATCCTCTTGGCTTCTCAACTGCCGCAAGCCGGTGTACCCCCAATTAGAGATGTACGTCTCGAATGCTTGCTCTCCGTGCTTCCCGTTCGACGTGGCGTAGACCCCTAATACGACCCCTGAAACGTTGTCAGCCTGATTCAAGACATGCGATGGAGTTTGCCATACCAGAGTAGTAGGGTACCAACTCGGTACCCTTACAATATCCAAATACTCTCATCTCAGAGTTCTCACCCGGTCCAGCAAGTCCGGCCGAGAAGGCAAAATGCGTGCTGTTGGTCGCCTCAATCTGGAGAGTCAGCTTCTGTCCAGTCCACCCGTCCGGAAGAGGAAACACTTGGTTTGGAGGGTTCTCCATCGCTCTGTAGGGTGTCTCTGAGATACCCCTGAAACGCAGGTGTGGTCGCAAATCCTGGCTTCCGTTGGATTTGAGCATGACGATACCCAAGTCAAAGTGTTGCGCCTGGTCTTGGATTGCTGAGATGCCAACCTCCATCTCTTCCTTCGTTAGAGACTTTGACCAGTCTACGTCTACGCGGAAGCGGAACAATGAGTGTGCCATACGGCGCCCGACGAAAGTCTGACCCCGTCCCAGCGCGAAATCTGCGTCAAAAGCTGTGAGGTTGAGAACTGATGACTTGAGTGCGAGTGTATTCCAGTGCCCCGGGGGTGAGACGGCGTAGTTCCTTGATTTGGGAAGACGCCAGTGTACGAAGTGAATCGGGAGATTGCTGCCAGGAGGAAAGGTGACGGCATCGTCCGCATCGCTAAGCTGTCCTTCGCCTTGCTCGGGAATAGCTTCGGGTGGTAGCGGCCAACCGGACATATCGCCCGTGACAGGTGTGAAGACAGGGAACTCCCCTTCATTCCATGTGACTGGCGTGAGAACGGTTTCTCGACCCATCGGCAGGTTTCCGAAGTACGCCCCTGGATCCTGACCGTATGTGCCGCCGGCACGAACCGCAAGAGCGACGGACCACCATTGACCCTTGGCATCTTGGAAGAGATCTGCGTGTCCGACAGCCTGGAAGTATGAGCTTGTGTTGTTTGCTGAAGTTAGGAGAGGGTTCCCAGGTGCAGGCTCGTAGGGGCCGGTCAAGCTCCGTGAACGTGCCATCGTGACCATGTGATTCTCGCGCGTACCACCTTCAGCAAGGAGTAGATAGTAGTAACCGTCTCGCTTCCAGATGTGCGGAGCTTCTGGGGATCGTCCGCCCGTACCATTCCAAGGCATAATGATGTCCCCAATCTCACCAGTCTCGAGATCGAGTGGCGCGTGCATGATGCCCGGGTAGTAGGCTGCAGTGTGGGCACCTGAGACATACGTCTTGCCGTCGTCATCCCAAAATGGCGACGGATCGAAGCCTGGGAAGCTGAAGTGAACAGGATCGGACCAGGCATCTGAACTGTAAGGGTCTGTTGCTGTGAGAACGAAGTTGTCCCATCGACTATCGTTCGTTCTTGGAAGTTGTTGGTTGACTAGTGTGCAGAGGAGATAGAATGTGCCCTGATGAAAGCGGAGGGTGGGCGCGTAAATTCCACTCGTAGCTTTTGGTAAGAAGGCCATGCCAGGAAGCTGATCTGCTCGACTGAAGGCGTTTGAGACATGTTTCCAGTGGATCAGGTCTCGACTTGCGTGAATGGGAAGACCAGGGAAGGCCAGGAAGCTCGACGTCGCACAGAAGAATGTGTTGTCAAGCTCAGGGACGAAGATGCAACTTGGATCCGGATTGAAGCCGCTGATGATCGGATTCTGGAAGGTGGAATTCTGCGCCTGGCTAAGTCCAATGAGGGCCAGCGCCCAGGCCAGCAGACTGATCTTCATGTCGTTGCGACTTAGAGTCGTTAGATCTCACTCAGCGTATCTCGTTTGGCGTGAAGGCCTCCAAACTTTCCGTACTCTTCCCACGAGAACCAACGCCCCCTTTTACATGTCTTCAAAGTCCCCAGCTCGTGGATGACCCCGCGTAGGATCCATGGAAAACGTGCATGACCGGGTCCACAATCGGAGGGAGAATCGCTCAAGTTCGGAAGGCCGGAGACGAGATCACGGATCGGTGAGGTCACAGTACGGCGCTTTTCCGAAGCCCCGATTCAGTAGTGAGTCCTCATCGGAGGGGTTCTGGGTTTAGCCTGAATCGCCATCTACCGATCTTGTCCAGCTTTGGGGGACCCCAGAATGCGGGGAAGATGCAACACGACTTAGGCCAAGGCCCAACACCTGGAGGCATGACACATTTCCGTGGGCTTTTCAGGGTGAGCAAACTGACTTTGTCAGCATGCAGGCAATATTTATTGCATATCCGTTCAATTGTGACCACAATATTAAGCCGCATCTTTTTCTCTGTTCTCAGCACAATGATAATTCCTGGACATTGGTCTTGGCCTAGCCTCTCCTGTGTTGGATGGCATGTCTGCACTCGATCAGACTCCTGATCTGGTTGCCTCGTTGATCGAAGTTGGCACCACTCAGCCAGTATTCCAATCCACCCTTGACAATTGGCCATTCGTCGTCTGTGATGCTGAACCAAGCGGTATCTCGACGCCGTCCCTTGACAACCATATGTTTCCTGTGCAAGTTAGTTGACACTCATGGCCATGTTGATGGTACAGAAAGAAATTCAATCATACCTGAAAACACCCTCGAAAGTAAATCCAAGCCTATTCGCAGCCTTGAGACTCGGCTTATTGAGGTTGTTCGCCTTCCACTCGAGCCTATCGTACCCCAGCTCCTCAAATGCCTCCGTCATGAGAAGGTAAAAAGTCTCCGTTGCTTGCCGAGTTTTCTGAAGCTTCTTGCTGAAGCAAATGCTGCCAATCTCAATACGCTTGTGGGCGGGAACGATAGACATGAAAGTCATGAAGCCCACTGGTTCGGCGGATGGATCCGAGGCCGGACCTGACATTACGGTATAATACAGCGGGTCCTCAGAAGTACTCCAAGACTTCACAGCTGCCTCAAATTTGAAGTAATCAAGGAATGGCTCCTGAAAGAGGTAAGTCCAAAGGGAGGCATTCTCTTCACCGCCGAGATGCTTGAACAACGATTTCGCATGTGCTGGTTGAAGAGGGACGAGAGTGGTATAGCGGCCATTGAGAACTTTGCGGGAGGGCGCCTCTGTTGGCGTCTTGAAATTGACTTCAGGGCCGATGGGACTTTCCATACTGAATATAGAGAGAAATGATTGCTGATTTCGCAGATTCGACTAAACAGATTGATGAGACGATGAGTGAACAGATGAAATGAGTGACAGCGACTGGAATATGACTCATTAGCAGAGTGCCGGCCTCTGCTCTTATGAACTTAACTCAATCTCCCAAACATAAGGGTGGACCACAAATTCGCCGCTAGTGCTCCTCCCAATGCTATTGACGCCATGGTGTTGGACCCGGGTTTCGGTCTTTGAAGAACTAATTCTATTGGTGTGTTGGTCGCATTTTCAACGAGACCCTCAAAAGGAAGGCCGATGACGAAAATTTAGCGCTGGATGTTGGTTGCGAAATGAAGATACGCCAGTTACGCTGAGCGTAGCCCACTTTTCCCGGGCCAACTCGGCGCTTAGTTATTTTTATCACAGCGCACTCAGGGTGCCTATTCTATGCCTCTGTCTTGGGTTGTTGGTTGTTGCGATGGAAGCGACGAATCCCCGCGAAGTACCACGAAGTCGGAACCTCCGGAAGAGAACTTCGCGAGAGTTTCACCACAAATGTGTTTTTTTTTCCTTCAAATCCATAGAACCAAATCTAAAGCACGGAGTACTGATGTATTATCCTCGCAATCCCTATCATCATCTCCGCTGTTTTCTGGATCTCTCGAACTAATTCTAGAGATCGCTTTGTTAGCCTCATATGACCCATGCGGAAAGCGACATGGTTATGTCCACTGGAGAACCAACAGTCTGATAGCCGCCGAGACGTGCTGCTAAACGCTCATTCTTATGGGAGCCACTCATTGGCGCTTAATGAAACGAAGCCCCGCGTCACCCCTTGCCGAGAACATCCTGTTCCCAGATTATCATGAAGCACCTCCCAAGTTTTCCCTGTGGTCATTGCATTCGCCAACACAACATCCCACCAACTGCAATTTTGTTCTTCGTATTCCGTGTCCGAGTCAACGATGCCACACAAAGTTCATAAAGAATATGTTTACTCTCCTTTGGAGACGGGACGTTGGATTCGAACTATTCATCTTCTACCCTCTCCATCGTTCGATGCGCCACTACAATGCTCCCTTAGGGAACTTGACCTCGATGAAGATCAAGACTCGCAATTCGAGGCGATATCGTATACCTGGGGCGAAGCCAGATTCGATTATACTCTGTATGTGACTACACAAGAGTCACAAAACACCCACTTCCGCATCACTCAGAGCCTTTGCGATGCTTTGCGGTCGTTTCGTCTCAAGGATCGTTCGCGGATACTGTGGGCCGATGCCGTGTGTATCAACCAGAGGGACCCCCACGAGAAGAGTTCACAGATTCCCCTCATGGAAGACATCTACAAACGTGCAGATAATGTACTTGTCTGGCTCGGGACCGACTCTAGCATAGGCGCGGCCATGAAAACTATCAACTGGATAAGTAAATCACCTGGAGCAAATATCGAAGCTTCCACCAGGCTGCAATTTATTGGTGCCATCGACGTTTTGATACAGCAGCCTTGGTTCAGTAGACGGTGGATCATTCAAGAGGTTGTTCGCAACCATGCCGTCTCGCTGCACTGTACTTCAACCTCTTTACAATGGCTCAGATTGATGACGAGCATTAGAATGCTTGGGGAAGAGACTGGAACATCGAATCCGCAAGCCATGGATGCTTTATGTCAGATGCAGAGGTTGTGGAGGCGAATGGTGCTTCTCGAGGAATCTGGACCAGGACACACGTTGTTGGAGAACTTTCACGCCTTCAGTCATTTTGGCTGTGCCGATCCCAGAGACCGCATTTTCGCCTTGGCAGCCCTATCCTCGGATGTTTCCATGACAAGGGAGCCGAGATATCCCAAGAGAAACTTTCGCGCAGACCCTGTAGGATCAATTTGCTGGGCCAAGCCCCAGCCACAGGAAAGACTCTTCCGCATTGTCCCTGACTACAACAAAAAGTGGAGGAAGGTGTACATCTCGTTTGCAGCGGAGGCCATCAGAAATGGACTGTTGTCATGGCTGCTTTGCCGGACCTGGCACGGACAAAAGGTGAAGGGCTTACCTGCCTGGGCACCGGATTGGCGCATATCTGCTCCAGAGAAGCCATTTTTCCTGAAGGAGATTCTCAAGGGTTACACAGGGAGCGAGGCATGGGCATCACATGGCCTGCCTGTGATGGCGGACTGGCCGAAAACTCGACTCCGTGGCCAATCTTTGAGATTGAGCGATTTCAGCATCCTTCTCAAGTCAAAGATGCCCAACACAACAATAAGAGGGCCTCCCGAGGACACGGCACACGTCAGAGCTATCTGGAAAAGCCAGGCATTGACTTTTACGCCCAGTGCAGACCCTCTAGCTTGGCTGCAATCGTTCATCGAAGAAGTGAACAAGTCTCTAAAAGCAATCGTCAAAGTAACTCTTTCCCAAAGCTTCCATCCTCGAGCAATTGCTAATCTACCCAAGTGCTCGTTTGAGTTTCAAGATCTCAATGATGCTATGTTTTGCCTCCTAATCTACCTTCTCGGGCGTGATCCGTGGAGCCCAAACAACCGTTGGTGCAGCGACAATGCTCCGTTGACAGAAAAGGTTCTATCACGTGGGCTACCTACGGACGGTCTATCCTTCAGTGACTTAAATGGAGGAAGGTTCATCATCTGCGCTCAAGGTCCTGCGAGCGACCAGTCACTTTTCTTCGGTTACGCCCCTGTTGACTTCAGTGTTGAACATGATGTCCTCATTCGTCCCGAGAACTCTCTACAGCTTGGGATATCTGGCAAGGATCGTGTGGTACGAATAGCTATGATACTGCGTGAGCGAACCAATCAGCAGACATCGTTGCAATGGACGAAGAACCCTCTGGGATGGAACAGTAACTCGTTCAAGCTTCGGGGGCAAGCTCTGATGGTTGACGTACAGAGGGACCCTTACCCACGCAGCAATTGGACGGAAACTATGATTAGTAAATATGAGTATGATTTTGATCTCGCCTGAAACATGGCGAAAGTTCTTTTTGCAGAAAAGAATTTCCTGCTTCGTGTTAATATCAGATATCAATGAAAACTTCCTTCAATAACGATAGACTCATGGAGACAAGAATGTTCGGCGCATCCCTTTCAGCCCCATCGCTTAGCCGAGTAAGCGGCGTTCCTAGATCTATGGTTTGCCAGGTGTAACTCTCCTCGATGACCATGTTTTGTTTGTCCTCTGACAGGTCGGTACAGAAAAATGAAAATGGTGTACTTTGAGCTGTAAACTTGCGAGTTGTCAATTAATGAGCGGAACAGGGGGAGTTAGAAACTTTTAATTCAAGTGATGCTCGTGTATTGAGAGACCACTAAAGATGACGACGGCAGAGACGATGACAGTAGATGTGAGAGTAGGGGTAACAAAGGAGGCAAGAGCAGAGCCCAGATAAGAGCAGCTCAGCTGTGGCTTTCGAAATTTGATGTGCATGTTGATTGGTATTCCACAGTATCAATATAAGAACTGCGTCAATGCTGTCTTATCTTTCTCAACGTGTCTGCTGCTACATCGCAGGTTTGCCTGCGAGGCAAACTGCTATCACGTGGCGACCCATTCTCTTAGCGTTCTGCAAAAGAACCATGCATTTCGGATGCAGCTACAGTTGCATGCTTACTGGCACCCTCATGCGTATTGGCTGACCTCCAATCCACTATATCTACGCAGTGTTACGAAAGGCGGGCACTATTGCCAACAAACCCTCTCCTCTTCCGTCTTTGTTTTCTCCCTTGCTCCATCACAATCGGGATCGAGATGGTCCCTTGATAACGCCAGATCGATTCTAGGGCAACATTTTCTTTCCTAATGTGGCGCTGCTTGCTTTCGATATGACCGATTTATCGAAGTACACCATCGGGTGGATATGCGCGATCGACACCGAATACACAGCTGCGCGAGCGTTTTACAACATACACGGCGCACGAAAGGATGGGGCGATGTATAATCTTAGCAATGATTTTGACTTGTGTTGAGCATCGACCTCGTTATTCAATCTAGCCCGAACTTTTAGGAAGCATTATGTATTTGATGTTGGCAAGCCACAGGACATTGATATTTGAGCATCTCTCTGAGATTGTGTTATCTTTCCAAACAGTCATAGAAATACTTTCTGCGCACATTCATGTTGTATAGAGAATCCGGAATGCATGCCAAGGACGATTGCGTGGATGGCAAATCTGACAAGACAGGAGTGATAAAGCGAAATAACATTCAATGAGGAAAGCGCACAGTCAATGTGACTAGAACACAAGTGGTAAATTACTGTTGAATCGTCTAATTGGGCATTAAATCGCTCAAAAGACACCTGCATAAGCATTTATTCAAGTCCTGTGATATTACATATGGACATGCCGAATGACGAACAGGAGCCATTCATCCAGAGTCTTGCTATCCGGGCGGATAACCAGCCATATAATGTCCAATAGTTGATGTCATTACAATTCACTTTTACTTTCGTCGCTATTCCTATCCCTTTCTCTATCCCTATTATTGTTATCATCATCGTTGTCGTCGTCGTCGTCGTTATCGATCATCCTATCAATATCCATGCATCTACTACCCGCCTGGTTAGCTAGACGTATCCGCCCGGACAGACAGCAAAATTCTTCATTCATTTCCTTTCACATAGGTAATGAAATATCTCGCGAAATAAAATCTGTTAATTATTCGCTATGAAGAAATGGGATTGGGTTGAGGATGGGCGTTGTGCCCGGAGAAGCCGCCGTGCGATCTGTCCACAAACACTACTTCGGGAAGATACCTAGATTCCAGGTGCGAGATAATCTGAGGATGTCCACTTGGAAATTCGCGTTACCTTGCGGAAGGTCCTAGCCAATAACAGGGCCTTTAATTTCATGTCGTGTCATCGGCTGTGTCGTCGATGTCTTACCTCTTAGCGCTTATGTCTTGTAGGGAGAATGGCATTAGGGTTGGTCACTAGGTCGCTTCACTTGATACATGCCATTCTCCCCTCCTTCACCTCTCTCTCACCTCTCATGCAATGGAGAACGGCAATTGACGTTGCAACACTTCACGCTGGAACTTTTCTGTAACGCTTGATCGCTGGAAAAGATGACCGAGGAATTTGCAACCGCTCAGTTGCCCGGCACTTTCAACAGAGAAATCTACGCCATCGGATGGATTTGTGCCATTAGCACCGAGTATGTAGCCGCTCAATCCTTCCTTGACGAAACCCACGACATGAAAGGATATGTTCCTTTATCGAAGCATGACAGCAACGATTATACTTTGGGTCGCATGGGAAACCACAATGTTGCTATTGCGGTTCTACCAGATGGTGAATATGGGCTGTCATCTGCGGCGACTGTAGCCCGAGATATGCTCCACTCGTTCCCAAATATCCGCATTGGGCTTATGGTGGGCGTAGGAGGCGGCGCACCGAGCCCGAGGCATGACATACGACTTGGGGACATTGTTGTTAGTTCACCCCGTGATGGACATGGCGGGATATTTCAATACGACTTCGGGAAAACCATCCAGGATCAAGAATTCCGAACAACAGGGTTTTTGAATCAACCGCCCAGTGTCCTAAGGGCAGCTGTGAGTGGGTTGAAGGCCACTTTCGAGCTAGAGGGTAACAATTTCGAAGAGACAATCGGTGAGATTCTGAAGAAGAACCGGAGACTTCGAAAGAAATACAGCCGGCCAGGTCCGGAGACAGATGTGCTTTTTCGCAGTCAGGTGGTTTTCGACCCCGAACATCCGGCGAACACGGAAGATCAAAGTGCCCTGGTCCAAAGGCCAGAGCGGACCGAGGAAGACGACATTCCAGCCGTCCATTACGGGTTAATTGCGTCAGCAAATCAGCTTATGAAAGATGCAGTTGTTCGAGATAAGCTTGCTGCGGAGAAAGAAGTTCTTTGTTTCGAAATGGAGGCTGCCGGACTTATGAACCATTTCCCATGTCTCGTGATCAGAGGGATTTGTGATTACTCTGATTCTCACAAGAACAAAAGCTGGCAAGGTTATGCTGCTATGGCAGCAGCTGCTTATGCGAAAGCCTTGGTGTGTCGTATCCAGCAAGCGAGGCTGGACAAGGAGAAGACGATAGCAGAGGCCATATCAGTAAGTAAGTAGGGCGGAGCGCTTGCGAAATCGATGTTGGTCGAGATGTATTCTAATGGATATAGTTGAGAATGTCAATTCCAATCTGTTGGAAATCAAAGCCCGCACCCGCGACTCTGATGCCCTGAACAGGCTTTCAGTTGTAGAGGGCGCCGCATACGATGCCCACCAGAACCAACACGATCCTACATGTCACCCTGATACGAGGACCGAAATTCTTCAGGACATAATGACCTGGGCAAAAGACGACAAAGATCAGCGCATCTACTGGCTCAATGGCAAAGCTGGAACAGGGAAATCCACCATCGCACGCACCATCGCAAGAGCATTTGATGACATCCACCTTCTCGGCGCCAGCTTTTTCTTCAAGAGAGGCGAGGGCGAGCGAAGCAAAGCATCCCTTCTATTTAGCACTATGGCACGTCAATTAGTTCGCAAGAACGAGAAGATTCTACCATTCGTTGTGGAGGCCCTCGACGGCACGGACAATATTTCTCCAAAACCATCGAGGAACAATTTCGCAAGCTCATTCTCGACCCACTTGAGGAAGCCCGGTGGGACTCTGACAACATTCCACGAAGTGTTCTGGTCCTTGATGCACTTGACGAATGCGAATCCGAGAAAGACATCGAGATTGTGATTTCTCTGTTGTCCCAGCTAGTTAAGTCTCCGGTATCTAGGCTAAAGGTGTTTGCCACAAGCAGGCCAGAGATGGCCATTCACTACGCATTCGACCCCATTGGCGGGCATTACCAGGAGATTCGCTTACAAGAAGTCACGCAACAGTCTGTTTCCCACGACATACGCGTGTATCTGAAAGATGAACTGGAAGCAATCAAGAACAGATGGAATACTAGATATCGCAAAACTCAGTCAAAGCAACTTTGCATGGCCTGGCCAGGAGACGAAAGACTCGAAATACTGGTCAACATTGCGAAACCATTGTTCATATTTGCTGCGACTGCATGTCGCTTTGTTCGAAATTATCACTACGGAGATCCGGAAACGCAGTTGTCCGTTCTCATAGAGGTAGCGAGAGACTCAGGGGTGCATGATCAGCTCGGCGCGACCTACCTTCCAGTCTTGCGGCAATTCAAAGCTGAAAACAGCGGAGTAGACGGGCAACGGCTTTTGAAACAATTTCAAAGGGTCGTTGGCTCCATTGTGCTTTTCGAGCAGCCACTCTCTCTAGGGTCATTAGCAGAGATACTCGATATGAAAAGTGCTGAGCTAGACAGTGTTTTGTGTTTGTTGACGTCGGTTTTGGATATCCCAGACGACGTTTACTCACCTGTCAGATTATTCCATCTTTCGTTTCGCGACTTCCTTCTAAGTCCTGCAGCATCGGAATTTGCCATCAACCTCGAAAGGGCACATCAGCACATTGCGCTGGGTTGTGTAAATTTAATGAAGCGAAAGCTGCATTATAATATGTGCGATATGAAGCCAGGGGACCGCCTGGTAACAATGCATGGGGTCAGACTTTACCGCCAGATACCCCCGAGTCTACGTTACGCTTGTACCCACTGGTTCTATCACGTGGAGAAATCACAGCTTTCTATTGATGATTTCGATGAAGTGTGGGAGTTCTTGCGTGTGCACACGCTTCACTGGCTGGAAGCCATGAGTATTCTGGCCGAGAACGACCGAATGAAGAAGATGCCTGGATCATTGATGGCACATATGACGAAGGTAAGCAGTCTCTAGGTCGGGTTCAGCCCAGAAATTGAAACACTAACACGAAGCACAGGACGGTGATATAAGTGTCGTTCTCGCACTACTCGACCTGGATAAATTCATCTCGGACAACGCCTGGACATTCATCAATTTTCCCCTTCAGATATACTGGAGATTGTCTACTTTCTCGCCTACGTCGAGCATCACTCGTCGATGGTTCATCGACCAGCTAAAGCAACAACCCACATTTCAATTATCACACGAGACCTCAAATGTCCCTTTGCAACACACGTTGTGTGGTCATAGCCACGAGGAGTTCGTCTCGGTAGCAGTCTCGCCAGATTCAGCCTTTGTGGGCTGTGGCGGCAGCACCGGAATCCTCACACTTTGGAGCCTCCCAAACGGCGGCCAATGGAATCAGATTCACGTGACAGTAATAGAAAAGGCACCGGTTTATAGTATTGCCTTCTCACCCTGTTCTACTTACATCGCGTCAGTAGGATGCAACAAACTATGTGTGCACAATGTTGTCACTGGCGCCCCCGTGCAGACCTATTGGATGACCTCGAGGCCATTCATGTTTCAGCCGCTGAGGTCTCGGATGACACCAGGGCTATCCTCATCTTGGCCGGTAACGATCCGATTTTCAAAAGATTCCAAAACCATCATCGCAGTACATTCCGACGAATGTATCAACTGGTGGTCCTTGGACACCTCCCGTATCATTCGCAGCCAGGATTTGCATCCGAAACCTATTTTGGACTCTCGAACCAGATCCAACGCCTTAGTCTCCTTTTCGCCAGACCATGAGCTTTTCGCTACTGGCAGGAAGAAGGAAATCTGCGTCTGGTCAACTCATAATGGTGCAAAAATCATAACTCTCGAAATCAACACATCCCCAGTGTCGCTCTCAGTATCTTCATCCACAAATTGGTTAAAGACAATTGCCTTTTTGCCCGGGAGACTGCTGGCTACTGTGCAGGAAGATGGCTTGGTTCGGATAATAGATGCAATGGCAGGGTGCAGCTTGGAGCTTTTTGACGGGGGACGAGCCTGTGCAACCCAGATTTGCCACTCCGGTGAGAACAAACTTCTAGCTTTCGATGCCCCCAGGCCTCGGTCGAACTCCATCCTCCTTGTTCATCATAGTACGGGAGGAACCTATGGACACGTGGATATTCCATACCCGAAAAATTGGTACATTGATATTCCATCCCCGAACAATTGGTACATGACGAGCGCACCCAATACCCCCCTCGTGTTTTCTCCGGACGGGAAGTCTCTGATCAATGCGGCTGGCGGTTGTGTTTTCGTTTGGGATGTGGAGCTACTTCGTCGCCCTCGAAGCGACGCCGAGAAAGATAACAGTCTTGATAACCAGGTTATCGATGCCTTGGACTGTTTTATCTTGGCACCAGAAGACAACATGGAATTACTCGTTTCGACTCACCAGGGAGGCAAGATCAGGTTGTGGTTGCCAGATACCAGCCGGCTTGGTCCACTCGAATTCTCTGTGGAGAATGGAGAGATCGATACTGTGACAGTATCTCCAGATGTGAATCATCTTTTTGCCTCAACATCTCTTGGATCCTATTATATCTGGGCAATTGGGAAGCCTCATGAAGCCCCTATTATCATTCAGCCTGTCACCGCGACATTCAACTCCACGACCCTTTGTCCGAAGATTTCTGCCATCTTCTCGAAGGACTCGAGGTCTCTCATCACTAGCTCCTCTTTTGACTTCACCATTTGGTCTGTCGGTAACGAAAAAAGCGGCCAAGTGTTCTCTGTTGGTGGGTCGCCAATAGCCACATCAGCGGATTTCAGGCTAGTTGCGTATACTTTGCGGACGTTCTGTGAACCCAATTTTATTCACCGTCCTGGGCAATGGGGGGACACAATCAGGATTTTTTCCGTCGCAACAAAGGAAACTATTGGGTCTTCTGGGACTTTAGGACGGGTGTTGTGCTTAACAATGTCGCCAAACGCAGAGTGCCTAAGCGCTGTGACGCAGGATGACGTTCAGACCCTGTCTATTTGGCCGGCAAACGATATTGAGCAGCGTGTGTTTGCAACCTCTATTGATTTGAACTCAGCCACTTGCATCTCGTTCACCCCCGACTCAAACAGGTTAGCAATGGCTACCACTATACAGGGTGGTTTTGGAGTAAAGATGTGGTCGGTTAAAACAGGCCAAGCCACAGACATGATCGCGTTAGACTTGGAGCTGCGCGAATTGGCGTTTTCTGATGACAGTCGGTGCATTATCACACCGTATGGTAAAGTGCTTTGCCCTACACAAATGTCGAATCATCACCAAGCGGCGCGCGAGAAAGCGCCGTTCGGAGGAACGTGGGCCAAAGATGACGAAAACCTCGAAATTGCCATGGATCACTTTATTTCAAGGAGAACGGCTAAGAATTCTGCGACGGATCTGAAGTTCGAACAGAACCCCAATGTAGACTTTCCTCCTCGTTCCACCACCCCACCCCAGGCCTATCAATACGGTCAACATATCGGTCTCGGCTTTGATTTCCAGGGCCGATGGATTACCTTAAATGGCACCAAGGTCATCCTGCTTCCGCCGCACTTGAGCGTCTCCAGGGAAGTATGCTCTGGCGGCAGAACGGCAGCAGTGGGAAATAGAATGCTAGCATGGATCACTGAATCAGGGCGCCTGTGGGCTTTGAAGTTTCCTGCTGACACGTCGCTATTTCATCTGGAATGAGTTATTCTTCAGAGAACTCTTCGTATCCGATAGAGATCTGAATATAGTTATGTGCGATCAGCTTCAAACTGGCGATTCGCCATGCAATTCTCAAAAGTGGTATCACAAATCACAAAGTCGCAACCCCCATCCATCCCCTTACTTCTTCTCCGCGCTGCCCGTAGTCTCAGAATCAACAGCCCCAGCCGGCACCTTTCCCTCCATAACCCCGTCCTCACCAGGCTGGAACTCCTCCTTCGCAACCGGCGGACCGTGGAAGTTCTTCCTCGCGTACGCAAAGTACCACACAACCGCAATGAACGCAAAGCCCGCAAATACCACACTAGCATAATTCATCGTCGACGCGTCCACAGGCAAACTAACCGGCATGCAGAAGATGACCACCGCAAACACGATCCACACAATGCAGATGCAGTTGATCAGCGTGCCGAACTTGCCGAGCGGGTACGGCGAGTTCGCCACCGCCTTCCTGCGCTGGATCAGGTTCACCAGCACAGGCACACCGTAACTCGTCGATAGGCAGATCGTCGCCACGCCCGTGAACGAGTTGAACGCCGCCGAGGAGCCAAAGTAGATACACCCCAACACGCAGTCGACCGCCGTGGAGAGGAACAGCGCCCACAGCGGCATGTCGAGCTTGTGGTTGACCTTGCTCCAGAGCTTGTAGCCCGGGATGGCGCCGTCGCGGGCGAAGGCGTAGGTGCAGCGGGACGCGGCGGTGAGGGCGCCGATGCCGGCGAACATGAGGATGCCCAGGATGAGGAAGAGCAGGCCAAAGCCGCCCGCGGCGGAGCCGGTGACGGTCTTGAAGAGCAGGCCGATGGGCTGGGAGTTGGCGACCTCGAGGAGCATGGTGACGTCGGGGAGGACGAAGAGGATGGGGATGAGGTAGATGACGCCGGTGACGCCGGCGGCGGCGACGGAGAGGACGATGGCGCGGGGGACTTCGCGCTCGGGGTTCTGGACTTCTTCGCACATGGAGGCGACCATGCCGTAGCCGGTGAGGGTGTATGCGGCTAATTGAAATGTTAGCTTCATGTTTTCTCATCGTTTCTATACAAATTGTGATGTACCTTGAAGCAGACCGACGAAGAAGGACCACCCGGAGGGCCATCCACTAGCCGAAGCATCGTAATGCGAGAACACAAACTCAGCAGAGCGCTTGCTCGGCGCCATGACCAGGATCGTGACCAGGATGATGAGCACGGAGGCGCCGGTCCAGTAGATGCAGACCTTGTTGATCAAATCCAGATACCGCGAGCCAAACGCGTTCACGCTCGCGCACACGAGCATCACAGCCCAGAAGCAGAGCACAGTCTGCCACTCGTTGGCGACAAAGTCCTCGTTGAAAATGCTAATCGCACTCAAAATAAGCTGCGCACCGCTGAAGTTGATGCTTAGCGTGACGGTCCAGTTTCCCACGAGCGTCAGCCAGCCGTCAACAAAGCTGACCATGGGCGCCCAGCCGGCGGGGGCGAGCATGGCGGACCAGTAGTAGACGCCGCCGGCGGTCGGGTAGACGGCGCAGATCTCGGCGAGGGAGGCGGCGATGCAGAGGGAGATGATGGAGACGAGGACCCAGCCCCAGAGGACGGTGACGGCCTGGCCGTTGGTGAGGGTGATGTACATTGTCGTGGAGAGGCCGAAGGGCACGGCCATGATGGCGAAGGAGAGGCCGAGGATGGAGAGCATGGAGAGGTTGCGCGGGAGCTCGGCCTTGTAGCCCAGGCGGGCAAGGGCCTGGTCTGCCGAGACGCGAGGGGGCGCCTCGCCCATTGAGACGGAGCGGATGGAATCCGACATGTTGGGTGGTGTTGTAGTGTGAGATCGATATCGAGGTGTGTGTTCCGGTGAACGACGTTGAGGTCGGAGGGTGCGGTCGGTGAGTGTGTGTGTAATCCCGCTGTCGACCGGTTCGCTCAGGATCGGGAGGATTGGGCCGGTTTGACAGGTGCCGTGCGCAGGGGAGCAGCGCCGGTTTAAAAGGAGTGAACAAGAAGACCCGGCTGTATTAAAATACAAGTAAAAGATACAAAAAGAGGATAAAACCGCACTCACGCGAGCTTCAATTGGGGAAAGGGAAGAAACGAGAAATGGGGGGAAAAGAGGGTTAAGCGACTCTTTTAGTATGCCCGGCAGATTTGGAGAAAGAGACAGCAAGCATGGAAACCCAGCTATGCCGTGGTCTGGCCGTCGATCCAGTCGAGTCACACACACAACGCCGTCAGCAACTACACCAAGGACACAATTCAATGACACAGAAACGGAGGAGATCCATCTTTGGGGCCTGGGCTACGGCGGCGCCCCAATGCAACGGGATCGGGGGGGTGCGTGAGGGGGGACCCAGTTCCAACACGCTAGCCTCTCCCCCACGCCCCGCAGACCGAGAGCAGACAGACGAGCAGATAGATAGAGACACGTTGAATTGGCCGAGATGGGCTTGATGGCCTGTCCGCTAGTGCGGCGGGCTGCGTGGAAGAGTGTTAGTCTTTAGACAAGAGACGATGCTGTATCTACGGGGGCTACATCAACATGGACTTGTAACCGCGGGTACACGACTATCTTCAACGCTGTGTGAAGCTGCGCTGGGCTGGGTTCAGGCGCTTGTCAAGGCAATCATTCATAACAAGCGATATCTCGGGCCCAGGGGGGTCATGTTCGAATGTGGACTGAGAGAAATGGATCTATGGGGTTAGGTGGTTCGTGCGTATCAGCAGTGTCCGCCCGGGGCTTTTCGGTTGGGTGGACGTCTCTGTCTCTCTGTCCGTCTGTTTCTGTCTTTCTGTGTGCCTGACTGAATCATGAGCATGTCACTTGAGATAGATATCAAACAGCCCGCGGATTGGCGTACACGTCCCTCCCTCTCCGACAGAATAGCCGCGACAGCTGGGACGCTGTAAGCTGATAACAGACGCAACACACACTCACATATAGACAGTTCTCCGGGCGCTCCCAACCGCGGTCCGCAGGATCGGTAGCAGGGAAGACACAGCAGCGAAAGGCTTGTTTTACAGCCCGTGATGTCATGCACCCTACCTATCCCCCCTTCCCCCTCTCTCTCCGCATACACACGCGACGAGCTGCGCTGCAACGAGCCCAGCAGCTGCAACGACGATCAGCCCTTTGGGCCTAGGGCAACATGTCAGTTACATCTGTAGCGCGGTCTGGTGAGGGGGAGGGGAAGCTTGGAGATGACGAGCCAGCGGTTCGCACCCCCGGAGAGAGGCCCTGGCTAAGGTGCTCCCAGGAGAAATGAAGCTACACTGACAGGAGCACCTTATCGCTGTCGAATCTTAACGCCTCACGGTTCCTCAGGGTGTGGCTCGGTGAGCCCGGGCCTAAGCCCGTACAAGCCATGCCGTCCGCCTTCACGGCAGTGATACCTAAAAGGAAAGTCTGGTCTGCCATCTTGTTGGGATTGGTGATTGGAGCTGGCCGACGAACTCTATCCGTACTCGTCGGCAGCAACCTCGAACATCACCACCATATGTTGAACCCTCAAACAGAAAGGACAAGACAGACAACATCACCCTCTGCCAAGAACCATCTCCATAAGCCTCACAATCTAGTCCGTCAAACCCCACAAACCCCAACTCCCAGAAATAAACTTCACCTCACGCCGGCACGCGTGATCACTGGTTCTCCCGTCACCCCCAACGCCGTCTCCAAGTCCCCGAGTCTGCCTCTCAACCACTCACATCACACCCAGACCGCGCTCCCCCAAGGCCAGACTACGTACCCTTACCTCAAAAGCAACCGCGCTCCCGCTCCACCTCCAAAGATAACGGCGCTTCGCCAGCTTGCTGCTCTCACAACCATCATCCCATACCACAGCTCCCACACTCACACACGCGCGCTTCGCCTAATCCCATTCCCCAGCGTGCCGGCCATCCTATCTCGGAAAACATCAGATCGCCAAACACCCAGATCAGCATATACACAATCGCGACAACGACAATCCCCGAAACGAGTCCTATCCTCATGAGTCGAGACACCCTCTTTCCCTCCCCCCAACGGGCATCTTCCGTAAGCACATACAAAACAGACTGATAAGAGACACCAACACAAGGCAAGTCAATCAGGGTCCCCGGGAGATTCCTTATCAGCCAGACATCAACGTACCGATAGTGTTCGGCCCGATACCACCACGCCGCCTCACCCTTTATCCTACCATACCATACCATCCATCCAATATCTCTGATCACCTCATCCCATCCCATTCCCATCATCCTCACATTTGCTTCTCAGAAGCATTCAATGCTTTCCTCACGATCCTCAGCGTTGAACTTGAACTCCCAAATGTCATCCACCTGCGTCACCGCTAAAGATAACGCACCCCTGGCACCTCCGCCCCATTATGCCGATCAAAAGCCGAGGTTCCCCATCTCTCTCTCCAATTTCCACACAAGCGACGCGTCCTTCGGCCATTGCCGATGACACAAACCGTGCCGCCGCACAGAATCAGCGCCTCATACACGTACTATGTAAACTCTTCCAGAAGCCTTCTAGAATGCATCCTTCGTGCGTGAGAGCTTATATCAGCCTCATCTCATTGACATTTCGCTTCTCCATCCATCATTACTGTTCTCTTTTTTGATATTCATCATGCAGTGGCGGTCAGCGTCGTTCTCAGGGGCTTCAATTGGCCCATCACATGCATGCCACCGCCGTCGTCGCCGGGGCCACCCGACAAGTCCAGATCAAAGTGGGCTCTGTTTCCCGAATGCCGACTGCAAATCGTGTCTGCTTCATTTTTACTAAGTACTAGGTGCTACCTGCTAGCACCGCCTGTCTTTTTGATAAAAGTCTCATCGCGCCGAATCCTCCGTCGAGACTTGTCCCGTGCCTGTTGAAAATCGAATGCTCCCTTTTGAGCCCCTCTCTATGTCCTGTCCGGGACTAATCATACCTGCGTCAACCCCAAAAACGCCTTGCAAAGACCCGCCAAATGACAATCCCCATTGTAAACAGCTAGAATGCCGTCTCTCCAACACGCCTATCGTCTACTGCGTCAGGTCACTTTCCAAGGACCTGCTTTTCCGTATCATCATCAACTAGTTTCCTCTGCTTGAGGATCTTCACCAGCTCCGTCATGGTCACTGGCCGCGTGAGGAACAGATCCATGCCGCTAGCAAAGCCCTCCTGTCGCGCGCTGGCCGACCCTAAGCTGGTAATGGCAATGACCACCGCAGGCGGAAGGTGATGAGCTCTTTCAAACTTTCGAATCCGCCTCGTAGCCTCAAGTCCGTCCATGACGGGCATCGTGATGTCTGATCAACTGTCAGCAACTCCTTCATGGCTACGCATTACCTGTCAACATACCTATGAGAATGCAACAAAACCTGTTGGGCTGCGCGGTGTAGGCTTGTAAAGCTTCCAGCCCGTTTGTCGCTGTAGTATGTTTCTTATTCAATTTCTTCATGTATGCCGATAGAATCTGTGACTATTAGCATCGTGCAATTCGTTTTCTTTCAATGGACACACGCACTTTAAGATTGATGGGATTGTCGTCCACCAGAAGGAATTCTTGTTGCTGATTGATAGTCTTGGCCATCGAGGAAGACGCAAGCACCGGAGGTGTAGCAGTACCGGGCGTTGATGCTGGGGATGCGGTCGATGCGGCGCCAGCGGCCTTCGCAGCCGGGCGGAAGGGAAGTTTCAGTGTAAATTCCGGGTCGGGTTGGGCAATCCAGTTGTCGAGCGGCGATTGCGCGATGATTTCGTCTGGGGTCGTAGCCATCCGTACGCTCTTGATACTCTCAGATTGGGCCCTCTTACGCCCTGGGGACAGTTCCGCCCTCAACGCGCTGTTGGGCGTGAGAGGCCCGGACATGGCATCCGGCCCCGCAGCCACAAGCTTTACGGCCTGTCGCTGCTGCCATCGATCAAGAGCACAAGCAAGGGCCTTCGCGACTTTTCGTGGTCCGGTGCTGATTACAAGTTAGTCATGCACATATTCTGCCGTCCACATTACTTACGGTTGTGCGATAAACTCCATCACTGTCTGCTGACGAGACCGCCTGTAGGAGGTCGCCAGCTTTTGAGCTGACTCGGCATTGGCGCAAACGACTACCAGTGGTGGTTCATTGCCCCTGCTGTGAGACGCGTCAAGCTTCCGGAATGCTTCTTCACTACAAAGTGTGAGGTCCGCGGGAGAAGAAGCAGCTCCTGTACTTTCGTCCGTGATGCTCACGTCCAGCCACTTGAGCGGAAGACTCTCGACCGGGAGATCATGGCCCCCGGCACGAAGCTCTTCTGAGCTATCAAGGCCCCGACTAAACCCGCGGACAGAGAGTCTCCTGCCGGCTAGGGAGCTCAAGTCCGCTGAGAATTTACGTCCGCGGCTAGACGCCTTGCGTGAAAGCACGAGTGGCATTGACACGGTCATGCTAGTTCCATGGCCAAGCTGACTCTTGACGCTGATCGTGCCGCCGAGTGTTGCAACAATTTGCCTTACCAGACTCAACCCAAGACCCGTGCCCGGAGCCAAGGCATCCTCTTGAGAGAAGGGGGTAAAGAGCTTGTTGCGTAGGAAATCCTCGCTGATGCCCTTGCCGGAGTCTGTTACGGTAAGAACAACCATGGATGCTGACCTCGCCGACTTATGAACCACTTCTTCTTGTCTGAGTTGGACCTTGATGAAGCCGCTCGATGTGTATTTAAGAGCGTTGCCGAACAGGTTCATGATAATCCGTCTAAGTGCGCCGGGCTGGGAATGAAAGACCCACGAAAAGTTCGGATCAATGTCGACGAGAATCTTAACGTCCTTCAAGTTGGCAGGCTGAGTCTCCGAAGGCTTTCTTTTGTGGCCGAGGCCCTCGCTGGAAGCAATGGCGTCCAACTTCTCTTGAGCAGGTGTAGGCGGCCCGGAAGCTGTGCCATGGCGTGCCAGCTGAGAAGCAACCATATGCTGGAAGCTGTGGCCGATGAAGACACTCTCGATGACCTCTTCGACAAGTAAGTCAAGGTGTACGTCGGAGACCAATGTCATCATGCCTGACTCGATGGAAGCTGATGCCTCCGGGCGCAACCCGCGTCCCGGTCCGTTGTTACGTCTCTGAGACCTAGAGGCTCGCAGGTAGGTGTTGACTTTGCTGTAATCAAGCAGCTGCATCATATTAGCAAGCGGCACGCCGAGAGGGCCATTCATGTAAGACTTACGTGATCAATTGTGTCGAGCAGAGTTTTGCCCGAGATTTCAATGGTGTGGATAACGTCCACTTGGAATGCGTCAAGCTGAGTATCGTGAAGCAGCTCCGCCGCAGCAACGACACCGTGAAGCGGTGATCTGAGCTCATGGCTGAGTGACCCAAGGATGTCTGTCTTTGCCTTCTCCGCAATGATGGCGTCTAGACGAATAATCTCTGCCATTGTAACCATGCCAAATGCACGTAAGTACGGCAAGTCGGCATCCGCGGTGAGAATGCGAGACGCGCTTTTGCTCCACACAAACCCTCCAGCGTAGCAGCGCTCTTTCGAAGGATCCCATAACGGTACCACTGCTACGCTTCTCGCCCCAGGAAACATGTCTACAATCGTTTTCGCCTCGTTTCGTCGTGTAAAGTACGAGTGCGCCGCTCGGGTCTCGGGTCGGGTCAACTGCTCGTTATCCTCTGTCGGAGTAAGGTCCGTGTCGTCACCTTCAGAGTCAACGTGGTTCCATTGTCCCATTTCATCGAAACTGAAAACCTTGCCGTTGGGGTATCTTCGCAGCAACTTCTTAAGGAACCGTTCTCGCAATGTCTTCCGGCCGAACTGAGGGATTTCGCCGCTATTCATGACGCTTTCCACCGTGGACGATCTGCCGAAACACTTGCACCACCTGTCATTGGCATCCTCAGATCTCTCGGACATACTGTCGTCACTACTGGAAAAGCGATTATCTGCGACTTCGCTCGCCCTACGAGGACCGCTAACGAGACCGCCGAATGACACAATGCTGGCGTCGAGGAAAAGTGCACCATCTACTTCCAAAGACTTGCGAATCACGTTGGCGGCCCGTGAGAAAATCTTGATAGTTTCCGTCAAACGAGGGTCTGGAGGCGCAGAGCTTGATGTTGTTGTAGCTATGGTCGCGGTCGATGCGGTGGTCTCGACGGAATCACTCGAGTCGATTTTGGACGGGGAGGCGGCAGGGTCTCGACTGATGGGGTTGATATTCGGTCGAATGGCTTCGATGGGTCCAGATTTCGGCGACGGCGGCTCCTCCGGCGGCGACGTCGCCGGGGTGTCGAACCCATTCGATGAAGATCTCGGCGACGGGGGTTTGGTGGTTGGCGGGGTCTCATCTTTGCCTCCAATGAAATCGCCCAGGCCATAGACCATGCGTTCGCTGCGACGATAGCTCTCGTTCACCCTCCTCGACTCCAAATAATCCATCACCGTCTGGGAAATCTCTCTCATGAATTGCACCGAGTCGGCATCCAGCCCAGCCCTTGGGCGGTCATCGAAAATGCAGTAGACGCCAATGTTGATGCCTTTTGGGGAGCGAATCGGAACACCTGCGTAGAAGCGGTTATACGGAGCCGCGTCGATGTATGGGCGGTTACAGAAGCGCCGGTCAGCGCCAAGGTCAGGGACTACGGCCACAGGAAGTTCGTCGTCACTGGCCACGGGGCCGCCGGCCTGCACCTCCTCACGAGTTGCTCCGACGAGAACATGTTCGCAAATTCCAAAAGCGCGTGGAATGGCAGTCCCGCAAAGCCAGAGGTGGTTTACTGAGGGGTATTTTGCGTTCGGGGTCAAAGGCACAGATCTGGTGGCCTCGGCGACAATGTATTGGTGCTGGCGGTCGAAGAGGGAGATGAGGGCGCGGGAGGCGTTCAGTCGCAGGGCTCCCAGCTGCGCGAAGGCAGTGAGGCCTGTGTCGGGCGACGACGAGAGAGCCGAGAACGGGATCGGGCGGTCGGGGCTGTTGAAGACGGCACTGGGAATGTGGAAAGAATCATATCTAGAGACGCATCACCTGTCAGTAAAGCGCTTCTTGGTCCAGAGCTACACCTCGTCGAACAAGCTGACAGCAAGTGGTTGCGTACTTGAATGTCTCCCACTCACGGGCGCCTTCAGATATCTTGTTCATGCTTCATTCAGGGTCGTAGTAGGTTTGCGATGAAGCTCGTCTTGCCCATGGTCTGACGATGGGATTTGGGAGGTGGCAGGAACAACAATGGAGAGGTTTTGTTCTCAATGTTGTCGTCACAGTTTGTCCAGGGTCAGGTCAAGGAAGAGGAACAACGACAGCAGCACGCAGGCAAGCATCTGAGGTGAGGCGGAGGGCATGACTGAAATGCCGCTCCTCCCCGCTGTGGTGGAACAAGGATCCCGGAAGCCGGGATGGGCGCTGTTCGAGACGGTTGGGGGGGCAGGACCTGGTCGGGCCAGTCCAGTGGCCAATGTGCCTAGCAAAGTGCGAGTGAGAGTGCAGCACCCGCAAAGCACTGAGCAGCAGCAAAAGGCAGGCAAGACATGGAGGTGGTCTTGGTCTTGCAGCTCGCCTAAGGTGCGTTAGTGCGGCCATGGTTGCAGGGCAGCAGGCGGGCAGAGGGCAGATGGATCATGGAACGGCATGGGCCAAGCCAGCGGCTATCCTTGCCCTGGATGGGAAACCGGTTCTTCGGGCAGCATCCACCGTCGTCGGTCCATGGACCATATCGACTTCGCCCATGGTATGGGCCGGCCGTCCAAGGTACCTGCCTAGGTATCCAACCATCAGAATTGCCCCTCCTTTTTCCCATGAGCCCATCCATCCACCGTCGAGGCGCTGCGGTGCGCGGGAGGAGGACGGCGTGCGTGACCTGGGTGTGTGTTGGTTTGGGCGATTGAGCCTGTCGTTTGCCTTCGTTTTGCGTGTCCCGGGGTGTCCCTCGGAGATTCTGAGATGCGCTAGGCTTTAGTGGCCGTCGAAGAAAGTGTGCGGCTTGTCTCTTTGCAGCCCAAGTCTGATGTTTTGGCGACAGATGAGCCGGACTCCGCAGGGCAGGCCAAAAGAAAAGGTGAGCAGAGTTCAGATGCCCAACCGCTGCAACCTCTGGCGGCACGCTGAAAGTGCTGGTGTGGCCACTAAGGACTGTTTGAGTGTGTGTTCCGGTCAGGCGGCGTTCTGCATAGTGTACTGTAGAGGCTGGACGAGGCCGATGGTTTCTTGGGACCAAGGTTTAGGGGTCTGGAGGCGCTCTAGCGCAGCCACACGTGTTCTGGAAGGCAGAGATTTGTAGCGTGTTTCGCGGCCTGAAGACGACAAACGAACAGAGGCAGAGGCTAAAACAGTCGAGTTGGATGGTGGGTGGGATGGCACAGATGGTTCTTGGGGGGTGTCTGTGGTGGTGGTGTGGCGGCTGGAGGAGGCAGACACAGACACAGACACGCAGACCCCGGCCAATCAACCTTTTGCAAAGTGTGATTTGTGACTTGGGCAGCGAGATCCGAGGCCGATTTCGATGGCGAGAAGCAGTGATCAGCGAACTCAGGTAACGTAGGGCAAAGCTTCGTGGGTTCTGAAGAGCGGCCAGACTCTTTTGCTGTGGGCGGTGGGCCATGGGTGATGGGCCTTGGTATGGGGATCATGGATCTGCCTCTGGCTTGGTGTAACAGTATCCGCAGGCAGCGCGAGGGTTGGATGGCATTGTGGTGTGAGTTGAGGTATCTGTACACTGAGTGCCGGTGTCGTGTGGGCATCATGAGCGAAGGATGTCTGCCGCAGTGCCAATCCGATGGTCACCGGCTGCCCATCACTGGTTGAACGGTCACCGCCTCGCCATTGTCGGCAATGTCATCCTCCACCTGACAACCTAGGTGATCGTGATGAACCCATTGTTTTCCTTGGAGCGACGGCCGTGGTTGATGATTGATGAAAGTCTGACGATGCATCGACGGCAGACTCGCGGCTCAAGGCAGCGCAACGGCCAACCAGAAGGGTGCGACGGTGACGGGACTGGCTCCGGGATCCCTGAAATCGGCCCCCACTATCTGTACGCCCTGGTGGTAAGCCCTTGGATGGTGTGCCCCTGGTCAGCCCCCAACTTAGCGCCCCTTATTGATGAACGGCCGGTGGAAAGGAGAGAAAAAAGCTGGCATCGATGCAAATCGGAGATGCCGGGAATGCAGCTGATCGATGAGCCTAGGAATGGAAGATTTCGAGGAATGCTGTGACAGGCAGGAAGGAATGGAATTGCTGCTCAGTCGATGTTGCAACCGCTGGGCAGGTGCCATTCTTCGCTCTTTCCTGAGCCCCATCAGCTGTTGGCAGGGCGGGCAAGCGCAACCATCAAACAGGCAGGATCCCTCTGGAGTGCACCTTCCGCGGCGCAACGCCTGCGGCAAGAGCAACACCAGCAACAGCAACTGCTTCTCTCAACACGGCAACCACAGAAAGAGCAGTCACAGGCACTCCGTGCTTGCTACAACAGCAACAACAATGGCGTCTCTCAACAACAGCAGGTGCACTGCAAATGCAGCATTCCCTCCACAGTGCGGCCGCCAAAGTCAATGTCCAAGGGAAGGATCAGCCCCTCAAAACTGGCTATTGGAAACTTGGAATCTGATAAATTGCAGCAGCGGGAAGCTGGGAAGCAGCAGGGCAATTGACTCGTTGCGACCCGCTCTTTCCCTCTTCTCGATATGGTGGAGCCGCTCTTCCCTGTGAACTCTGACAGGCCCCGCAAATATGCTGTAATCCCGTACCGTGACTGTACAGTGCCTGCACATGGCCCCTCATGTTGGCCAATAGAGATCCGGCAAAGACCACTGAAGGGAAGGACCGCCAGGTACGTACCCGTTTCGGGACAGGTTGCTTCCTGCTGCAGGTTCAATGTCCCCATTATTTCCGGTACGTACCGCATGCACCTTCCAAGTTCCGATTGCAGCTCTGACACGCACTTCATTTCGACCGCAACCTCATGATCCTCCATCACCACTTCTTACCACCGACCAACTCCTGACGGCGGCATTATGTCCTGTGCTATTGCATGAGCCACGCGCCCGTTCGTCTCCCTCATCGCCAACACGCAGCTCGACATCTTGGACCCCTTTTCTTCAGCGGCCTCCTCCCGTCCCGTCGCCGTCGCCGTTGGGTTGTCTGTCGTCTAGTCTCTATTCATCCATCCACCCACTCAATGCGAGACTTGGACAAGAGGGGACCAAGGGGTCCAAAGCGCGCATTCGTTTCTGGCCCATCTCTCCGTGGCTGGTAACACTTTCATCTCTTCACAACCAAGAGTTTATGAATAGCAGCAATTCATCATCAGTCGAGTCACTTTCGCCCATTCTTTTCGGTGCCACATTCATGCAACACCCAAAAAATGAGACGAAAATACGTCCCGCCCGCCTTCAGCCCAAACCATCGTCATCTCATCTCATCTTTTCCCTCGCCAACCCGCTCCCTGGATGTTCACTTGTTCTCTTGCCAACGCCTTTGTTGCTGTGCTTCACATCGTCACCGTCAGCAGACCAGCAGACCGTTGCAGCCTGTTTGGGGGCCCAACTCGGAGCAATGAGCATCGCCTGAGGACCCTTCCTGGACCCTGATTCAGCCCCTTGCCCGTCCCTTATCCCTGCGGCGAGCATCCCGTCGAATGGCACCGTACCTCGCCCTGGACGACCACCCCGGCATCGTCACTACGTAAGACCCCGAAGACCCCGATCGCTCCCCCGGGGCGGCCATGCCACCTGCATCGAGCCTTGAATGCGACATCGACCCGACGGCTCGCCCGGGGTTCAACCTACGACCGCTGATCACCACCACACTGCGCATAGTAAATCCGAAGCCGTTTATTTATCGCTAGAACCTTCTAGCAGACGGTAATCACGATGCTTGGCATTGTTGCTGCGTGATTGCTCTCACATGCGCGAAGAATGAGGACCCAAGTTTCAAAATCAGGCTAATGCGTCTGGAAATCAGGTTCGGAAATCAGGCTTCGGAAATCTCACGTCACGACGTAATTACGACTCAGACACCGCCCATCTGCATGACAGCGAATTTCTGTTCTCAAGCGCCCGGGGAGAGCAAGCCCTCATGAGCCTCATCGAAATTGAACGCTGCAACATGCCGAGGCATCCAGCAATATTACGGATAACACAACTGGATGTGTACAACCAGCTGCTTGTCTGAATCCCATCTATCCTACGCACCGTCAACAAGCTTCATCCCCCCAATGACGCCCTCGAACCCGCCCCCTCCAACCGTCGCCAGGGGAGCTTCCACCGCAATCGGCTGCCACACAAACCGCGCCCCGTTCCATCCCATGATCGTCAAGAACTCCATCCTATCCCCTCCAACGTCCAAAAATGTCTGCCTCCCCTGCCCAACGAGCTGTGCCTCCGTCCACTCCCCCACGGGGAACGTGTAGTTCAGCGCATACGTGCTCTCCCCCGAGAACAACATGACCGCATCCACCGTCCCGTTGCCGAACCACAGCCCGCTGTCCCCACCGCTGAAGATGGCGCCCTTGGCCGCGCTGGTGGGCTTGATCGAGAACGAGAGCGTGTAATTGCGTCCCTTTTGCGAGAGCGGAGTCGTGATGCTGCACGACGGCGTCAAGAGGGTGCCCTCTTCACCCAGCTCGCATGAAGATTCCGCGTGGTACCCATTGCCCGACAGATCCTGCACCGTGCTGCCGTTGCTCTGAGTGAAGTCATATTCCACAATCGTCTGTCCCACACTCGGAATCCTACGATCAAGATTCTGCCCCGGCGCAGCAGGCTGCAACTTCGCAAACAACCCCCCATACGCATCCTCCGCCACCTCCCCTCCCCACTGCTTATCCGCCAGCGCCGGCAACCCGTCCTTCCACTGGTAATACGCCTCCGTCACCGTCGTCGCGTTCGGCCCGAAGTCGTTCCACTGCGGCGCTACATGCCCCAGCAGCGCCGCGCTGTCCCGGGCCGCGTTGTTCGTCGCGTTCTCCCGGTCGAACACGTTCGGCGCGAACGCGCTCCCGTCCGGCGACCCGTGGAAGATGAAGTCCAGGCTCAGCTCGTGGCCGTACCACTCGGACCACTTGCCGACGGTGTAGATGTAGTCGCCCGAGTTGAGCACCGCGTAGCCGTTGTTCACAAAGTCCCAGAGCGGGTTGGCTTCGAAGTTGGCCCAGTGCTGGATCGAGACGGACTTGTTCACGTCGCCGCCTGAGGATGGAGAGAAGGTGCCCCAGATGCGCACCTTTTTGCCGGATGTGGTTGTGATGTAGTCGTTCATCGAGTCCACGAAGCGGGTGTACTCGCCCACCAGCGCCCTGCCCCATTCAGTAACACGCTCAGAAGAAAGGGTTACGGGGTGACTTACTCCTCGCTCAAAGTCGGGTCAACGTACTCATCCGCCCCAATACTCACCGTCTTCGTTTGAAACCACGGCAAAAACACGCCCCAAATATCCTGCATAACCGGAATCGTCTCGGGGTTCGACACATTCAGCAGACTCAGATCGCTGCTCAGCCCCAAACTCTCCCGCCACTGCGAGATCACCAACGCGTGCCCCGGGGCCTCGATCTCGGGCAGAATCGTGATGCCCCGCGCGGCGCATTTCGCCTGGATATCATCGAAGACGTCACGCGTGTAGGACTCGTTGGCGCGCTTGTTGAGTCCCGTGAGGGCGGGGTCATCGGAGAGCAGGCGGAAGGCGGCGTAGAGGGAGAGCTGGCGCTCGCGGGAGTAGATGGCCACGTTGTTGTAGAGGTTGTCGGAGAGGTGGAGCTGGAAGGTGTTTTGTTTGAAGAAGGACATGTAGGCGCACATTTCGATTAGGAAGGAGGGGGGGTAGTAGTGGCGGGCGATGTCAAGCTGCGGATGAGGTTAGTATTTCCAAGTTGTGAACAACGGCGACAGCAATAGAAAACAAGAGGAAAATGAAGACGACAGAGACGACAGAGGCGATAGACATGAGACAATAAATATAATAGTAATAACAGAGACCATAGTAATATAGAGACGAGGGAGACGACAGGAAAGAAAAGAATAGTATGGGCAACAAAACCGAGGCAGACAGAAAACGATTTCACATCCACAAGTGCCCGCCAACAAAAGAGAACTCATCGGTGCATTCAACGCCGCAAAAAGCCGGAAAACTCACCATCATCCCCCGCGTCCCCCATCCGGGGCTATCAACCCCGTACCCCAGCTCCACCGCCCCGTCCCCGAGGACCATCTGCTGCAGCACCGACCGGGTGCCCCACCACGTCCCGAGCGGGCTCGCGCCGGCGATGCGCACGCCGTCGATGGTCACGTTTAGCGCGTAGCCCTCCGATGTCTCTCTGCCCGCTGCATCTTTGAACTTGGACGCGTCCTCATCAAGGGTGAGGAAGATTGAGCCTTGCTCTGCTGCGGTGCCCGTTGTGACGGGGATGGAGAGGTTGAGCACGGAGGCGAGGTCTTCGGAGAATGTTTCGGCAAAGGAGCGGAGGGTCGGCGGGATGAGCGTCTCGCCTTTGTCGTCGACTGAGTCTGCATACTGCTCGTGCACAATGATCTTTTTGAAGAAGTCGGACGGCAGAGTGCCGCCGGTGGTGGTGTACGGCACGGTCGGGAGGCCGGGGAGCGCGTCCGCTGCGGCGCGGAGGCCGAGGGTCACCGCCGAAGCAAGAGCTGTCGTGAACCGCATCGTCACGAATGATGGATGCAATTCGCCAATGGCAATGTCTCAGTGACCACACCTTTCAGAGATTTTCTACAGCTAGCTATGCTATATAACCACGACTTTATCAAATCTCGATCACCAACTGACATCACACGATGGGTTCCCGGCGCGCGGGGTAAACAGCCCGAATGAGGGGCGAGCCGAAATGAGGAGCTGTGCGATTGTAGAAGGTGACAGCCGCGGATCAACAGGCCGGTTTCTTACCCCTCAGGAACACCCATCGGTATCGTATCATTGAGCTGTAGATAGCGTACCTTGCAGTTGTACTGTTCTGTGCAATTGTGATAGCAACGTTGCAATTTGCGTGGCATATCCGATTATCAGTGGCCTTGCTCTTTTTGCCGTGGTGTTCGCGCCGGCTGAGTGGGGTCTGCCGAGCTGCTACTGCGGAGCTTGAGAGGGAAGAAGATTGCCGGGGTTTGACGGACGATAAAGCTGGGGTAATTGGGATCTTTGGAACGTTGTAGATGCTGGTTGAATGAATGGGTGCTTTGATATGTTATGTTACGCTGGATATTGGTGTTTGTCATTCTGGCCAGATAGGTTTACGAACTCGGTCCAAATGCTGATGATGATGGTTGACCCCGAATGATACATTCACGGTTATACCGCGTTTTATTCTACAGCCCCATTCATGGGTTAATATATCATCTGGCAAGATTACCGCTGCAAATACCGAGATGCACTCCAATTAGACAATTGGCTTCCATGTTTAATCGCATAAGCCTGTCTCCCAGGTTGGAAATGAAAAGATTAGGATAACAAACCGAGCAGATAATTTGGAGATCTATGGTTCCGCTCGTGAACAAAGTCAAATGAAGACGGCCACTGGTTAATCCATCCCGCTCTATCCGTCTGCTCAATCAAGACGTCCACTAAGATGCAGCTTCATGTCTCAAGTAGTGAGGAGGTCAGCCAGCCACACCTCCTCAACGTCGCCTCGCTGAACTCTCCTTGATGAGTCTTTGAATGAAAGAGATCAAGCATACTTCCAAAGCCATTAGTCCCTACGAAGTGCTCTTGGCGACAACTAGCTCTCCGCTATTCAGGTTCTCAAAACCCTTCGGTATTTCCACTGAGCTCGATATGTCCCCGCAACAGTTCGAAAGCCAGGCTCAAGCAGCCCGTGAGCCACATCCCCCAAATCACCACCGCTGTTAGCCGGCTCAATTTCCCCGGTGGACTTGGCGTCGGTAGTGCCGAGGTCGTCAAAGGCATCAATAAGAGCGTCGACTCCAGTGCCTTCGACAAGCACAACCAGTCGGGCATCGTCGAGGTTCATGCTCACTTCGTTGCCACCAAAAGCGACGGGGCGAAGGCGTTCGAGCTGCAGGTTATCTGGGGTATTGCATCCTTCTTATTCTGATACTCCCCTCCGTGATGAAAAAGTACAGTCAACTAACGCGAAGCCGATGGGGTCAGATGCTGACAATCCGCCGGTGGGCAAGACGCAAACGGCGCACTTCGGCTGGGAGATATACCTTGACGGAAAGAGAGTTGCTGTACCGGGACATGTCTTTTTCGCCCCGGGCGTCATCTTGACGAACTATCGGAACAACAAAAGAGACCAAGCGGAGGAGCTGTCCCTCAAGTTGAGCACGAACGACGACATCGGGACGGGCAAGATGCAGAGCACCACTAAATACTATCGGCTTCAATGAGCAGAAATATGCTGTACACTACAGGCTCTGCCATGGCGATCAACTACTCTGCTGTTATTTCGAGCTAATGAGAAATAATCAAAACATCTGGCGCACGAAATACCAGTACAATTTCAGCAGATCATTCTCTATTCCAATCATTAGCAATATTTACGTCGTGGGTTCTTCGTCAAACTTGCCCCGTTCGTAGTACATACATCGTATCGGCCTTTTGGAACCTTTCGTTCGAAACACAACCTGCGCTACGCGCCGCAACATGATCCAAAGCACATATCGGGATCTGCCAAGCATTCAAGCATTAGACTGGGACATTTGAGTATATTTCGAAGAACTGGACTTCTTACTCTTGCTGTCTGCTTGCACAGGTGACACAGACTCTACAATAGTAAAGGTGGCTGTGGTCGGCCAGAAGATAACGACCTTTTGATTGACGTTCCTATTATGCCTCCACTCTCAGTACACGCCACGAAATATGTGTGCTTGAGAAAAGTGTTTCGAGCAATCTAGACAAAGACTTACCCTACTGGTGCAGGCGCGGGTTTGAATGTGTCTGCAACGCGCTTGATCCACCGTAGCCACTGCCCCTGTGATTGTGATGTCTCCTTCCCCTCTTCGTTTGAACCCTGGGCGATATCTTCATCGAATGATGAGATGGCTTGTCGATAAGAAGGAGGGCTGGGCTGGGTACCATCGTACTCCTGAATCCTCGGGCGATATGGCGGGCAAGGTGTTCCAGTATCGTGTCGTCCAAAGCTGTCTTCGTTCATATCGATAAACTGATCCATTTCAAGCGGCAATCGAGGTCTTCAGCTCTTGGAATCAAGGAACTTTTTACTTCGAGGGATCATGCGTAGTCCCGGAGCCTGTTTAAGTAGCATGCTTACACACAAGGCATGACTTGCGTCGGCCAAATGACATCGCCGAAGGCCCGGTTTCGCCGAATTATGATAGCAAGCACCACCTCCCCGGCACGAATGCCCGTTTCAAGTTCACGATTCTTGTTGGTTTGAGGCAATCTTCGTGGTAATCATTATCACTTCTGTATGTCGTCATGTTTATCATTACGTTACAAGATGCCCTGTACATGAGAAGGTAGACAAAACGTTTCGGCAATTCCTGTTTGATAGACCTGGCCCAGTTCTGTTGCAGTTAAGAGGAACAGTGGAGAGACCTTGGCATGATCTCTAACAACTTGACGCCATCTCTGAAGTAATTCTCTGGCTCGCACGCCACTTTCAGCATTGGGGGCCTGAACGAGTAACAACATGAAGAAATTGGAGGCCACTACTAAACTAAATTTGGACCCTGTGCTAGATGTTAATCCGGAACAAGCAACTCCTGAATTACATCGTCGGAACTCACATAAGTACCAAAATTGACCGAGGTCGCTTGAAGTAAGACGGACTGTAAACTTGACCAGGGCTTCTGCCCAAGTCTGTGCCGCTTGATATAGCTCATTGATCGTTGCACTCGAGTCTGAAGCGCCGTCCTCGAGCTGCAATTCCAGCTCTGGGAAATCAGAGAAGTTCCAGCTGAGGTCCTCAAACAGAAACCCCGTATCTGGAAAGTTCTGCGGCTCGGCGTCGACATCGATAATCTGAGGGGGAGGGGCAGATCGAACTGTCGGCCGAAGCAATGCTCGCCACGTATACGCTACCAAGGAAAGGTATGCGAGTGAGATACAAGCAGGGTACGGATCCTGACTCTCGTTCAGTGAGATTCTTGACTCAGGAGATGTCTCTGGTATCGGGACAGAAGCCCGCCAGTGGTGCAAATCGTCGAAGATAGGTCGCACAGCTTGGATAGAATCTGGGAGGTTCTCAGCCAGTTTCTGGCATGATTTCAAAGAGCTGGTTTAATGTCAGTTTTTGAGTTCAAATGAAGGGCAGTCGACCTACTATAAGGCCGCCTGTAGTCTCTCTGCGATCAGTGAGAGTCTGGCCAGGTCCCGAAATGGAGACGCCTTCGAAGCATCCGTCTCGTTCCATGGTAAAAAGTCGAAGTTGTCAAGCTCGCCGACATCCCATTCATCGTTCCGAATGTAAGGAGGCCTTCCTGTATGAAGAGAGATGAACTTGTCTTGTATGAAGACTGCCCACCATAACCTTCGCCGAAGTCGTTTCTCCTGAGCAGGAAGACCCATCATCCTACACTCCAAATGCAGGCCTAGATTATGTGCTAGTCCTGCGACTGTTCCCATAAACGGCCAAATGGACGACGTATCCGTGAAAGCAGACTGCCGTGGGCTCTCATGGTTCCTGTGAAGATACAAGATTGCAGCTTGGAGAACATGCAGATGGGGCTTGCAAATCTCCTCTTGCATGCTTGCATAACATATCTCCCAGACATCGTCCAGGTTGACGGGATCGCAAGCAGAAAGGGCTACCAGATGATCGTCTTGGTGGGCGAACGGGATAGCCGAACCATACAAAGCGGCCAAAAGATGCGTCGGTGTTTCTGTTAGGATGCCTGGCTGAGGGAGGGCATCCTGCGATATCAAACCCATTGCCGTTCGAGAAGCTATGGGAAGCATCTCGAAGACATACCTGTGAAATCTTGACGAGCACAAACAGGGTTAACAATGGACCGGAGTTGAAGATATGATGTATCAAACTCACAGACGAACAAGCCGAGCCCCTGCGGACTGCGGCACCAAACGGTCCAGTCGCCTTCGCAACTCAATGGCCTTTGATTCGGCTATTGAGCTTCGGTATAGAGCATCTGAACTGAGCAGAAAATGTACCGGAATCTTGTCCGCCGTCGGCACGCCACCAGCATTTCGGACATGCAAGTTGTGGAAGCTCCGCAAGCCCAATTCATCGAATCGAAAGTGACGAAGCAGCCAGGGATCTGACCCTGAAGAGCTCCCGAGGAGCATTGCGCTATGGCCGTCCATATTATCGAGAGTCTGAGAGATCTGAGTCGTAGGCCGGTCGGGCTGTCCACCAGTTGAAGGGGAAACATCGGCAGTCTGACTGAACGCGATGAAAGACCGGTTTGGAGCAGGAGCAGCAGCCTCACCGACTGCAACTGCAGCACTCGGCGGGTCGTCCACCGCATCGGTCACATCTCGTACAGAGGAAGAAGCGCGACTCAGTTGTCTTGGCGATGAGTTCTGTCTTGCGCTCTGCCTCTGAGCCAGTGATCGCTTATGCGGTCTTCCAATGTACGTGCATTCGGCATCACTCTGTCGACAGCGCCGACACGGTGGCTCGCCCTCTGTCTGGCATTTCAGCTTCATCTCTCGGCAACGGTCGCATGGCCGATGCCGCTTTTGCGACCGGTAAGGTCGTGTCGTTTCGGCAACTGGGGTCATTTTTCTCGACGTTGGGGCCATTGGTCGGTCAAATGAAGCACGGCGATGCTGATAATGTGTAGAGAACAAACTGCTTGGATTTTGGCGATTTCGGCGAATGCTGATCATGAAGTAGTCTTGGTAAAATTGCTGGAATTTGCCCGAATGATGTCAAGTTCGGCGAAATGAGGGGAAGAAGCACGCGCTGCTCCGGCGAAAATTGGTCGTCGGCCAAGCCATTTCGGCGAACTCTCCAGGGGCCGAAACTCTATGTGAGAGGAAGCCGATTCGCCCATTTAATTGGAGGAGTGATGGATATGTAAAATAAAATGTACGGATCTCTTGCAGCTAGGTCTCTATTCTCTCTCGTCGACTTCAAGTTCTGCGCATTTGTCTCAAGCAATAATATTAAAAGCCTACAAACCTCCAGATTTGGTCTTTGGTTTGCTTATCAACTGCATTTTCGTCATGCCCATCCATTCAATTACACGGCTACTGCAAAACGAGAAGATGAAGGTTAGTCTCACCTAATCCTGCATAACACATACCTCACGTCGACTGATGAGAAAAAAGTCCAGCCATTCCCAAAAGGGTGCCGAATCTAAAGGCACTCAAGTACCGAATCAAACCAGGTCAGAAGCTCTCACCTCAAACCTCGAGCTTACTGATGACTCCCTAGAGGAGGTCTATCCGGAAGGCGGCATGGCTGCATATTTGGTTGTCTTTGGAAGTTTCTGTGCCATCATGGGCGGCCTAGGCCTCATGAACAGCATTGGTATCTACCAATCTTGGATTTCCACCCACCAACTTCATGACGTCGATGAAGGAAAGCTTGCCTAGATATTTGGCCTCTTCAATTTCATGGTCTTCTTCTGTGGCATACAGATTGGCCCTGTTTTCGATGTTCACGGACCAGCATGGCTCATGGCTGCAAGCACTGTGCTGTACATGGCAGTCTTTGTCTCCATTGGGTTCTGCGAGGAGTACTGGCACTTTCTGGTCGTCATTGGTCTTGTTGCGGGTTCGGCGACATCCATCATATTTGTCGTGCCTGTTGCGACGATGGGGCAGTACTTTCAAGTCAAGCGCGGAGCAGCAACTGGTCTGGCCATGGCTGGGGGCAGTCTTGGAGGCGTCATGTTCCCCCTCATATTCGACAGCTTGAGCGAGAGGATCGGGTTTGCGTGGACAACGCGTTCGATTGGGCTGATAACCCTCGTTCTTCTGATGGTTGGCTGCCTTCTTGTACGCCCACGGGGATCTTTCCGCGATACCCTTCCATTGAACAAAAGTATCTTGCCAGACTTTCGCATCTTACTACAACAAAATGTGCTCTTGATGACCATAGGAGTGTTTTTCATCGAGTGGGGATTTTTCATTGGACTGGAATACGTTGCATCGTATTCCCTTGCCAACGGAATCAGCAAGAGGCTGTCATTTCTCATGATTGTGTTCCTCAATGCCGGTTCCGTCCCAGGCAGGTGGCTGCCTGGATTTGCTGCTGACAGATTTGGCCGGATGAACACCATGATCGCAACAAATGTGCTTTGCATTATCGCCATCTTGGGCCTATGGTTGCCGGCAAATGGTAATGTTGCCGCCGTCATAGCCTTCTGTGTAGTTTTTGGGTTTGCAAGCGGGAGCAACATCAGCCTGGTACCCGTTTGCGTGGGCGAATACTGCTCCACCCAAGATTATGGGCGATACTATTCCACAGTGTATACTGTTGTTAGTCTTGGGTAAGTTGATTCCGCGGCAAGACTTAGATGAGCTAGGTTTCTAACACTTTCAGGGCGTTAACTGGAGTGCCTATAGCTGGAGCGATTCTTGAGAGATCGCACGGTTGCTATTTTGGACTAATAGTCTTCGCTGGGGTTTCGTATGTCGCTGGAGCCGCTTGCTTCGTTGGGCTCGTTGTCTTGTACCGACAGCCCTCTTGAAACCAACAACTATTGCTGAGGGGTATCCATCGTATCGAGTAATCCTGTATATCGAAGTGGGAGGGAACCATGTTGGGACGTCAGCCAAGACATCGTCTGGAAGCGGGCTGTAGTGATGGACAGATCCGCCTCATATGGCTTTATTCGAGGACTGGCCGTTCGCTCATGCACCAATTTTAACATCAAGAACAAGACTCATCAACAAGATGAGGAAGCTGGAGTCTGAAGATCAATTAGAAGTTGTAGGTAAGCACGGTATTGCTTAACGACAGCCCGCCACAACACAGTTACCAAATTGGAAAAGCCTTTTGAAAAGGCGGGTGATGCAAAGCTCTACAGCATTCCTTCCCAAGACTACGCAGCCTGATTGTGTTCATGAGATGCCATGTATGTAACTATGGGGAAGCTACATAATGCCTCGACTTGCCCGCCGTTGATTCGCTTTTACCTCTTTCAACCCCATTTATCTCGCCAAGATAAGCAGCCACTAAGTGTGGTCATCACAAAAAACGCTCTTCTTGGACCAAAGAATCCAGGGTGTGCATGTTTATGCGCCCGTTTCTCTGCCTCCTAGCGTACTCACCAAATACCCAGAATCGGGCCTCGGCCGTTTATATAGACATCACTACCAAGCCGAAAACAGCGACATTATAGTCTAAACTTTGCTCTTAGATGACCAGCGCGTAGCTGCCAGCCACGGATGACAACATCGATATTAGAACTCTCTATAGAAGCTCTTCTGTAACCTGCTGTATCCACGAACCACACTCGCTGTTAGGGATGTCTTTTAAATCGCACTGCCCTACAGCCTCCTCCACGCCCAATTCGAGCATTTGGTTGATCCATGCAGGTATGGTTTCCATGTCTGGCGTCTGCTGTCTTGGCATCTTACTGAGAAGTTCAGTCAGGGTTTGAGCTCCTACCTGAGCCATATTGCTCACTTCCGCAAGCATTCGCAGACGTGCAAGCGCGTCGTCAACAGCGCGCAAGCATTGGTCCCGAGATACGTGAGCCTTCCCAGGCCCGAGAGGATCTATCCTGAGCGTGGTGAGAGGGCCATCCTCGCTCTTGCCCGGAAAGTCGATATCCGTACAGAGGCCGACAAGCAGAACGGCAGCTTCAAATGTTGGGAAGATGATGCCCACGAACCGTGTGTGGCAGCCGCCTAGTATGGTGTGCAACTTAGAGACGCTTTCCAGTACCCTCAATGCTGCCACGGCCAGAGCCCTTCTCTGACACGATAGAAGAACTCGCTTGTATACGGGAAGCCTATTTAGGCAGGCTGGGTTCTGAAGCAGTACTGGACGAAAGTTGCAGCAGAGCGACTCGAAAATGGTGGTATGCAGGTTTTGCCTTTGTAGAGGCAGCATAGGAAGACGCTCGTCCCATTGTGTGCTGGAGTCCAGAGCGAAGGCCGGTGGCAAAGTTGTGAGAAATCCGTTGCAAAACTTCTCGTATGTTGCTTCGGCCACGGTCGCGTCATACTCTCGCCTCGGCAAGAAGTCTCTCCAAAAAGACGCCAGACGGGCTTGGATCAAACGTTCTGAGAACTCTTCAGGGGCGTCGGCGTCGTCAACATTTGGACCGAGGTGCATCCGTGGAAGGTTTTCGTCGGTCAAACCCGAGGGCAAGAAAGGGGACATGTCAAGTTGTCTCGAGAAAAGGCTGAGTAAACGTTAGCTGTGAGTGACCAAATATGAGCCGTCGAGGTGAGCGTGGTACCTGTCCCATATGAAAAGGTTGCAGTACACCCTGCGACGCATTTCCTTGTCTAACTCATTCATTCCCATGATTGTTGCCACAGGCGTTCTATCAAGTCCAATTCTGTGTGCGACTCGAACCGCGTCGCCAAACGCTTCCCAAAACATCTTATTTCGCCCTTCGCACTGGTACCGTAATCCCGAAAAGAGCAGATGCTGCACGCGTAGAAGAGAGCCCTTCCCGTCGAGTCGAATGCAGATTGCTGTAAGCTTGTCGGCGACATCATTGAGTAAGTCCCGAATGTCCGTCAGGGACATGCCTCTGATCTTATCGATAGTGTAAGACGGCGAGGGGAGAAACTGCAAAGCGTGAGAACACATCCTCAGGAGCAGCACTGCGAACTCGACGTCAAGTGATGATGACGGTCGTTCTGAGTTCCACCATACTTGGTACTGTGCCAAGAACCAAGGTGGGTGCACAAGTTGTTCCATCCTACGAAAGTCGTAATTGTTAGTCGGTTTTCCATGTTATCACTAGCTGGCAGCTCTGCGATACGAACCAGTGGATTTCCATCACATAGTATTGCACGAGAAAGTCAAGAATCTGACGATCGGGCATTCTTTCCGTTTGATCTTCAACTTCTTCCAACGACTCTAAAGGGATAGGCGCGCATTGTCTATCCCGAATTTGGTGATTTCTCAGCCCTAGCTATGTGCAGCTGTCAGAAATGATACATCACGAATGGCGAATAAGCCAGAATGTCGCGGGGAGCTTGAGCATGTAATGAGAGAAGGGGGAGAAACTGCACTGACCCCACAGACCACAGCCATAGTGTTAGACTCGCTGTCCTCAAAATATCCAAACACTTCGGCTATCGAATCCGCCACGTCAATCCTGCTCTCCTGGTCTGTGATACTCCGAGCAGAACCGCTGCTACAGTTTTGTTGAATTCGGGTATCATGTGCTGTAGGAGCATCTTCGGTTTGGCGAGCCTCCGTTTGAATTGGTGAAGTATTGGCTTGCAATGCCTGCGAGTTGTAATAAGCGCACTCCTCGGGTCGCCTGCGCCGAGCGCAATGATTGCATGGATAACGACGATTGCACTATGCGGGCACACGAGTTAGGACTGATGAACGATGTCTCACTCCGGGAAGTTGTGGGCAAATCTCCAGACCTTCTGCTTCCTAGTGTAACATGGAATACAAGATGATACAACACGCTTTCGGCCAGGCTTTTGCATGTCCGATGTTTCTGGCTCGGATCTAGAAGCAATGCGGAAAGCATCCATTTGATTTGACTTTCATCTAGTTTCCTGGGCGAAGACAAGAGCTGTAATACGGCAAAAGTGATGGAGGGTTTTATCATCAGCTTATCCATCGAGCTTTGTGGTCGGCGACTGGCCAGATAGAGCCCGGAACGAACTATTGGAGACAGTGACGAGAGCTTGTATTGTTCTTCAGCTGCCTTGCAACACTCAAAGTTCCTATCTGCAGCTTACATACATGCCTGTCATATCAGCATACGAGTATTTCGTCTCAAGGCTCGCTGGAAGAATTCGTCTTTATGTCTTGACATGAGGTTATTCTCATTTTGTAAAGTGTATCATCGCGCCTACCATAGCCACCCCTCCCCCTACCCCCTAATCCTAAAGAACTAGGGTCTTTTAGCTTTGCGGCGGAACTAATGCGAGGATTCTCCGGGCCCGGTCCGTCGTCAAACTAGGATCTAGCCGTGCTTCGTTCTACATGCCGTGCTGCAGCGGTTCGATTACGCAGCCGTCTCTTACAGGAATGGCGCGGGCGTTGGAGGGACTTCGTCAAGGGTTGCCGTGGGGGATGATAAGCGAGGTCGATGGCCCCGGTAAGCAGACGAGTCCCCCGGACTTAACGGACAGGCATGCAGAAATTCTGGGATGTTTCTGACTGCAGTGTTTCGGCCCTGGTGGCGACAAAGAAATCAGCGTCAAGTGCCATCAATCATTGGTCACGGCGTTTCTTTCATAACAGATATCCGTCGCGGAGAGATGAGTTAGGAGTGAAGGGTGACAATCATACGAGAACGGTCTTGCAGCAAGCCTCGGCAAAGTACACGTTCATGACTCACGTATCCCAGCTATGAGCGTTCAATGTACCTCCTTGTCAGTCCCGGTTGCTGACTCGCATATCTATCTTGTGCGTTCCGATGATGCTACGTGACGATCCAGGGTCCTCATGATGGTCGGCCGATATTTTTCGCCCGAGAATCATCGGCTTAGGTACGGTACCTTACCATTAGCCTGCGACTGTGACAGCACCACGAGGTACTGCTTGTTCATCCAAAGATCAGGAATGCTTAGGGCTCAATCTTGCGATGAGGTCTGGAGAGCATGAAAGTGACGGATGTTGGGTCTCACTCATAGTGTTGTCGCCTGAATAAATAAAGCCGAGCTCTCAGATCTTCACTTTACATCGACAGACGCCATCAACCAAATCTTTCTTTGTATTTGGTGTGCTGTACATCACTATGGCTCTTTCAGATGCGATCCAACTTCTCGGTCGCGGGCTGCTGTCAACGCCACTCGGCCTTCTTGCCGTACTCGGAGTCCTTTATCTCTTATACAAACGGTTGCTATTACCCCGGCCCCTCCCGGGTATTCCGTACAATCCGGAGTCAGCCCACAAAATCCTGGGGGATGCCCCAGACATGCTGCGGGAGGTCAGCGTCACTAGAGAGCTCAACGTGTGGCTACTCAAGCAGGTGAACACCCTGCAGACACCCCTATCCCAGGTGTTTGTGGATCCCTTTTCGAAGCCCTGGGTACTTCTCGCCGACGCCATCGAAGCCCAGGATGTCATGATGCGGCGGCCCGAGTTCGACCGGTCGGACTTTATCACCGACGGGCTGGGCCCGGTGGGCGCCTTTCATGCCCGGATGAAGAGGGGCCAGACTTGGAAGCAAACAAGAGCCTGGCTGCAGGATCTCATGAGTCCCAGCTTTCTGAATGGGACGGTCGGCCCCGTCATGTACGACAATGCGCTTCATCTCGTCCACTTCTGGGAGATGAAAGCTCGCTTGGGCAGTGGACGACCGTTTGACGTCAACGAGGATCTGAATCACAACGCTCTCGATGGCATGCTCTCCTTCGTGTTTGACAAACACTTTGAGCACACTGCTCTGGGTCCCCAATTCAAGGCTCTCTCTCAGCTAGACCCCTCAAGCATCGAGATCGGACCAGACGGAGAGGCCAAATTCCCCGAGGCACCGGTTCATGAGTTCATTTCTGCACTTTATGAAACGGTTGAAGGCATCGACGAAGTAACCAAGTCTATGTTCCCGTGGCTGAAGACATGGTGGATCAACCAGACACCAAAGTTTAGGAAGCTAGTTGCAGTGAAGAGACAAGTTGTGCGAGAGCAAATACAAGGCTCTCTTGGGAGGTTAGATGAGACGGGGGAAACCAAGACGGCAGTGGAATACATGTTGATGCGTGAGAAGAGGACTGCAGAAAAAGAGGGCCGCAAGCCTGATTTTGAGAATCCGATTTTGATGGACGAGGTAAGATGAAGAGCGCTCTCAAACACCAAGGCTTGGAAGCCCGTCGATATCAGGTACTGATGTGGAAAACAGATTGCAGGACAGTTCATAGCTGGCTTACACACGACCAGCACGACGCTCGCCTGGACATTCATTTACTTGACTCGGCTACCAGAAGTCCAAACCAAGCTACGGCATGCGCTGCATACGGCCTACTCCGATGCGCACAATCAATCTCGGACGCCCACGCTAGCCGAACTGAACAAGACGCGGGTGCCCTATCTTGAAGCTGTGCTGGAGGAAGCGCTCCGGCTGCATGCCACCAGCGTAGCACGGCAGGCCACCCGCGACACGGAGGTATTCGGCCATCGCATCCCCAAAGGCACAAACGTGGTCATGGTCGCCAATGGCCCGGGCTTCCATGCCCCATCGTTTGACGTGGACCCTAACCGGCGCAATGCAACTGCTAAGACGACAGTGGGCTGGGATGAGGGGCGAGACATGAAGGCGTTCGACCCAGAGCGATGGCTCATACGCGGGGAAGTCGATGGAGCCGTGGAGTTCAACGCAAACGCAGCACCACAAATCGCCTTTGGTATGGGTCCTCGCAGCTGTTGGGGTCGCCGACTGGCGTATCTAGAACTGCGCATGGTTACGACTCTTGTAGTGTGGACATTTGACCTGCTGGAGGTCAGCCCATCGCTTGCCGATCCCAAGGCTAGTTACGGAATAGTCCACAGAGCGGATCGGTGCTTTTTGAGACTCAGACCCCGGGTGAACATTCAGAAGAATGAGGAGTAAACATGGTTGACATTATTGAGATATTACTCGGTGCCTCTTGTCCGCGTATAATGTCGAATGTTTCTTCCACATTCATTTCGTTATCAGCCGGGGAAGGATGTAACCTCCGGGGCAAAATACTATGTTTGTACCGCAGTACTGTTTATGCATATGCACATAGTCAACGGAGATCCCGAGTTCTTACCGCGTGGAGGTTACTCGACTACTTATTGGTCGGAAACCGATGGGATGGATCAAATCCTTGCCTCAATCCAGGGTTGTAACATTTCTTCTTTCCCTTTGAAGCCAAAGCTGCCAGGAAAGTCGTCTGACACGACCCATTATTTAGACTCCGTACGCCGCGTAAAGTTTTGCAAGGGATCTAGAGAATCTGCCTTGCCACAGGTTTTCCTGCAGCCGTGATGACTCTAATCCACTTGAAGGCAAGAGGTCGCAAAGATGTTGCATCAGCCAGGATACATTTACTTTGAGTGCGAGCCCTGGAAGGCTGTATATGGGAGTATTATCCTAGAAATCCAAGCGGTGAAATCTGATTTGACGTCCAGTCTCTACCCTCCTCATGACGTGCTCCCCAGCGACGAGGTCGCGGTCAGCGACTGTGGAGTATTTCGCGAAATATGCTCCTAAACAATCTTTATCAAAATCGAACCGCGTCTCGAAAAGGCCTTGATCTGCGTTACGACTCGAGCTCAGCGCGGTACGGTGAGCGATGTCACAAGGCTTTCGAAAGGAAGTGGAGGGGCGAGGAGTCATATCCTTCAAGTCAATGGTCTGATGATTATCTAACTATGGTCTAGACTAATGATACAATAAAGGTCCCTTCATCCCTTCGACGGCATGGGCCGGTCATGTCGCTTCCTGCAGAGACCATGTTTGTCATGATGTCTGTACTGAGCTGGGTTGATGGGTCGAAAGGAAGAATTGGCGATGACAAATGCCCACCTTCCTCGATAAGTAACAGATCTCGATTAACGACAGGCAGCCTGAAAAAGCAAGTCTCGAGTCGTCTCCTCGAAGAAGACAATGTTGACGAGCACCTCTTAGACGGCAGCAATGCCAGTGCTTGCACCAAAGAGCCTCTCACGCCGCATGATGAGACTCAGAATAGCAGTGAGCCCTCCAGCGGCAATGACTAGCGTGTATGTCTGATCTATGGCTTTGACAATGGCGTCGAGGACTCTGGTCCTGAGCTCTGCAGAGAGACCACGCACAAGGCTTGAGCGGGCACCCAGAATTGCAGCTTGAATATCAGCTGAAGGTGTGTTGGGCAAGATTTGTTCAATCTTATCTTGGCTGGAGTTGAGGAGGATGGCGTTGGCGATGGCCAAGGAGAGGGTAATTCCCACGAATTGGGCCAGAGTGATGAATCCGATGGCTGGAGGGATATCAAGCGGCTTCACAACCGTTTGAACGACGGAGAAGGAAGCTTGTAGAAACATGCCGACTCCAGCGCCGATGATCACCGTGTAACCATACACGCGGCTTGTGGGCGTATCTTGCTCCACTGTGTACATGAGCGCGCCTCCCACTACAACGAGAAGGCCGCCTACCAGGTACCATGGCATATAATATCCCAGCTTTGGCATCAGAGCGCCGTTGCTAAAGACGATAACTACCATTACGACAATGAAGGGAAGTAGGCGGACTCCTGCATCCAATGGGCCATCGTTGCGGGTGAACTGGAAGAAAATGGGGACCATGTAGATGGGCACGAACGAGCCTGCGCCACCGGTCGCGCAGACTACAAACAGGATGAGGACAGAACGAGAGCGGAAGAACTGGATGGGTATGGTGCGACGGTCGGGTGTGGTGAAGATGTTGAAGACTTGCTGTACGCCGAGGATGATGAAGAGGACCCCGGTAACAACAAACAACGCAATGATGCGGCCAGAGTCCCACGGGTACACAACACCACCCAAGTTGACTGCCAGAATCAAGGCGGTGAGCGCTCCGGCTTGGAGAGTGAAACCGGCATAGTCCACCTCGGCGAAACGAGAGCGGAGCGATGCGCCGGGGCGAGGGTCTTTACTCGGAATCAAGAAGATGTAGAAAGGTGCGCACACAGCGCCGATGAAAAGGTTGATGTAAAAGGCCCAGCGCCAGCCCACTGAAGATTCGCTGAAGGCGCCGCCAATGACGGGGCCGAGAACGATGCCGAGACCCCATGTAAGACCGGTGCTGGAGACATACAGCGGGCGCTCAGCCATGGTGGTGGTGGTAGAAATGAGTGTCATGCAGCCGACATACAATCCCGAACCGCCAGCTCCAGCGATGGCGCGTCCCAGAATCATGACATCCATGGTCGGCGCAGCGCCACATATGACAGAGCCAACCTCAAAAAGAACAACGTGGAAAATGTAGAGCCACTTTGGGTTGAATTGACTGTACAAGCGGCCCCAAGCCAGATTGGTCGCAGTTGCGGTGAGAAGAAAGGCAACGCTGAGCCATGAGAGTTTCTGAATGTTGCCAAACTCCAAAATGATGACTGGCTGTAGATCGGCAACCACGGTGTTGTCTAGAGCGTAGATGAAGGTAGAAAGCAGGATTGAAATGATGGTAAGATACCATTTCCAACCGTTGATGTCACGCGGAGGAGCCTCGGGTTGCAAGGTGGTCTCGGAGCTGTCTGGCGCTTGTTGTGATTGCTTCTCTTCATCTTTTGAGCTGTGTTCTGCCGGACTCGTTGAGCCTTCCTTGGACGTGGTGATGTCACCGAGGCTGGTGTCGCCCGAGCTGTCCTTTCCTTCGTCAATCACCGCCATTGAATTATTTTGACGGATGAAATGTGAATTGTGACTACCAGATGAAAGAAACGTGAAGGAATGAAGTATGATGTCGTGAGTTGATGAGTAAAGAGTGATGGAGAAGAATTGAAGGTCTTTTTATCCTATTTCATCAACTACGTCTTAGGTAGTGATATCTTGAAGTCTTAGATATTAATAAGCTTTTTGATGAAGCTTTCGTCAAAATGGCCCTTCCTAGCCTTGAATTATCCCGATTCCCATCTGGTCAACAGTCAACACACGGCTGATCGACGCTACGGCACTTTCAGCAATCTCAGACAGGCTTGGTCAGATTTGTAAAGTCGGGATTGAATTTGGCCGGTCGACAGGGGATGAGGAGAAGAAGGGCTTGCATCCCCGACTCTTTCAATCAAACATCAGGTGGTTCTAGGGCCGGCCCGCATCGCCATATGCGTCCCTCGGCCGCTGGTTCGTCTATGAACGGGGTGGTATTCAAGGGAGGTAGCAGTGCATCTTACCACGCCTTATCAAAGCAAGCATAGGGGTGGGGTGGGGAGAACGGCTGTTGGCCGTGGGAGACAGCGGTATGCATCCGGCGAAAGTTTAAATTCAAACCCTTGAATGATTGAACGCAAGGGGCTGTTGGTATTCGACGCGACACTTTCCTGAAGGAGACTGACTGGGATCTGAATTGTAGCCTGGCTCTATGTCAGAGCGGCGTGGCAGCCATCCCAATGCGACACGAGATGTCTTGTAAGTCTGTTTACACGTTCGGAGTATCATCGGAGCTAAATGCAGAACCCCGGGATGCCTTCCAAACACAAGACTAAGCTACCTGTGTCCTCTACATGATTATCGCCAGGGCACACAGATGCGGGATTCCATCACAAAGTGCTCTACTGTGAATTCGTTTTCTTTGGACTCAGTGTCCTTACTCGTTCATATGCCTGACGAGACTTGTCTACATCCAGTTTGATCCAAAGTGCTATAGTGCATGAAGCAGCGGCTTTCTCAGCTCGATACGATTGCCCTTGTCTCTATTTTCAGAGCTCGTCTACTCCATGCTTGGCTCCCAGCACACTTTGATTTCAGCGGCGTAAGTGCGCCTCCACCAAGCCCATCAGGCCTTCTGGACGAACAGAACGGATCTCATATCTCTCATCCGCCTGCTTTAGCAGAGCCTCGAACTCATCCGCAGTACGCAGCTTACCACCAAAGCCAACCAGCATAATCAAATCAATCTGGCGCATGCCGCGTTCCACATCACGCGTCAGCACGCCCTGCTCTGGCAAGATCATGTCGTTGATAAGCAACGGCGTGCCAGGCTTGGAGCGCTCGAGACCCGGGACGAGGGCGCGGAACATGTCAACTACTCGGGCATCACACCAGTTGAGTGCACACGCACGCAAAATGAAAGCCGCGGCATCGCCCACAGGCTGCGGGTCGAAGAAGCTGTGCTGCATGAAGGTGACGCGGCCGCGAGTGTTGTCAGTGAGGAGTGATTGACCTGCTACGTGCATGTCGGCTGAGTCTTGGACGATGAAATTGAGGTTGGGGAAGCTCTGTGTTGAAGAGTGAGAAAAGATGATCACGAAAAGTAGGGAGAGTGTGAGAATTTCTTTCTTACCTTTGCCAAAGTAATGGAGACCTTGCCGCTGCCACCACCGACATCGACGACGGTTCCGTTCAGATTGCCCCATGGAAAGGAGTCTTTCAGAGCATCAATGTTGAGGTTCACTTTTACGCGTTAGTCTAGGGTATCCCATTGTGATCAGATAAGCCCCAGGCCTGGGAGCAAAAAAGCGGCGCAAAACACTGATAGGAAGGGAAAGGGGCTCTACATTTGGCCCAGCCTGCCATGGCTTTAGCAAAACGGATGGAACGCTGGGTATCCTTCTCGTAGAAGTTGAAAATCGGAAGACCATGTCTCGTCGTGAACGGGGTGATGGCACTATCATAGCTCTTGGGTGATACCTTGACATTGTCAGCGGTTGCGGTGGCCGCTTTGAACATCTCGTCAAGTCTGCTCGAAGCATTTAGTATACCGCATTTGTAGGTGTTCCATCATAAGATTGGTGGCATACGTATAATGAAGCGTTGCACGAATCTCTTCGTCCTTGTGCAAAAGATACGAGCTGCGATTGTGCGCGACATATCCAGGCGTTGGCTCTCGGAAGATGGACTCGGTAGCGAGGAGGCGAACAATGCGGGTCGTTCTGTCGAGATCAACGCCAGCCCGTTCGGCCAATTCTTCCAGCGATATCTTCCCCTTAGCAGGGACAATACTGAAGAAGTCAAAGTCGAGGGCCACTGAGATTGCAGCGAGCTCGTAACCTTGGCAGGCGAGGTTCCGGAAGTGTCGCTTCGGGCCCTCGACCAGGTACTGGAGGTCTTCCAAAGATCGCTTCAGCTCTCCCTGAAGCTTGGCATAGTCGAGGGTCTCAGGGCGGTTGGTGTCATTGGCTGCCAAAGTAGGCTGCTCAAGATTATTGGCGTCCAAGTACTTGACAATGCGCTGGGTTTGTTGGACGATGTCCTCGGCAAGGGCGAGGAGTCCGCTCCCATGAGCACCGTTACTTTGCGATGGCATGATAAAATCAGGGCAAACCGTCTTCAGAATGGAAGGCCAATATTGATCCTCGAAACTGATTTTCTATGAATGCCTCAAGATTCATAAGCATAGTACATTTATACACGTTGACTTCGCGTGTAGGCTGGGACAAGTCCAAAGCCGTCTTGGTCGGGTTTCTTGTGACTTCGGGCGTCATGCGGTTTCGATACTTCCTGAGTCAATGCCCAGCCGTAAAGCCAAGTTACATTACACCATTTCAATGCACGTGGTCATGCAGTGCCCGTTTCTTGCGCAAATAATGTTTTATCATTTGAGCGGACGAGAGGGGTATCGTAAACCGCGCCGCTTGTTGGCGTTGGCTGTCAAGGGAAGCTTACGATACATCAGATTCGTTATCCCTCGCAGACCTAAAATGATGTAGGATTCTCAAGGATACTGGAACCGCTGCGCAACATGGTTTCATGGACGCCGTTGGCATGCAGCTCGAAACCCACAGCATTGCAACCAACGTCGGCCGATGTTTCGCGGGCAGAATCTGAACGACTGCGCTCCCCATCTCAAACCCCACTATGCATGTAGCAATGCGTTGGTTTCTGATCAGTCGATGGGTATTACCAACCAGCAACCGGATAATGTAAGTTTCGGGCATAGGTTGCTTATATTGTACAAACGGCCGATATTTCACGGCTCATCTTGTAGCAACGTGCGTATCAATACCTCGCTACGAATCTGCCCGCGTTATGTCGTTTTTGTTCGTGATGCACGCGCCCGGCCGGGTGAACGGCCGACGAGGAGTTGTGATGTGAGTTTGCGGCGAAGTGCGTCCGTTTGACGATCTTCGTCGAAGCCCCGGCGATGCACTTCACTGTGCGGCAACGAGGACTCTCGTGTTGGCTCAAAGGTATTATCTCGCTAGCCGCCGGTGCCGCCTGCGGGGTGCTCTTTGAAAAGTTCCTGAAAAGCATGGAGCCTCAGGTTCAATGAAGTATTAGTCGTGGATGTCATTTTCAATGTTCATGTGCCCAACTCTTACACTCTGCAATCCATAAGATCAATCCCAACGACAAGCGGGACATCAGCGCCTGAATTGAGGGCCATTTGTCAACGTGTGACATAGTCAACAGCATCTGAGTGTCTTCTGGCTATCAAGAAGACAAATATACAACGACAATCAAGGATACTCTTTCTAGACTTCCAACACGTACCGCCATGAGTGAGAAGCGTCAACCAGAGCCGGTAGCCATCGTGGGCATGGGTAAGTCCCTCTAATCACCTTTCCCAACTCGCATGCTAATGGTATGCCTAAGGTTGCCGCTGGGCGGGAGGCATTCGCGACACATCCGGGCTCTGGGAATTCCTTATCAACAAGCGCTCTGGATACCAGGACTGGGCGGAGCCTCGCTTTTCAGCCAAGGGATTCTACCATCCCAACCCAGAACGTCCCGGAACTACGGCAGCAAAGGGCGGATACGTGGTGACCGATGATCCGCGCCTCTTCGATCCCGCCTTCTTCGGCATCTCAGGTCTTGAAGCTGAAACCATGGATCCTTCACAACGGAAGCTTCTGGAGGTCATCTATGAAGCCTTTGAGAGTGCTGGCGACACTTGGGAGAGCGTCAACGGGACTCGTACGGGCGTTTATGTTGCGGACATCTCCTATGATAACGCGTATGCGCAGACGCGTGACTGGGAGTATGCGAGGCCACACGCCACCACAGGTGTCTGCCACAATATTCTCAGTAACCGTATCAACTACATATTCAATCTGCTCGGCCCTAGGTAAGTTTCACTCTGTGTTACTCCCGACTGACTGCTAACATGGAGATAGCGTCACACTTGACAGCGCCTGCACATCAGCACTCTACGCGCTACATTTCGCCATCCAGGCTATACGCGATGGCGACTGTGACTCAGCCATCGTCGCAACAGCAAACTGGATCATGGACCCGGCTATGCAGATTGCCATGGACAAGCTGGGCGCGCTCTCAGGCACATCCATGAGCCACGCATTTGACGCCTCGGCTGACGGCTATGCCCGCGGTGAGGGATTTGCAGCCATCTATCTCAAGAAGCCGGATACAGCCATCCGAGACGGATCCCCAATCCGAGCTTTGGTTCGCGGAAGTGCCATCGGTGCTAACGGCCGGTCAAGCGGCATCACCCACCCCAGTGGTGTCGCGCAGGAGGGAATCATCCGCAAGGCGTACGTCAATGCTGGCAATCTGCCGCCCTCGGAGACGATATTCCTCGAGTGCCATGGCACAGGTACGCGCGTTGGTGATCCTCTTGAAGTGGAGGCAGCCGGGAAAGTCTTCGGGCCCGGACGGTCGGATGCCGAGGAGGACCGGCTGCTGATCGGATCCGTCAAGACCAATCTGGGCCATACCGAAGGCGCGGCAGCACTCGCGGGCATCTTCAAGACAGTCCTCGCGCTCGAAGAGGGTGTCATTCCGCCTAGTATTGGAGTCAAGACACTGAACCCCCGCATCGACTTCGATAAGGCCAAAGCCAAGGTCGTCACCGAGGTCATCCCCTGGCCTGAGGGTAAGCTGCGGCGGGCGAGTGTCACGTCTGCCGGTTTCGGTGGTTCTATCGGACATTGTATCATCGACCATGTCAATGTTGTTTACCCAGACTACGTCAAGCCAGGTATCCGGGGCAAGGTTGTGGCCAATGGAACCGGCCTGACCAATGGGTCGGCCAAGAACAGCATCAGCAATGGCACCAGCAACGGCAACTCTCCCGCCAATGGTCACAACGGTCACAATGGCCACAATGGCCACAACGGACACAACGGTACAACCCACGGCACCAATGGCGCGGGAGAGAACGATGTCAGGAACGGGAGTCATGAGACTCCATCCCTGCATTCTCCTATTCTCAGCAAACCCAAAGCAACTAGAAAGGCTGATGCTGACACTCGTCAACTTGTTCTGCTCCCCTTCTCGGCTCATAACGAGACTTCCTTGAATGCCAACATCGCCGCACTATCCTCCGTTGCGAACCGCCACTTTCTGGCAGACGTCGCTTATACCCTCAGCGCCCGGCGCTCCAAGCTCGGTCAACGCACATTCCGAATCGTCGATAAAAATGTTGTTACGGCAGGGCTGCAAGCTACTACTCTCAAATTCTCTTCCAATTCATCTGAAGCGCCGCGTCTAGGCTTTGTCTTCACTGGCCAGGGAGCACAGTGGCACGCCATGGGTGCCCAGCTGTTCGAATATGCCGCCTTCCGTGTTGCGATTGAACATCTAGACCATGTTGTCACTTCCTTGCCAGGTGGCTCACCTTCCTGGAAACTCGTCGATATTCTTTCCGGCCACTGCGATGCCGATCGGGTTAATTCCCCCGACATCTCGCAGCCCATATGCACAGCCGTCCAGATTGGTCTTGTAGACCTGCTCGCTTCATGGGGCGTCCGTCCCTCTGGCGTCGTCGGCCACTCGTCGGGTGAGATGGCTGCCGCGTATGCTGCGGGATATATAACCGCGGCCGAGGCCATCACGATTGCGTATTACCGTGGAGTGGCTGTCTCCCGCAACAAGAGCAAGGGTGCTATGCTCGCCGTCGGCGTGGGTCGAGACGAGGCCGCCGAGTTTCTGAGGGGTCTTGAGCAGGATATCAAGATTGCGGCCATCAACTCGCCGGGCAGTGTCACGCTTTCTGGAGAGCAGGAGGCCGTCCAACAGCTTGCTGCAACTCTGACGGAGAAGAACATCTTCAATCGGCTGCTTAAGACAGGAGGCAATGCGTACCATTCGCACCACATGGCTGCGCTAGGCTCCCAGTATCAAGACCTGCTGGAGGGCGGCATGAAGCATTTGGAGACTCTCAAGCTGCGCGAGAAGCAGCATAGATATACTCCTGTACCTTGGACGTCATCCGTAACGCCAAACAAGATGGCTGACGCCGACTCGTCTTACTGGCGCGCCAACCTAGAGTCCCCCGTGCGTTTCTCCGACGCCGTCACCAAGCTTCTTGAGCTGGAAGGCCTGGATATTGGGGCGCTGGTAGAGATCGGACCGCACCCCGCGCTGAAAAGCCCGCTTGACCAAATCGCTAAGAGCATTGGCAAGAAGATACCACACGTCGGATCCTTGAAACGCGGTGAAGACAGCCGTGTATCCATGCTACAGCTCGCTGGGTCTATGTTCGGTCTGAACGCCGAGATTGACCTGGTAGCCGTGAACGCAACCGACGATCATGAACCAGGGACTCTAGCCCACGGGGTCATGGCCAAAGATCTCCCTCCCTATCAGTACACTTACGGGCCCGTCAGCTACTACGAGGGCCGCGCCAGCAAGGAGTTCCGCCTCCGCAGCGTGCCGCGGCACGACCTCATCGGGTCCAAAGTATCCGGCAACGCGAAGCTGCGGCCGCAGTTCCGGAACGTTCTGCGGCTCAAAGACTTGCCCTGGCTCGAACACCACCGTCTACTTCCGGACGTCGTCTTCCCCGCCGCCGGGTATATGGCCATGGCGATGGTGGCTGCGTCGCAAATTCATGAGGAATCCCCAGATGTTCTGCCCATTGCGGGATACTCGCTGCGTAACGTGGACATCAAGACAGCCCTGAAGATCCCCGAGGACCAGCACGGGATCGAGGTCATGCTGAGCTTGGAACTCCCCGACCAGGCAACGGCACGCGAGCCGACGTGGGCTAGTTTTTCAGTCAGCTCTGTTGCGCGCGACTCAGACCAGTGGACGGAACATTGCACTGGGCAGGTCCGAGTTGACATTGTGGAAGCGGCGAATACGAGTGAGATGAGCATCAGTTCAGCCGATGAGTCCCGGGCTGTGGACTCGCGTGCTTGGTACAAGACATTCTCGGCCATCGGCCTCGGGTACGGTCCAGCTTTCCAGGCACTCTCGGATATGCGTGCTGCTCCAGACAAGGGGTTGGTCTCCGCCAAGTTGGGCCTCAAGACGACATCTGGAATAGTCAAGGGAGGAGAGTCAAGCTACCCGATACACCCTGCCTCGCTGGACGCCATGATCCAGCTTGGCCTCGTCGCCTGCCACGGCGGGCAGACCGATCGAGCCACCACCGCCTTCGTGCCAACCCACGTCTCGGAGCTCCATGTTCGAGACGGAAGAGACCTTCATGATAGTGACTGGGGCACTGCCATCGCCCACGGCGAGTTCCGTGGTCTCCGGTCAGCGTACATCCAGCTTCAACTTCAAGGTCCCGCGGGTGGCTTGATGATTGACGTCAAGAACCTGCGCTGCACCAGCTACGCCCTTCAAGACCGGTCTTCCGATACTGAACAAGCCAAGGCCTTCTCCAGCCCGTTCACGCGCATGGTGTATAAGCCCGATTTTCGCGCTCTGAGCAACCGTCAGGCTCGCGCATTGCTCCCACCACCACCAGAGAATGCTGCCCTTGTGCCGCTGCTCGGCCATCTGGAGACCTTGGCAGCCCTAGTTGCCGTTGATATGTATGAAACCCATATCGCTGGTAGAAAGGCGGTGTCGAATACGTCAGCGCCGGTTGACCATTACGTTGCGTGGATCAAGAGACTCGTAGAGGGGAGCCAAGCAGACACCATCACCAAGGCAAAGAACCTGTCCCCTCTTCAACGTCAGGAGGCCCTTAAGAAAGCGTACCAGAACGCAGGCGACACCATCGAGGGGCAGGCTCTGCGGCGTCTTCATGATAACCTGGCAGAAATGCTTCACAGCCGCAGGACTGGCGATGAAATCCTGGCGGAGGGGGGTCTGCTGGCCGACTTCTACGATAAGAGCTTGTTCCTCACCGGCGCACAACCCCAGCTGACCAGTCTTTTCGACCTCGTCAGCCACACCAGTCCGAACCTCCGAATCCTGGAACTTAAGGGTGGAAAGGGCGACACGGCGCGCGTTGTGTTAGCCGCGCTGACTAGCACAAAGGGTCTCAAGCGCTACCAGGACTACACGGTGACTGACATCTCGGACGCCGCGCTCCAGCAGGCCCGATCTCAGCTTGCTGATCACGGCAGCGTCGAGTTCTCCATTCTTGACATGGAACAGGATCCTTTAGAGCAAGGCTTCAAGCCAGCCACCTACGACCTTATCATCGCATCTCAGGCCGTACACACCGCCTCATCCGTAAGCAAGGCCTTGGGGAATGTCCGAAAGCTGCTGCGTCCGGGCGGCAAGCTGGTGTTAGTTGAGGCCACCGAAAGCCGTAACAGCGCCTGGGTCGGACTCATCGGCGGTGCGCAGGCTGGATTCTGGCATGCCGTGCCTGATGGTAGGACTAACGGCCCCTTCTTGAGCAACGCCGAGTGGGATACCGCTTTGCGTGCGTCCGGCTTCTCGGGGGGCGAGATCGTGCTCGACGACTATCCTCACCCCTCGAGTCACTCGACGGTGATCATATCCACTCTCATCGAGCCCGTTCCTGCGAAGTTGAATGCTGGGCCCCAAGTCATCCATCTTCTTCACGGAGATGAGGGTATCACATCGCTCCTGAATCGCCTATCATCCACGCTGGAACGCCGCGGCCTGTCGGTCAAGACCAGGTCAATCGACACTGCGGTAACGGATGTACCCAATAACGCGCGCGTGGTTGCGTTCTTGACCGGAAAGAACCTTCTCTTGGACGCTGACCAGAATCGTCTGGACATTTTCAAGCACTTGGCTCACCACACGTCCACCATGGTGTGGCTCACATCCTCGGGCATGACGCAGGGTAGAAGCCCGGATGGAGCCGTCGTGAGCGGCCTCCTTCGCACCATCTCCACGGAGGCTCCAACGGGACGTTTCCTCTCTGTTGACGTGGATGCCGACAATTTCGATATCAGTGGCGAGGACGATCTGGAAGAGCTCGTCCGTGTTCTCGCAGACTACGAGCAAGCACTCCAGCAGCCCTCCGACCCCGATAGCTTTGAGGACCGAGAGTTTGACTGGCACAGCGGCCGTCTCTGGGTGAGCCGGTTAACCCCTGAGCCGGAGCTGGACGGCTATTCTGATGTCTTTGTCACACCGGCCACCCGCGGCGTCAAGATTTTGCCTTTCGACGGCCAAGGTCCGGTGCGGGCCGCCTTTGAGACACCGGGTATTCTCACCTCACTCTACTTCCGTCCAGACACAGAGCTGCGCCGGCAGCCGCTGGCGCGAGACTGGATCGAGGTCAAGGTAGCCGCCGTCGGACTCAACTGGAAAGACCTAGTGCTCTGCACAGGCCGCTTCGATGGCAACAACCTGTCCTCCGAGTATTCCGGCATCGTCACGGCTGCCGGCGCCGACTCCGGCTTTATCACTGGCGACCGGGTATACGGGCTTGGAAAGGGGCACTTTGGCAACTATGCCCGCGTACCCGCGCGTCTTGCTCAAAAAGCTGTCTCGGGCGATGACTTGACTGATCTCGCTACACTTCCTGTGGTGTACATGACTGCCGTGTACGCATTTGAGCACCTCACACGCCTGCGCCAGGGGCAAAAGGTGCTGATCCAGTCTGCGTCCGGCGGTGTTGGCCTCGGAGCGATACAGCTGGCTCGGGCCAAGGGCGCTGATGTCTTTGCCATGGCCGGCTCGGATGACAAGCTACGCTTCCTCGTCGAGACGGTCGGTCTCAAGCCCTCCCATGTTTTCAAGGCGCGCGATTTTGCCGAGCTGCAGCGTGCCATGTTCGCAACCGACAACCGCGGCTTCGACATTATTCTCAGTACCGCACAGGGCGACTGGCTGTACGAAACAACAAAAGCGCTGGCACCCCTCGGCCATCTCATCGACATTGGCCGGCTGGACGTCAACAACGCTCGCGCTATTGGGTTGGAGCTATTCCAGAAGGGCGCCAGCTTTTCATCCTTCGATCTTGGTCATGTCGTCGAAACAGCCCAGGAACTTGGTGGTGATCTCATGCGCTCCGTCGACGAGCACCTCCGTGCCGGCCGCATCACCGCTGTCCGCCCTCTGGCCCCCTGGGATATCTCTCAGCTTGACCAGGCCCTACTCAACTTCTCCAAGGGCACACACACTGGCAAATTGGTGGTGACGTTCCAGAACCCCACGGCTCCGGTTCGCATGATACCAGCATACCCGAGCGTCAGCTTCGACCCTGAAGCGTCCTATGTCATCACTGGCGGGCTGAGTGGTCTCGGAAGGTCCATCATCCGCTGGATGGCGGACCGCGGTGCGCGAGACATAGTAGTCCTCTCCCGTCGAGGAGCTGCCGTTCCCGAGGCGAAGACTCTCATCGACTCCCTGGCACAACGCGGCGTGCGCATCCGGCCGCTTGCGTGTGACCTCAGCCGGCCGGAGCAGGTGGCGGATGCTGTTGAGAAGACACGCGCCGAACGACCTCTGAAGGGCGTCGTGCACTGCGCCGTGTCTTACCAGGACATCTCCTTCGAACGTCTGTCTCTCGATGGCTGGCGCGACGGCCTCGCAGCCAAGGTCCTCGGCACCCGCAACCTACACGAGGCCACCAAGACCCTCCCGCTCGACTTCTTCGTCATGACCACCTCCATTCTTTCCGTCCTTAGTTTCGCAACCCAGTCTGCCTACACAGCCTCCAACAACTTCCAAGACCAGTTCGCGCGCTACCGTCGCCGGCTAGGTCTGCCCGCCACCGCCGCTCAATTCGGCCTCGTCAACGACGTCGGCCACCTTAGCACCGACAACACCACACTGGAGCTCATGGCACGGAACAAAGTCCTCACCATGCCCGAGAGCCACTTCCTCCGCCTGCTGGAGCCTGCTTTCCTGCCTCATGAGGATGTGGCCTCCGATCCCCTGGCTGCCGCTACGTATGTGACATACATGGACCCAGCACACATGGCGGCGAAGGAGCAGCAAGATGTGGAAGTGGGAATTCGCAGCGCAGCGCCGCCGCGGTGGTGGAGCGATGGGCGTGTGTCGCATGTCATGCGCGGGTTCCACGATGCTCTGCGCCATGGACGGGACAAGACGGCGGGTGGATCGGCTGGGAATGCTGAGGACGGCCGGTCGGCGACAGCACAGACGCGGCGGAAGTTCGAGGAGGCCGTGGGAGCTACGGTGGCGGCGGCACCGGGGACGACGGAACGGGGTGAGCTGCGTGAGAAGTCGCTGGAGTTCGTCACCGCGAGCATCTCGGGCACGGTGGCGACGATGCTGCTATTGGATGAATCGGCAATCAACGCATCCCACGCCGTGTCTGAGCACGGCGTTGATAGTCTGATTGCAGCGGAGTTGCGCAGCTGGTTCCATATCGCGCTTGGGTCTAAGATCAGTATGGTTGACCTACTGGATCCGCGGACGAGTATCAATGTGCTGGCGGCCAAGGTGGTGGATGATGCCATCGAGGGAGAAGGAAAATAGTGGTAATTTGCATTTGGGATTTGTTTGTCTTAGTCGGTGTAAATGCGCGGATGTATGACTCGTCAAGGTAGATTGAAAACATCTAGAGGGTAATAGTTCCATTTGCGTCCATGCTACATTGTCACCTAAACATGAGACTTTAGGAAGCTGCATTTGACGCGATGCCATACATTGTTTAAAGTCGTTAGCCAATTATATGAGCCGCACTTTATATGAAAAAAGATGTCAATCACGCTCGGTATGGAGGTGCTGCTTATCTTGGCACAAGCCAGCAGAACATAGACGTTCGAATAGCACCGGGTCGGGCTTTTGATGATCGATTCAAGGATCGCGTCGTATACTCTGTTCTTTCCTAGTAGTAAATCCTATGAAATTGCTGATCAAAAGCGTACCCATGTATCACACGAAAATGGCACGAGCGCAAGATAATGTAGATTTGAAGTACAGACTAGACTAAATACATGTGCCGCCCTTTTTCTTTGTACGCGCTGAATCCAGAGTTTAGACTTCATAGGAACCGAGCAAGTTTTGAGATGAAATATTGCCGAGTCGGTTGAATGTTCAACGACCTCTTACTGGTACTCGATGCAGATGGCGTCGCTGTTGACATCCATGACCTCAGCGATAGTGATGTTCTCAGCAATGCCAGCCATCCACAAGACGTGGTCAAGAGTGGTGGTGTTGCCGTTGTCGTTGAAGTAGGGCAGGAAAGCATTGACGCCGAGAGAAGAAGGCTGGACGTTGGACCAGAAGAATCCCTCAGCGACGTTGTTGCCACCAATGTCGGTCAAGCGCGACTCGTTCTGAGCCTGCCACTGCCACCAGATACGGTCCAGGTTGGTGTGGTGGAGGAAGAACAGCGGGTCTCCAGGGGAGAGAGAGGGGTCATCCATCTACAGAGAAACAGTATCAGCACAAGGATCGGGTGAACGCATGAACAAGGGTGTCACCTACAGTGCCGCCAATGGCGTAGTGTCCGCCGGTGTGAGGGGAGGCGCCCAGGCAGTTGTTGAAGTCCACATAGTTGTCCAAGGCCAAGCAAGCGTCGATGATCTTCTGGGCAGTCTGCTCGTACTGGTTCTGCTTAAAGAGGCGGCTCAGGCACACGGGCTCCACGCGGTTGAGCTCAGTATCCAGCGTCAGCCTGACGTTGGTGTAAGGGCCGTCAGTGACGCAGCCGTTCTCGTCGAGAGTGGTGGAACCGAAGCCAGCTGTGGCGCTGCCGTTCAGAATGCTGGCGCTCTCCAGCGGGCCTTCGGCCTGTTCCGCTTGCTCGTCCCAGTACCTTCTCTTGATTAGCAACCAGATGTGGAAGTTGTTTGGTGTAGAGCATGACTTACGGCATTGGTCCGGTGTAGCCACACTCATTGCGGAGAAGGGTCTCCTGGACAGTCATGTACCAACGGTGCCACGGCAGGAACGCCCCCTGAGAACGGACTCTATATTAGTCACCGGCTTTACTGATTTAATACATTTGATCGATGGGTTAAACCTACGACAGAGTGGATGAACTGGGCCTGAGACACATGGGCAGCTTGGAGCTCCTCCCAGACAGTCGTGGAGCCTGCGTACCCAGTCTTGGCAGGGGCCTGAGCCGCATCCATCAAGCAAAGCGTCGAGCTGATGTACGAAGTCTTCTCGCCATCAGTCAAGGCGGACCTGAAGATTCCTTCCTATAAGCCAAATTCCATCTCTACAACATGTTGGTTAAGAAGTGGACATACCAGGACTTTCGAACAGACGGGTTCGTGCATGCTGCGCGCACTGCCTCAGATGCACCGAGGGCGATGATCGCTTTGGTTAAGAACTTGTTCATGATGACGGTTTTTGGCGTCAATTAAAGGAGGTAATGTCTGAGTGAGTAGTAAAGGAGTGTTGTGCAAGAATGACTGGAGTTAGACAGTAAAAGAATGTGGTGATGAGCGAAGGTAGAGAAGCTGGGCTTGCCGAAATCAACTCTAGACCGGAAGTCAGCGAGGTATTTATCTGCTTTCTACCGGGAGCATGAGTCCATACACGATACACAACATCTCTATAGACACGACGGTTCATGAATCTCTTCGAGTAGCATTCTCTAGATTACGCGGCAAGCCAAGCCGGCGAAGACCGATCGTGTGCCGCTGAAATCGGCGTCTACACTAGACGCGGCGGTTCATCCGATGCACCTGTCAAATATCACCTGCACTGTGAGGCTCCGCGGGCTTAGCTGCAAGCATGTATACAACCTTGTTGCATGAAGCCCCATCCTGGGAGAAACATGGAGTGTATGCTTAAATTTAGCTGCTGTCCTATGCCTCAGCGTACTAGAGCGGCAGTGACCGAGACAGATGACATGCTCCAGTGGCCAGGACGATTTGCTTCTTTCCATTTGCTACTGGGTATTGATTGGCCTGAAAACTCTGGCTTGCGACCCCGAGCTTCCCGGTTACCAGTAGCTCTCTCCTTGGCCAAGATTGAAGAATCCTTTCAGACCAAGTAGAGCAAGCCTGCAGACTTACTATCTGCCGCGGAAGACATACCGAGAGGCGTTGACCAGGATTACCTACGCCAATAATACTGGATTTTATGCGGAAAGTGCACGAAATGACCCGCAGATAAACCTAATCCTTAACAAGAAGTTCTTATGCGGGAGCTCCCAGGACAGCTGTCTCCCCCGCTCCGCCCCGCCCCGGCCCCTCCCTCCTTGACCCATCGAGGGAAGCAGGGAGATCCATGAGACAGAAACTCAAACCCATCGTAGGAATACCTGAAGATATGAGGTCGAACTTGCGGGTAATGAAGCCTGCATTATCCAAGGATCCTCTTCGGCAAGAGACCAAACTTCCATCTTTAGCTTCTTTTCGTTCATCGTGATACAATCGGACCTCCGGTCTGGCCCATGGCGAATTCATCATGGTGTAGGGCCGGTGGGGTGCGATGACGCCTTTTGCCAAAGCGTGCGGCTCATCGCGATTGTGACACGGGAAACCTCGATTATCCGCCGAACTACGACTCAAGAACCTATTGGTGGTTCTGGATGCAGGGGGTTCGCCCCTGAACGGCTGTCTCGGCAGGCAAGCATCGCGTCTAGGCCTTGCAGCCACGGCGGAGTTTCCGCGGAATAGGATGGCTTCTTCCGTGTGATCTACCCCAGGTAGTTGATAATTTTACTACTTGGCAATTAGGTGGGATCTGATTCGTTGGAGGCAAGGTCAAGATATCGTATTTGACCCCTGCACAGCGGCGTCGTTGTAACTCCATGCATTTCTACATCTGTCATTATTTTAATCTACAGGTCTAAGGAGCTAGAAGGTAGTGTCGGATGAGCTTAGCCTTGGGTGAGGCCTCCTAACATCCCAATTCAGCTGGTGCCAATGGCCTCCAGCGTTGTAGAAGTGGCGAGAGAACCATGTAAGGACTTTTGGCCCTTCAAATTACCCGTTTGGACAATTCTTACGCCTCTTGACACGATTATATCTCCATGATAGCCAATCTTGATTTCAAATGCGGTCGGTGCTGAACGTCAGTGCTTCCCTAGCGAGTATATGGGCGAGGAAGACTACAAGATCAGGCTTTATGAAACCTCGCCCATCGAGTTTGGTTGCGATCCCGGGCTAGAACTAGCATGTCGGCATTGGGGTTGCATGTCGGCAATATGGTTTTCAGCCGCAAACCACTGGATCTACTGACTCGATTTGGGGACATTTTTCAGGGCGAGCTGCTTGTTCGTGTTGAAAGAAAGCTTGCGATGAGTAAATACAGTTCGGCAAACTGCGAAGGAAAAGTTAGAAGAGAAGAAGAATCCAATGGCAACTGTCATTTGGAAACGTCCAGGCTTCTCTGCTCGATACCTGAATGTTCGCACGATTCACGACTAATGTGCGGACTTTCGTACCGATCGCCCATGCCATAAATAGGGTTGTAATTGCCAAGATACAATTTCCCGTAGCCACGTGTTGAAGATGGGTGGAGGATTACGAATATCTCGGATTCGGTTTGCCGCATAGGACTTGGCGAATGATAAGCCAGCTAAATCATCAGTAATCATTAAACGGATTACTCGATCCTGAATCTCAGCTGACACATCACTGCGGGTCCCATCACATCAAGGAGTGTGGAAAGCCAAGCTCCTCGACTGGTGGACGGCGGGTGATGTCTTAGCCGACAGCGGGTCATGAATTAGCCTGCATCACGCAATACCATCGCGACGATAATACCGAAAGGAGATGGCGCGATGAGAAATGGTCATATAAAACGAAGCGAGGACGACTGTCTAAGTTGGGCACGGAGGAGTTCTGCGAAACCTATTTATTCCGAGTTGAACCTGCTCAAAGGGTTGTCATCCCGTTCGTGGTGAACGTAGTCCATGGCCGGGCTGTCAAAGCCCGACCCTTCCGACTCACTAATCGTCTCGACAAAGTCGTCCTCGTCCATGCCACTGTCATCGCCTGACCCTTCCGCCTCACTAAACATCTCGACATTGTCATCCTGATTTATGCTATTGTTTTTGGCTGACCCTTTCGGATCACCAAACGTGTCGTCATAGTCGAACACATTCATGCCATCACACTCACCTCCGTTGGCAAACTGAATGTCGCCTACGACTAGCCCATGCATACCACGCATGCATGATGAAAGGCTTGACTGGTGCCGCATCTCCAAGTTCAAGTTGTCATGTTTGAACTTCTGCCGCATGATCGTCAACGCCTCCATCCATGTTCCATGCTTCATAATAGGAGCACCCAATGTCAAGAACAGAGGCCCGTCGCCGAGGAACGCATCCATCATGCCTGAGTCCAGCCAGACGTGTAACAAATCCATCCGGCACGGATGAGATGCCCGTCGGGGCTTCATCACAGCTGGCAAAAACCACCTTCCCGCCCCTTTCTCGAGTATCAAATCCTCAAAGTTAAGTTGTACCCACCCCAAGCTTTCCGAGCTGAGCAACGTGTCGATGAATCCGTCCAAAGCCTTGTCCTCGTCGGTTGAGCGGCAGGGCCAGAAATTTGAGATACCGTCTCCATCCGTTACCGCAAACATCGGCCGTGCTTTTATGCACAATCGCAAGAACCATACGTCCCTCAGAAGCTCATTCGTGTGAAGTCTGGCTTCTTCGGTTTGCGGAAATAGCGGTTTGAAGTCAATCGGTGGCGTAACATTCATCTCAAAGGCCTTCAGTCGGACACCTGCTTTTCCCAGTGCTGGCAGAAGTTTTCCAAGAGCATCAACTGACGGGTTTTGTCCTGGATTAAAGTCTGCCGCCAAGCGGTTCCATTCCATGGGAGCCGTGAGAAGCTCAATGAGAGATTCGTCGCTCGTAACTCTGCCCGTACTGACGTATTTGTGTCTCCAATCGTTAGGTTCGTGGGTGTAATCGTACACATCTAGGCGATGTGCTCTGGGCAAGAGCGCTATTGCTTCGGTGACTCGCCGGACAAAATGGTCCCCATCCATGAGCCCTTGATATTCTTGATGTCTCTGTATGTATCGGTTGTACGCTTTCCAGGCAAGTTCTTCCTCCGCCAACGAGTCGGAGTCCTCACTGAGTTCTGAAAGCCGTCCTCGGAGACGGAAAAGCTTCTCTTTATCTGCTTTTGACAGATTGCCGAAAAATGGTATGAAACTTGATTCATGCGGGTTTCTACTGACCCCAACTCCCCAGTCAAGTTCTCTGCTCAAAAATGCCCTGTTCATAGTTTCGGAAGCGTAATAGGAGAACGTTGCAGCAGTTGTGGTAGCCATACGGGAGTAGTATCCCATGACAAGGCGAACACGTTTGATAGCTTTTCCAAAGACTCCGTGTTTTGATACGTTCTCTAGACGAGAAAGAGACTCCTCCGTGGGGCTGATGGTGATGGATGGTATGAGTCGCAGCGAGGCTAACTCATTCAGCCTGTGACATGTTAAGCGAAGCGATTTGATGGTGTTGAGTTCTTGCTGGTCCACTTCGTACTCGGCGTCGACGTACTCCGGGTCGTCCGCCAAGTTGGAATAGTCTTCGCAGTGGTCTATGATTCTGTTGATGATCTCGGTCGGGAAATCATTCAAGCTCAGCTTCCGGCCAAGTCGTCGCTTGTTGATGATGGCACGAATGTGGTCGTGACGTTCGGTTAATCTTTTCGCGACCAACGCCTGAGTCTCATCAGAAGCGATTTGCTCCTTAGACATGTGGCTAGCGACGATGACTTTATCATTTTCAACGAATCTTTTAACCGGCCAGTCGTCCTTGATGTGAAGCATTGTTTCGTCCACATCTACCAAGTGCTCGTACAACGTGGCAAGATCGGCATTGTCGAAGGTGCTTATGTCAAGGCTACAAAGCTCATTCCCACGCGCAATGATTGTGTCTCGCTTCCATCTCTTGTCACCCAATTTGGGTTCAGGGGTTTCGTTACCCGATAGATCGTCGTGCCGGTATAAATCATCCACCGTTATCCACTGCCTGCCGAACCATCGGGGTGCCCACGAGGACATTTCGGCAGTTGTGTGGTAAGCTGGCGGTGTTGTATCATTCAAGAAGTGCTAGGTCACATGAGCATGCTTGGATCGACCACTTTACCACAGAAATGAAGGAGCATGGGGACATACCTGAGGGTCGAAATATTACATATACAAAGTTACAAACAGAAGAAGAATCAGCAATTCGAAGATGACACAAAAGTTTCATGCAGACGCATTCTACTTATTGCCTGACTGAAAGACACGGTGCACAGTTGAGTTCGTGATATCGGTGAAGCCCAGACGCGTCGCAGATGTGGGTCTCAAAAAAGTTGGCATCGCCAAAATAAGGGGCTTCATCACGTGATATGAGATATGATCATAGTACGGTTCTGACTTGAGCACGTCGGCCCAGAGGAAGTCTTTTCTAAAGTCGCTTATTATCCCATAGGCACAACTAAGTCCTATACGTAATACTTCAGTCCTAAAGGCTGGGGTTAGCACTCAGCCAACATGAAGCTGCCGCTGTAATTCATCTTTTTCAACAAACCCAGCCACAGGACCATCTTTTTCAACAAAATCAGCCACAGCAGCAGCACCCAGCGGCTCCCCATACGCATCATCTTGGTTATCTCCAACGCAATGATGGCACTAGATATGATTCCCAGGGTCGTGCGCCTTTTTCACGGCTAGCAACTGCTCGTACGTCTTCTGGCCCCAGTACCTCGACGTCCAGTTATGCATCACATAAGAGCTCTCGGAGAAGTAGCTGTTCGGTCCGAGCCTGTACACCGTGTCGTCTGACTGTTGCGTCGTCAAGGTGCGCGCGTTCCACAGCATGAGCGCCGAGCGGAAGCCCGGCGAGATGGCTGTGTCGCTCGGCTGCGCGCTCCCCAGGTTGCCCGTCAGCGACGTGTAGAGGTAATGGAAGCCGCAACGTTGCTTCATTGAGTCCGGCGACGTCGAGTCAGGGTGCTCCAGGGACTGGACGCAGATGTCCAGCACATCCATCATGGTCGAGGCGAACTTCGTCTCCATGGCGTGTCGCGAGATGAAGACGGAGTTCTGGGAGCCAGTGGCTGCGTCGGAAGGCGGGCGTGGCGCCGGCAGCGGGTTCAGGGGTATAAGTGCGAACTTGTCGGCGGGCATGGAGAGGATGTACTCGTAAACCGAGTTGAAGTTGCGCTCCTGCACGGCCTCCGTCTCCGTCTGCAGCACGTCCTGGAGGCCGTCGCGGAATAAGACGTAGTCCTTTTCCGCCTGGCCGCCGGCGTAGAAGTACTCAAAGCTGAACGTCCAAGTGACTGCGCAGAGGCCGCCCGTCTCGTACTGGGTGGTGTTGATAAAGAAGCTGGGCTGCGTGCTGACCTTATGGTTGAGCCTCAGCTGCCACGCAGTGAAGTGAGTCCACATGTCGCGCAGCCACTCGTAGCCAAACCTGCTCCCCGAATATCTGTCCTAACAACAAGTTAATTCCACTCGGTATCATCGTCAGCGAAAATGCCGCCGGGGGTTGGAAGACGCTTGGTGGGACAAGGGCAACGTATAGCTCGGACGTACCTATTTGATCCTAGGGGCTGGAAACATTTCCATCGCGGACGTCTATTCGTGCATTGGATGTAGCGCTCAGCTCAAGCTTCTCCATTGCATGTGCCCTGTGAATTGATTCGAGCCGTGTAACTCATCTCGATTCATTTCGTCGCATTAAATACACATAGGGATGCTGCCGAGGACTTAACGTCAGCTTTGTTCCGCTGTGTACGCAGCAATCCTAACATTCCCACATGTAGTCATGGCAGTAACGCAGCGTTTTGTGATACAGCCCAACATCAGTACCTTCTATGGCACATGGAGCAACCTCTCGTGGGTCCCATTCTGTTTACACTACAACTAGATGGCGCGTTGTCTCAGGCCTAGGGGGCATCATCATGTGAGTCTCAAGGGCATCATGGTCGCCACGGCGTGGCGTTGCATGAGATTAGCCACGTGAGCCGAACCATAGATTCATGCCCACCCTTTTTAGCTTGAAGTAGCTTGATTGTCCTGATAGAAGGGCGCGTTGATGGAGGCTAAGACGGGGGTGTTTTGGCCCCGACTTCCGTCGTTCCTGATCTATTGAGAGTTCCCATCGTCTGTGACGAATCACCGCTGCAATTCAACCGCACCGGTTCTACTTTTTCAGACACGACGTGCTCGTCACTTGCAAAAGCTTATCGAACACGCAGCAAGAAAAGTGAATTTGTCGGCAAGTGCCAGTGTTCAAAACGAATATTCATGAATGGATCAAAGTTTTTACATAAGGCGTTTATCGATAGTGGGTGTCACATTTGGCTCAGTCGAGAGGCTTGATGACAAATTTGGTCAATCCAGTGAGCGCCTGCCGAGGAAGTCACCAACATCTACTAATCACTTCATTGCAGGACCAGGGTTGACAGCTAAAGACGTGGGTATCTGGATGACAAATTGGTAAAGGAACGGAGCCAGAAACGATGTCCAAGTATAAAAGCCCGAGGAGGATTAGAGCTTGAACTCCCTGTAACACAACATAGAGAGCGACAGCTTTTCACGCGACAATTTACAACTGTCTTTTGCGCTCACTGAGAAGAGAACAAGATGTCTTCCACCCGCACTGCTCTCGTTCTCGTTGACCCCTACAATGACTTTCTTCACCCCGAAGGCGCTCTCACGCCCCATCTCCTAGACCTCCAAGAGAAGGGCACGGTTGAGAACATTAGGTCCGCCGTCGCCGCTGCTCGCTCCAAGGGCATTCCGATTTACTACGGCATGCATCAACAGTGCAACGAGCACACTTTTCTTGGATGGAAATACATGACACCAAATCATGTTAAACAGAAGAACTCGCAAGTCTTCAAAGAAGGATCATGGGGCGCCGAGATCCTTCAGGGCCTTGAGCCGGATCCGTCCAAGGGCGACGTCGTTGTCAGTCGGCATTGGAATAGCGAGTAAGGTCTTCCTATGCATCGCACATGAATCAAGCGTCTAACGAGAAACCTCATGAAGCTCTTTCGCGAACACTGATCTGGACTTTCAGCTCCGCCAACGCGAGATCACCCATCTGGTTTTCGCGGGACTGACGGCAAACACCTGCCTGGAGGCCTCCGCGCGTCATGCCTTTGAACTGTGAGTCCCGCTTTGCCCTCCGTCGGACTTAATTAAGCTAATAAGCCAAGGGGGTATCACGTCACTCTATTGTAAGTATTCTTGAATGTCGAATCATGCATGAGAGGAGCGCGGAAAGACTAATGTTTCCGCAGGAAAGATGCCACGGCCGGATGGTCCAAGGAATTGACCGATGCCGCGACGGAGCTGATCTGGCCCCTCTTCGCCCAGGAGGTCCTTAACACGGAAGAATGGGTCCAGAAACAAGCAGTCCAAAGCGTGATTTAGGCCGCCTGCATTCGAGTAGCGGATAGGATAGGTACTAGGTACTTTGCCGTTGTGCCAGCTGATGAAACAGGAGCAACATCGGCCTGCAATAAGCACGTACTGTTTAGATGCGCCGTATTTCCCCCCTGTGTAGCTTTTGAATCAAATTACAATTGTGTCTCGCATAAATCCTAAGGTGAAGCATGTGTCGTAGACGCCCTACGGTGTGACTGTGCTGCAAAGTGGTGTGACCAAATTTGTCAGCATCCTCTGCGTTGGCGGCAATCTCATCGCCCTCAACTCCAAATTGGTCAGCAAACAGAGTCGAGCAATGCTCCAATTTACAAGGAACTCAAGCCGGTCGAGAGAGACCTTGATCCAGAGAAAAAACTCACTGAAATTTAACCCAAAATACGCCAGGGAAAATCAAGCGGCTCACCGATTATCGGACATACAGCCTTCTTCATCGCGTATCAAATGCCAATAATGTTCTTTTGTTGCGCTGTTCGTCACCAGACAGGCTGAGCGAGTGCTTTGGATGCCGGTGAATATTTCTTCTAGTCTCACACCCGAAAATAATGTCGAGCCTCGGGATCAGTAATCTTTCTGATGCATTACCGAATTTGTCAGTTGAGAACGGACCGATCCAGCGGAGAAGTTGACGGAGTAGTCCGCTCGAGCGGGGTGGGTGCATGTACATGAGATCGGCTTGCCAAATTTGTCAGCAAGCTAGCTCGTCCAGAAGGCGATCCTCACCATGGAGAATTTTGCCTGCCGCCGAAAGCTTTGGATAAAGTGATGCTATTAGATGGAACACGCGAGTATTATTCAAGATGAGTTTTGCTAGTCGGGCAGTGTTCGTTAGCTATCTGGCTAGTGTCCCCTATAATCCATGATTATAGAGAGAACGATAGAAATAGTAATAAGGATAACGACGACGACGACGACGACGACGATGACGGCGAGAATAGATGATAATAATAACGAAAGCGAGAATACGAAATATAATAGTCGCTTTAGAAACAGGCCACGGATTATATACGTATATAAACACTGCCCGGATAGCCAACGAACACTGCCCGACTAGCAAAACTCTTCAAGATTATATCATCAGAAGCAACTTCTACATCTGCAAGGCACATGAAAGAAACGAAGCAAAACGTTGTGGTTTGTAGAGCGTTCGCCTTCCGATAACCACGATGCGGTTCAAGAGGCCATGTATGCAATTGAATGGCGAGAGCCTTGCTATATGTTTGGATATAGTTTATGACTTCTCACACCTTCATCCAAAACTGCCCGCCCTTGCTCCTTCGCTTAGCTTCCCTTGCCGCAAACAAGAAGGCCATGCCTAGAGTCAGACAGCACCCAGAAAATACCTGTCCTCCCAGGTACCGCCCACCCAATGCAGACACAAGCGCGCCCCCGATTGGAGGCCCTGACAAGACTGAGAAACTGACTATCGTGAAGATCATGCCGATTCTTGTGCCCTGCTTGCTAGGATCGGCTGTCAAAGAGGCCAGTGCGGAAGGAAACACCGCCTGGATACCTCCCAAGATGATCCCGCTTATCGCAGCCCATGCGTAGAAGGCACCTTTTCTGTCCACTGCAAGCCAAGTGAACATGATGAGACCACCAGCGCCGGCTGTCGGTACGAGCACTGTCAGGGCTCCGTCGCGGTCTGCCAGATAGCTTGGTAAAATCCGGCCGACGATCCCAACGCCGCTCATAATCATTAGGACATCCAGCGACGATGTGTAAGACATACCCAGGATATCTCTGGCGTAGGCGGCAGTGAAGAAGAAGGCGAAGTAAGAGCCCCAAAAGCACTGAGACTATGCGTTAGCAACCTTTCAGCGACTTTCACAGCATGGCCACGTACCAGAAACATCCCTACACCATAGAAAGTGTAACCCAATTCTTTGAACGCATCCCACTCAACTAATTGCCCCGTTGTGCGAGGCGGAAGTCGAGGTCTCAAGGACAACAATGCGATGGTCAGGGCCACGAGCTGTACAAGTCCGATTGTTCTCATCGTCCAGCCAAACCCTACAAGTGGGAGCAGCTGGCGCACGATAGCGGGAAAGAGAACACCTCCTGTCGTGCTACCACATGCCGTGAAGCCGATGGCCAAGGATCGCCGTTTCTGGAAGTAGGTTGAGACAAGAGCGATTGTCGGGCAGAAGAGACAGCCGTTCCCGAGCCCAACGCATACTCCCTGAGATAAGAATATTTGCCAATATTGGGTCGAGAATGATGTGGCTATGCTGCCAAGAACAACTAAGATGGAACCTACGAGGGCAACTGGGCGAAAGAGCCCGGCGTCAGTCAGACGTCCCGTGAAGGTACCGATGAAGAAAAGGAGGAAAATCTGGATTGATCCAATCCAAGAAATATCAGAAGGAGGTCGTCGCAACGTCTGAGCATAGTGGCTTTGAAAGACGCCAAAGGAGTTGATAACTCCCCTACAATTGTTAGCTTCCTTAGGCTACAAGATGGATCAATCTACCAGGTGTTCATCACCACCAAGTGCGTCCCAAATGCTACATCAGGTCAGTGTTTGTTGTTTATGCAGCTGTTGGGCTTTCCCACCGCAAAGCCATGCCCAGAGGCCCCCGTCAGGAGGCGGCCCAGGCGTAGTGTTAGAAGAAGTTGTGATGCGACTCAACGCTCGGTTCGGTAGGCTGGACTGTCTAGAGTCCATCGGTATCGCAACTTCTTCGGAAGTACCGCGTTGTTGGGCGGGCTCCTCATTCATCAGGTCAGACGGGGCCCGTGATGTACTGAGATCTTCGCCTCCCAGCTTGTCCGACATCGTTGGTTCGTTGTTCTGCCCCATCGATTCGATCAAAAGGGAGGCCAGGAACGTCTTGGGAATTTGGGTTTTCGTAGTGCTGCTTCTCGGTGTTGGAATTTGCTTGATGGCTGCCGAAAGTTGATGAGTGCCATGAACTAACGGTGGTTAAGGCAATAGGGGGGGCTTGAGTTGCGTACTTGTCTTGTCTTGGGTGAAAAGCCAACTATGTTCTCAACGAAGACATCAGAAAGTCCCTGCTGAAGCGTGTGTTTAAGATGTCCAGTATAGATCAACCGAAAGTGATAAGGCAATAGAGGAGCAGGGCTACTGCATGGCCCCTGGGATGGCCCAAAGACAGAGTAAGACTCTCGGCGACATATCTAAGCTTGCCGACGTCGGATACTCGTTCTTCGCACATCACTCGTCTTTCTCCTTGTACTTTGCCGACAGTATTCCTCGGGGAAAGCGCGATCAACCCGCTCTCGTCGGCAATTGCGTGATAACTGTCGTTGCATGATCAAATTGGTCAGCAATCTGGGTCAGGCACATGCGCCCTTCCTGGGTACGTAGGGCGAAGTCGACAAGCAAGTGGAGTTACCCCTCTTTCAAATTGGTCAGCAACCACCTTGGCATGACGAGGACTCTTCCGATGTCCAGCAGCAGCTTCGTCTCGAACCATGGTACCTATTCCCCTATCAAGCTAGAAAGCTTCCGCTTCCACTCCTGCAACGTTCTATTCCGCTCCTCCAGCTCATCCTTGGCTCTCCCTAGTTCTGCCTCAAGTTCCCGATTCTTGCGCTCCAGTTCCCCCTTCTCACTCTGCTCCGCCTCCCTCTCTGCAGCCTCTGCCCTCAGTTTCTGTAGCTCAGCCTGCAGGCGTCCGGTCTTATTCATTGCAGTCTGCATCATAGTCATCTCATTCCGCTGCATGCTGATCACCTGCTGCAACCGCTTCGTTTCCGCTTCTAGCTCCGAAACCTTGGTCTGTAGAATGGGCACGCTTTCGAGCTCACGGTAGACGACCGCTAGTGCCGAGTCGACTTCTGCAGGCAAGGTAGTGAAGCGCGATTTCCTGACTGGTGGATTCCGTGATCGAGCCACTCTGGTTTCGGGTTGCTCTGCCGAGACCAGTCTGGTAGGCATCACAGGCGGTTCTGGGAGCGGGAGACTTGGATCTAGACTCGTCGAATGCTGTGTCGCTTCTGAGGCACCTTCAGCTACTTGAGGGACTTCTATGCGCTGAGGAGAGCTTGGAGGAGTTATAATGGGAGGGTTGCTATGCCAACCACGATCAACGCATACGGGACAGTACCAAAGGCTGTCGTCTCCGTGAAGCGCATTAGAGCTCCTCGGTGGTTTATGTGCATCGTGATATGACCTTCGGCACGTGTCGCAGGGAACCAGATTATCAGGCTCCTGGCATACGAAACAGAAGTCATCATGCTGACCCCCAGATTCTTAGTGCAGTCAGTCAATTGCTCAGCGCGCCTGCACATAAGATTCTCAAACGCACTTTTCCAGGCTTTGTAACGTGCCAAAGGGGGTAACGGCTGTGTATCCGAGTCTGCTGCTACAGTGATCGTGTTTGCAGCTTCAAGGTGGACTTCCTCACTAGTCGCGGGCTCCGCTGACGGTAGAGGCTGCCGACTGCGCGTCGGTGCAGCTTGATGTGTTCGGGCCCGTTTCGCAGGGCGTCCGCTTGGTCGTGCGCTACTTGCTTCCCGCGTGGAAGGCATTCTAACGACAAAACTCTTAATCCGGTGACGGGTGTGTTGATGTTGGCTTCGCGGTGACAATTAGTCTCAACGTTCAGGAACGCTTCGCCGAGAATTCGACAGAAATGACGGGGGCGAATCGAACAAATCAGTCACGTGAGTCTGTGCCAAATTTGTCATCAACCAGTTGTGGATGGTGAGAAGGTTCATTAGAATTGAAGATGGGATGAACTCTTTACGAGCAAGGAAGCTGTTGCATGCAACATCTATTGCAAACAAATATGAATTGAAACATTCTTTTGAACAAGTCGAATGATTCCTAACTCCTTCGCCGGTCGCAATGAGGGACGATCTAACGTTGCCACAAATCACCAGCACATTTCGATGAGGGACATATGCAGACCTGGGTCACACCGATCAGAAAGAAATGGATATCTAACCTAGTCAAAGCAACAAAAACGAATTTAAACACAAAAATGCCATATGGCTCAGACAGTAGGTTGTGCACCCTCCAGCTGTCAACACCACCCGCGGGCGGAACCCTCCCACATCCAACACAAACAAAGTCTGAGCCATTTTTAACCCCTGCCAGTGACCATCAGATGAAGTACGCGGACACATAAGACGTGTTGGATGCTGCATGAACCCCCCCTCCCTGTGCCTTTTTACTTCTCATTTAATCGGTGAAATCATTTTTTGGGGCCGTCATCCGTAGACCTCGATGAGGAGGTCGTCCTGCTGCTCTCGGCATAATCCTTAAGAATCTTGGATTCCTCCAACGTCTTGCGCTTGTCATACTCGTCAAGCAGCTTGTACGTGGTCTCCAAAGGCAGCTCTGCCATCTTGTCTCTCAATTCCTGGGGCATAAGTTAGTACAACGCAGCTGTTATGCCAGGGTAAATGAGATGCAAACTTACCAGGGGGAACACGTTGGATGGCTTGTATCTGAACTCGTCAATCAGACGGTTCAGGCGAAGCATCTGCTTCCACGTGACAATGATGTCGCCGACCAAAAATGTCGGGAACCGGGCTGAGGAAATTTCTTCGAGGATCCAGCGGCGCTGGAAATACTGGCGGAGGACAAAGTCCGTGGCGCCGACCCAGTGAGGCGCCTTGTCCGGGTCCGAGCCGTCGGTTGGCGGCGTCCAGATCCAGGAAATCTTCTTGATCCATTCGTGGTGCGGCGAGTAGTTGTGAGGGTTCTTCTCCGCGTCGCCCGGGTCTCCCCACGTACGCGGCATGACTTCGTCGATTTCTGCAACCATCGCGAGACCCGCGTCTGTGTGCTCCACCGCCTCACCGACCCAGCCGACGACCAACGCCGCGGACTTGTAGATCGTCTTCATGTCCGTGTGGACGCGCGACTTCTCATACTCGTCGCGGGGGTTCACGCACAGAAAGTCGCACCAGATGCGCAGCGCCCAGTTCGCGTCGTCCGCTCCCTTGGAGGACGAGCCTAGGCCGAACAGCTGCCTCAGCCATCGCGGCGCGCCTGACTGCGGCCGGCGCGGCGATGTGCATTGGAAGCGCTGCGTGAGTGTCGGGTAGAGAACGGTGCGCACATTCTTGAGCGCCTGGGTGAGATGGGCGGTGAGGGTGACGGGCTGGCCGCCAACGAAGATTTTGTCTGTCTCGGTGGAGTCGCCGTACAGCGACGAGAGCGCGATGAACTCCAAATCGTCAGTCAGACGAACATGGACAAGACGGGCCTGAACCGGATCGTTGGGATTGTGCGTCGCCTGGATTTCGAGCAGGCGAATCTCGCGCCTAGACGAATCCAGACGCCTGTACGGAATTCCCATGGTCCTTCTTTTCCAACAAGACGGACAAAGAAGGCAGAAATCCCCCTGAAAAGCAACACCAGAACGAAGTGCCGGCGTTTATACCAAGAATGAGCGAAAGCGGACCCGGCTGGTCGGCCATTGGGTTCTGGGGTGCGCCATCGGCTGCCAACCTCGCTTGAAATTGAGTTTTCGAATGACAGGGGGTCAAAGGAGAAGCCGTCCGTATCCACTGATTGCGCGACATGATTGGTGTTTCTGCCCCGTCTTCAACGGTCCTGCAGCGTTTCTAGAATCCTGGCGATTCATAATCCCAGGACCGGCCTGTTCATTTCCTGCGCTTGTGCTGTGTTCGTGACCCAAGACAACCCCCTTTCGCCCTCGTTGATAACCAATCGTCCACTTGGTGGGCTCCCAACAGTCTGAGCGAGGTTCGCAATCTTTTCGGCTCCACTTCTCATCTGCATAAATAGTCCAGGGCACCATGGCACAAGGAGCCTCTCGCTTGGATTCTTCAACACGGCTCTGGGGTGCTTCAAACCCCACAACGCGAACGGTGGTCTGACTGATTGGTCTGCGCCTGGCTGGTCCGGTCGCGTGGCCGTCACGAGCTGCAGCCAACGATCCATCAGGAGTAGCGGTATTCGGCGTCCCCCTGTTCGGTACTCGGTGGCCCCATGTCTGACAGAAAAACACAAACACGTGTACATCTCAGAATCACAAGCGGCTAGAATCACCGTGATCCTTAGCCCTAACCGTACCTTGCCCTGTCTATCTGTAACCCCCTGACCTTACGTATCTGTGAGAACACTTTGAGCAATTTTCCCGAGGATTCTCGAATTTCTATGGATTTCAAAACGGCCGCATCTTGATTGGGAACGTTAGTGTGGATAGCTGGGTATCCTTGGGTTGGGTGGGCGACCGCCGCTGCGTATGTATGCACGCGTCGTTTTTTTCGGTATTGGATTCCGTGGCCTTCCTGAATAGGCTTGAGGTGGTGCCCAAGACTGAAGAAGCAGACAGGGGTTTGCCAGATACCGCTACTCTTCCAGAAGTTCAGCTGACCAACAACCTGTCGTAAGTGGATTTGCTGCCACATACACGTACATGGAGCGGAAAAGCGCTTCGGCATATGGCCTGGGGATGTGGCACAATACCTCGGAGTGGCCCCACTCATGCTGCATTCGTAGATCACCAGGGTGCAGCGAGGCAGAGATCTCAACAATGATAAAGCTCCCGACCGCGCAGCAGTTTCCCGAATGTTGGAGTTGAAATAAGGCTGGAAACCCAAATGAATGGAGAACCCAGGGTCTGTTTTTGACCTGATGACAGAGGATCTAGCAAAGTCGGTGGTCATTCAATGCAATGGCATTTTGCTGGCGTTTGACGCTTACAGTATCTCTGATGTCTTCACCGTCGAATCATCACCCGACACGCTTGCCCGTGACCTGGCGTTTCCTCGTCATTTCAGCCTTAGCAGCCTGTGCACCAGGCCGATGGGAGGAGTACGAAGTATCGGTGAATCAAGATCGATCCAATGTTCGCGTGGCCCGTTATTTTCGCCAAGTAGTGAGTATTTCACTCTTCGGCGTTGAAATGTCTCCTCATTGCCAGCACAGAGGTAGAACTCCTTTCGGTTGCTGGGCGACTGGCCGATCTTATGCTGGTATGAGAACACCGACTTGACATGATGAGGGTCGCGTAGACTGGCCGTCAGACCGAGCAATTTCGCTTTGAGAAGCAGACTTTTGCATTTACAAATAGTATCCAACACCTCAGGCAACACAGAAACACAGCTCGTCCAACCAAGAAGTCTTGGAAAAGCAGTCTGTATGACTATTTATTATCTTGACATGCCATCGAGATCCCCCAAACTTGAATTTTCCATCAAAGCAATCGACGACCTGCATATCGTAGCAAAAGTTTCGGAGTAGATAAGTGCATGACAAAGGCCATCAACTTTGGATCGCGATCACGAAAGCTATATAGGGTGAAAACCAGCAAAAGTCAGGAATGTCACCATCTGCTTCTCGGGACAAAGAAGGGCGATCTCTCAAGACCATGATCTATCGACGTATGTGTGTGTGTAACTATCAGGAAAGACTTACCATCGAAACTCGGAGGCCGAGTGATGTATGACATCTGCGTAAGATCATCGAGAACACTAGTAATTCAACGACCGTTTCGAACAGTGACGTCATGCAGTACCGTAGCCCAGAGTGACTGGTGGGCCGCGGCCTGACTCGACCCTGCAGTGAATGCAGCAAGGGGGATGGCACCCAGTAAAAACGTCGAAGAGCATCGGCCTCAGGATCAAGACAACAAGTACAAAGGATGAATGGTGCCCAAAAAGACCAATCACTACTGTCGAATCCTGAAAAATGAAGGTCCCTGGCAGAATTGGCAGCGAATGGCTCGTGTCAAAAAGACAGTAACTATTGACACCGACAATACCACAAGCAGCGCAGAAATGCTTTGTTATGAATCGAATTGTTAAGTCGTGTGGGGCAAAATGGCTACGCCTTCAATGATTCCTCCAACAACCACAAGCCATCATAGGAAACATCGATACCACCCTGAAAGTTTGTTAACGTGGTACTTGGGGCCTGCAAGTGAATATTGGAGTCTGGAATTTATTGGCGAGTCGGATATCCTGCCCTGCCTCGTTCCAAGAGTTCATCATGTCGGTATGGAGGCTGACGATCTTCGAAGGGTTCTGTTGACATAGGCAAGGTGAAGGACACCTGACTCTGCGCACCCGATATCTCCATACCAAGAGTATCTAGGTCCTGACTTATACGAGTGAAGGTACGTTGGCCAGGCCCAGTTCTAGAACAGTTTATGGAACGCACCGCATGACTCAGGCCTTGTATATCCTGAACGCAAGCTTAGGTGTCACTCGGTGTGTGCGAGGTTTCCCGAGGGTACCCGTGACCGTGCCCAGAAGGGACGGAGAAATGAAAATGAGGATCATCCAAGAAGGCATACAACCGACGGATTCTTGACTTGGCCCTGATCTCAACCAATGGCATCGATCGTACACGCCGAACTTTATTGAGGCTCAAACAAGTCACCAGCGTTCTTTTGATGCCCTACGCAACCAAACGGGGCCAATGTCCCCGCAACTAACTGCATGGGTGCTTCCGCCCTTTTGTCCAACACCGCCAGGGAGGAGCTGGTGTTGATTGGTGGATCTTGACAACACGACATCCTCGCACAAGATTTTGGACCGGATCTTTGTAGCCTTCGGCGGCACGTAAGGCCAACAAAATCCCATGAGGAGGGCGCTTCGTCCCACTCAGTGACGGGAAACACAAAACAGGCAATCTACTTGAAAGTATGTTTGCCGAGTTACCGGTGGAAACACCGGGCTTGTCCGGCGTGGCGAGCTGTGTGGCAGTCAGCTCAACAACCGAACACATTACCACCGAAGCGTAGAGGTAGATTATTCAAACTACTTTCCATCTGCTGAGAAGGAGAAACAAGGCTATAGGTGAGCGTTTGGACCCAACATGCGTAGGTACATATGGATGAGGGTCCAGGTTGCCAGTCGATCCATAGTCAACCGTGTGCAGTTTGATTCCATATACCTATTATGTCTATGTAATGCGACTTTATTGCGAGAACCCACGAATCACCTGCATCATATGACTGTAATGAATTGTACATCACTGGGCAAGATCTTGACAATATGCGCGATGTCACGTCTAAGCTTGTGTTAAGCGGATTTTCGAAAGTGGCAAAGAATGCTTAGTCTCCGGTCATGACGGAAGAAATACTGTTGTAGATAAAGCAAATTCAGAACTCAAATAATAAGAGACGGGAGGTCCTAGCTCCCCAAGAAATTCCTTTGATGCGCCTCACCAGAGGAGAAGGCCGTGTATATTAGACGGCCTCGAGCAATAGTTTCAATTTCTGCGCGGCAGAGTTACCATCAGACGCACATTAAACTGACTTGCACGTGATTCGCGTTGTCAAATCACAAGTCAAAATGATGTGTTATCGTGATTAACTACTTAACTTACCCTGCGCAACATCAACGTATCGGTTGTGGTGTCATTGCCTTGTAAAAAATACTTGCCCAACTTCATCTTTAAATCCCATCCGGATTGTGTGAAAGTCGCAAAGAAACAGCTTCTTGAAACTGCGATTTGCCCAATAAGCACAAAAGACCAAGGGTATTTGAGATGCGTATTAGAGGGAATACGTCGACTAGTGACACAACGGGCAATTTTGTGGCCTCGGTGCCGTTTCTTGAGAAGTCTTAGGCTGAGGTGAGTGTGCGCCAAGTGGACTGACCAAGTCTTCGGGGGAAATTATAATCAAGAACGTATCTGATATGACAGAAATTCCAAGTTGTTGCCACACCTTGCATTGTCGCCCCGTCTTGGCCATGATGTTGACATCCAGGACCAAATCCAACTTTTTGTATTCTGCTGGCGGCCCTGATGCAACACTGAGAGATCAGGATGCTTTGCCATGATATAGCCGTCAACACCAATTTCTGGAGTCCACCTAGGGTCAGATCATGGGGTTCGTTAGCATCGACAATTGGAATTCACCCAGAATTGCCTTGATGGACATCTCACATCTGACTGGTTGAAAAGCCTTCGGCATCCACTCCGGTTGAGAGCAAGGGAGAGGGGTCCCAAGGGCACCGGAGGAAATGCTGCTCAATCGGGCCGCGTCCTCTGCCCGAGAGCCAAGTGCAAATTCTCCGTTTGGTGCAGCGGAATTCCGCTAGCACGCTGGACAGAGACCGTTCAATTTGCCCCTTTTGTCGCTGGCGAGACATGCCATGCAAGTAGATTGAGACATTCCTTCCCCTGACTGTTTTCCCCGCGATTCACAGCCGCCGAGATCCGACTTAGCATGTTTCGCGCATTATGAACACAGGCCCGTACTTTTTAGGGGATAGCATTCCGGCTCGAGACGAGTTCTGGGGCTAGGCACACGACAATGACGTCGTTAATCTTAACGGCTGGGGCGCGCTCCCGACTAGATTCTCCCCCAGAGACATTTTAGCGTTTAGGGTTGGTTTTTAGAGCAGTGATGGTCGAGCCGCCGTCGACCTTTTCGAGTATGGTGCCCGTGGGAATACGAGACGCGGTTGAGCTAAAATGCTGCTACGATGATACGAGGCGCGAGGGACACGATAAACAATTCTGGAACGCGATGGTTATGAGTAGAATGCAGCGAAATTTCGTACCACTTCGCTTGCTCAAACACACATACTAGCTGTACTACTAGTTGATCAACGGAGTTGCCTCCGAGAAAAAGCCTATAAAGAAGGGATCGAATTCGCACCCAGTTGCATTTCCACAACACATCTCGATTGCATCGCAACTCATCCACTCTTTTTCCATCTGCAACCTCACATTCGTTTTCACCATCACTCCTGACAAAATGACTTCTACCATGGGCTCTCTCCTGGTCGGCCTCGTCCTGGGCGCCGCTCAGGTCGCCAACGGCTCTCCGATGGCCGACGCCGTCTATGTCACCCAGGTCGTCAACGCCCTCACCACCTATTGCCCTGGCCCCACGGTCATCACTCACGGTCCCAAGACTTACACCATTGAGGAGGCCACTACCTTCACAATCACCGACTGCCCCTGCACCATCACCCACATGGGCCCGGTCCCGACCGGAGCCCCGTCCTCCGAGTGCGCGACCAACTGCGGCAACGCCTACAACACGTGCCGCGGCGCCCCCGACGCCAACCGTGCCTCTTGTGCCGCCGAGTACGCCGGCTGCTTGGGATACAGCCCGTTCGGTCCTGATGGGTCGTTGATCACGCCGACCGCCTGCTCGGCTCAAATCTCCGCCACTCCGGTCCCCCTCCCTAGTCCCATCGAGGTCGCCCCTTGCCCTGCCGCTTGCGCCGCCTCCTACGACAAGTGCCGCGGTGCTCCGGACGCCAACCGCGCGTCTTGCGCCGCTGAGTACGCCGGCTGCCTGGGCTACAGCCCTTTCGGCCCCGACGGATCGCTTGTCACCCCGACTGCCTGCTCCGCTGCCGCTACGACCCCGGCTCCGGCTCCCACTGGCGCGGCGCCCACTGCTCCGGCTGGCAACGAGTGTGCCCAGAAGTGCGCCATGGTCTATGACCAGTGCCGCAGCGACCCTAACGCCAACCGCTCCACCTGTGCTGCCAACTACGCCGGCTGCTTGGGATACAGCCCCTTCGGACCCGACGGCTCTCTGGTTACCCCCACCGCTTGCTCTGCCTCCGCCACCGGAGCCGCCCATCCTACTGGCACCGGTATGGCTTTGCCGTCCCACGTTGTTGTCGCTGGAGCTGAGCGCGTGTCATTTGTCAATGCCGCCACTGCTTTGGGTGCTTGCGGTCTGGCTGCGCTTGCTCTTCTCTAGACATTTGTATGCTGGGAGGCCTGGAGGGCTGAGTTGGAAAACGTGTACAAGTTGATTTCAAAGTGATGTATCCGAGGCTTTCTTTTAATTCGAAATGTTTAATATTTGATGACACCAATTTATTGTGAACCCAATAAGTCAGTCAGAGGCACTATGTCACGTTGTGTGACCCTGCTCATTGTGTGATCCTCACTCATTCCTAAGATGTCAAGTCCTCCTCGTCGTCTAGTATTTATCGCCGTGTATACTCTCTATGAAGTTCTACTCATGTTCGGCTGAAAGTCTTTGAAGAGTATGCGTTGTTCATCAGGAAGTCTGGTATTATCCCGAAATGACTTCGACACCTTGAAGCACATAAGGTAGGTAAATTTTACACCCCGCACATCTGTAGAGTTTCGCCGCCTCAAGATTGTCATTCTGCAATTAATGGCGTGTGCCACATGGAATGGCGTCAAGTGTGTGCTTGGCGTAAATTGGCCTCATCGTGAACCTTGATGCCCCAAGCTATTAAGTATCATCTTCTACCAAAGGTACCGCACAGGTGCATGGTCCATTCAAATCTTATTCTCCACTTTCAAGATCACTACAAATAGCCATTGTGGCCTTCCCAAACTCATCATACTTCACCGCCGCACATTTTCCGTCTCTCTTTAAAACACTTCGGCAGCTCTGCACAACCTCCCCTGCATACTATTAGGAGGAAAAAGCAATGCCAGCACCGCTCCGCTTCCTATCTCTCCCGCCCGAATTACGACACGAAGTCTACAAGCATTATTCATTCGTCGAGGGCGGATATCTTTGCCCAGCCGACAGTCTTGCCGGTCGATTGCGCCGGGCTGACGGTGGCCCCATTCACATGACTCTGATGTTCACCTGCAGGCAGGTGCGCGCAGAGATCAACGGCATGGCTTTTCGATTGAACACAGTTTCATTTTCTACCATGTCCTCGACGCACCTGCGCCGCCCGGCGGCGCAGATGGACTTCACAATTCGAGAACTTCAAAAGATCCGGGAAGGATTATGTGCACTCGCAGGTCCTGCTATGACTGATCAAGTTCATGCAGAATTCAGCATCACATATCCTCAGTTCGTCCCACTACTGGACGCTATAAGAGCTGGTGACTGGGACCCGTGGCGAATTCGATTTTCTTACCCTGATGGAATCTCGTATGGCGAAGCTCCATCTCTTTACCACAATTTCGTCAAAAAGCTGCTCCAGTCATTGTTGCAGAAGTGCCCCGGTAGTATCCCAATAATGGATCAATACCGAACATGGGCCAATAGATTTGTTGCATCCAGAAGCGGCGATGCACCGACTCCTCATGATCTTGCGCGGCGCGAGTTGCAACCGTGGGAATACTCAACATATGAAGAGATTACATGCCTGCAGGGTTGGCTTCGAATACTAGGGACTTGGTTTGAAACGTTGAGACAGGTACCAATGCCCAGACGATACAGTGCCGACCGCTTCAACTATCGTTTCTCGGCAGCGAGCGCAGCCATACTATTTCTGAGTCGATTGCCTGTCAAGAGCCGCATGCAGATACGAAATATCATTCTGATCGAGGATAGGGAATCGGTTGCCTGTCCGGAAAGTCATGCAGAAGGTCTTATTCCGTTTTGTAGGGAGAACGATGCCCTTCGCATCGTACGTCGAGTTGATCTGTGGCGAAACGTCTTGCAGTATGACCCACACAATACGAGAGAGAATCGTGGAGCGAGTAGAACCATTGCTAGACGCGAGCCTTTGAACTCATGTCGGATTATTTGGAATGTCTCGCAGTGGATAGTGGAAGCCTCGTCTCTGTCCGCAGCCGGCATGCCAGAAGCATCGTTCACACTCGTCTTTGATGCCAGTTCGTCACCCCTGCAAGCTACTCAGTTGTTTGAGTCGGTGGTTCAACGTGGTGCCTCGTGGCAGGATGCGTGGACCAAATTCCAGGGTCAGCGTGACATCATGCGGGAAGCAAATACTCGAATGTTTCCAGGTCTGATGTTCACGAAGTTCCCGTGTATATTGCGGGACGTTACGGCGAAGCGATCGATAATAAAATGCAACTTTGACGTCGGCGAAGCATGGTCAATTGATACGGTCAAGGAATGGGCTGATGCGAGGTGGACGACGGATTTCTCCAACGTCATTTGGGAGATCAGGCCACCTCTGCCAGATTGGCAGAAGCTGGTTGAGGATAATCTCTTACCGAATGAAAGCTCAGAGCGTAGACGAAAGGGCAAAAGGAAGTGGAGGGACTACAGCTACCAACTGCCCACGTAATTTCAGACATACCGATAAGGGACAGGTAGAGGCTTTTGCGAGAGGATGTGACGGTTCACATGTTGGATGTGGCACTGAAATTTGGATGTCTTCAAAAAGTTGTTGAAATTGCAAAATCTAGGTTCTGCATCAGTCTGCCAGGGAAATTAGTGTTTTGTTATCTAGCGTTGGGATTGCTGAGCCATTGAGGTCGATCTGTGCGCAGTTTTGGCTGATAGCCTCAATTTGTTGTCAGATCAAGTATGATATCAAAAACTCGCCATTGTTAAAACAATCCTCATGTTCAGAATCAGGCCGTACGGAGAAATATTGTATTTGCTGCACATACCCTTGCTCCAACGTGATCTACCAATCCCTGGCTCGTTACGACATAGCAGGACGAGACACTTTCAGGGATTAGCGCCCTTGACGCGTCCACCTCGCCCGGGATGCGCGTAACCCCACCGACATGCTTCCCAACTTCACCCCAATCCGACATCCACGATCCCTTGACATCCCCAATGACAGCATCCACCACCGACCCCAGGGCGGTGCCGCCTAGCTCCAAGATGTCGCTGGACTTCCTGACACAACCTGACGCCCAGCTGCGAGAGCCCGCTGAGCTCGCAGCCGCTCTGGCGAAGCTGGACGAGAGACTCAGGGAGTCGAGTATTCCGTACAGCGACCCACTCATCCTCGACCAAGAGATCGTGGAAGCCGATGCGCTCCTCGAAGACGTCGTTAGAACCAGTCAAGACCCCAGTTTTCTCGAGAATCAGAAGGCGCAGAAGATTCTCGGATTTCTCGGTACGAGACTCGAACGCCGTTTGGCCACTGCCCGGAGCGCAATCGCGCGAATGCGCAAAGACCGCATTACAGAACTCCCGACTGAGTTATTGATGGACATCATGAGTCGAGTGACGAACGGCACTTCAAACATTGGTCTCGACGGTGACGATTTTGTTTCGTCCGATGAACATAACCGAAGTCGAGACGTCGAGTCTATCAAATCTCTCCGCCTCACCAGTCGCCGCATGCGCAATCTGGCCGATCGCTTTCTCATCCGCTCGGTCACTGTCAGGATGATGCCACAGTCTCTGGCCCGACTAGTCGAAATATCGCACCATCCAGTCTTCTCTCATACCGTTCGCTGCGTGAGAGTCAACTTGGCCTTCTATGCCAAAGCTCTGGCGAACCTGAACAATTTCGCCGGGTTCGAGAAATGGCAATGCGAACGAATACACGAACGTTTCGGACTCGCCAACGAGACAGCGGATATAGAAGAAGCTGAAGACCATAGGGTCTCGGATCGTACGATGACTCTGCTCAAACGGCTGGACAAAGAGGCCATCGCCACGCGGGAGGTCAAGCGAGGGCGAGACCCTTTCGCTAGTCTCAAGGCGTCTTTCAAACGATTACTGCGCACAGCTCATGTGCAGTATAAACAACTCTATGATGAACAGCAACGAATCCGCAAAGATCACAGAAACGGCGTCGATTCGGCCTTTCTGAGAGAGATCTCCGCTGCAATGGCTCGGATGCCTAATGCTACAAGGCTGGAGATTTCGGACGTGGACGTAGACCCGGACTGGAAAGACCATTATGACAGGGTGATCCAACATGTCACTCTAGATGAGACCACGGGACTTTATCGACTTATGACTTCCCCTATTCGTTGGGAAATTTCGAACACCTGCTCGGAACAGTGGGCAGGAGCTCCTGTCGGTGTTTTATTACAGCTGCCGGTTGCGCTCTCCGAGGCAGGCGTCCAGCTGACTCGGCTTGCTATTACGGTCACTCCTCCTCGGATAATTCAATGGTCTATGATGCAGCCGACTAAAGAGCAGGCAAACAAACTTACTCTTCTTGTTCAGAACGTCAGGGCTCTCGAGTTCACCATGAAATCCAGAGACGATGACGTCTCCATCACACCTGCCCATTGGCCAGCAGGCCAGGCACATCTAGAGCCTATAGCGGCATATTTGGCAGCCATATCGTCAACTCCAAGCTTGAAAAAGCTTCACATCGGAGCGGGCGCTTTTGGAAATCACATGTTGGATGAATGGGGCGATCTCCGGCGGTGGCCACTTCTAGCCTCCCTCATCAAGTCCCAGCCATGGCCGAGACTCGAACGTTTGGAGCTTGACAACGTTACCCTCACTTCAGGTCTCCTTGGGGAGCTGATCGGAGAGCGAACCACGGATATGATTGTGCGGCTGGAAAGCGTCTTTATTGACGAAGAAGATGAGGATACTTGGCGCGAAATGCTCGACATGCTGCGGGCGAAAGCAGACCCTGCCCGGCCCAGGAAAGAGGGCGGCGTATGCGGCACGGTCTTTGTCGAGGCCCTTTTTGCTCCGTATGGGGGTGAGATCATTGACTTCCTGAAGCGCGACATTGAACGCATATTCGGCAGCCGGGTCAGGCTTGATGACAAGGCACCGCTCACACCGGCCCTGTCATATTTGAGAGGTCTGAGGTCCAAGAATCCCGTTCCTATGGTCATTGGGACGCCTCCGCTTCCACCCATCCATCATCTCGCAGACGACGTCGCCTGGTGACTTGCCATGAGACATGATGTTCTGTTGTAAGAAAAGATTTGCTTGGTTACTCAACGCCAAATTCAATCACTCGAACACCCACAGCTCCCCACTAAGGTCACCAAAAACATGTGAGCAGCCCTCGATGTGATTGATAACGAAGGAGAATTTAATTGCGGATCTGCATCGGACGAATCAAACATGCAAATCCGGGGAAGGGGGTCGGTGCCAGCACGGGCTGTGAAAAAGGGGTCCACCGTCCTCCACTCCGCGGACCGCGTGGTAAATGAACGCGCGCGGCAAAGACGCAATGCAATGTCGGCGCCGACTCGGCGGTGACGAGACGGGGGGAGGCAACTCTGAGGGTAGCAGTCTGGTGGGGGAGCGTGGGAAACAACGTGAAAATGCATGGGAGTTTTCTTTTTTCACCTGAGAACGGAAAAAGCCGGCGAGCTGCAGTCATTTTCAACGTACGACGAGGTATCGGGAGTTTATATGGCTCATCTCAGTCATTTGCGTTATTTGTTGTCGTTCTTCAGTCAGTGGTTGGTCATCAACATGGGCACAACTTTGCGTGATGAACAATCCAAAAGCAAATTTGTTTTACCGCACTTAAGCCCCTTGCAGAGCATTTTTCATTGACACACTAAAGTCTATCTACATGCACCGTGACATCCCATCTTTTTGCGCCGCTGCTCAACCATAAACCAGAACAATATTTTGACTATGTACATGAACCGAGTCCCAAGTGACAAAGAAAAGGGGAGAAAAGCCTTGCCAACGGCACAACTGATCAAGTTCTCATGAAGACTATTGACAAGACTTAGTTGGAAGGAGCAGTCCTCCTAAGGTTGAGGATGATCTTGTCATCGGTGTCGTCGCCGGTCTCGTTCCAGCGGAGGTTGTAGATGCCGTCGGTCTCGGTGGCGGTCGCGTACCACAGAGACTCGTAGCTGCCGTCGTCGGCCTCGACGAGGACGAAGTTGCCGTAGAAGGCGAAGCCGCTGGTCTGGCGACCGGTGGAGGAGGAGTTGCTCTCGAGGAAGGCGACGTTGTGCACGTCGGAGTCGGAGCTGGGGATGGTGAAGGTGAGGTTGGACCAGGTAGGGGCGGTGGTGACGGCGGTGGTATTGGGCGCGCCGATCCAGGTCTCCTCGTCGTCGGTCTGGGGAGTGACTGTTGGTTGCGATATCAGTAATCTACTCGGACTTACGAAGTCAAGGGATGTGGGGGATGTTTTTTGGGCGCAGACTTACAGATCACCGGGGCCGCGTTGGAGTCGTTGAACTGGGTGTAGTCTCCGAAGTAGGCATCACCTGGGAAGGGAATCGTTAGTATGGTGGGGAACTTCGGCAGTGAGGGTCTAGACCGAGACGATCGGATGGTACTGCAGATGGTGTGGTAGAGGAGATGGGACGAAGATGAGATGACACTCGCCGTCTGAGGGAATATGGGTTTCGAAACAGAGAAATGAATGCTTACCTCCAGCAGTGAACAAAGCCAGGCCGCCAATGCCAGAGCCGTAGGCGTAGATCTGGAAGGAGCTGGTGTCACGACGGACGTGGGCTGACTTGGCAGACCTCACGCTGGCGGGGGCGAGGCCCCGGACCGCGGCGGTGAGGGAGGCAAAGGCCAAGATGAGGCTTCCGATGTGCTGCATTATTGCGATGTTTTGTTGTTGCTTGTTGGAAAGGATTGTATGATGTTGCGTGAGGCGTTGAAGTAGCGACGGACTCAGGTGAGCGGTATTGATATTAGTGTTGCTGTGCGTTTGCTGGTGGTGAGAAGACGAGCAGGAAATCTGTAAGTGGGAAGCAAGTTGGTTATTTATCATGAGCCACGAGAGGCGATATCGAACAATTCTCAGTCCGGAAGATCCGCACCACAACGTGATGTTCCCGCACCACCAAAAACAAAAACCTGGCACAAAAAGCTTTTCCAACCAACAATGCCCAACGCCCCCGTCCCATGATCCCATACTGCGGCTCAGACCACTGAGGCTGAGTCTCCACCGGTAGTACGTAGCAGCTCAATCAATCATCACAGCTTCTTCATGCAAACCGCGGCTATCCTCCGCTGTCCAGTGTTTGCCGTTCCGCCAAGCTGTCAGCGGGCTGGGTCCCGAAAAGCAAAAATGAAGGCAGGAAACAGGTATTGACCTTGCAACGCACAACGGCAGTGCCGTTATCGTTTGTTCTAGAATGAGGGCACATCCCAGATGGCACATACATCAACACGTCGATTTGTTTTTCGGGATGTGGGATGAACTGGAGCCGACGGAGGGACCACAGCGAAAAAACGGGGACCCGGGAATCTGTTTTTTGGATGTGGCGCCGCGCGCACGGAAGTCGAAAAGGCGTTAGCAAGGGGTTGGTGATATGGGTTGGTAGGTCTTCGAGGTGGACGGCATGAAAAAGGGGATCATTGGAAAGTTTCGCATAGAAGCATCCACGTAAGGGCACCGAGGCTATTCGTAAGGAGGGCCTCATAGAAGAGATGAACACCCTCCTCATCCATCTGGACCACCCCTATCACCGCATCCGCACCCTGGAAAGCACAGACAAAAGCTATCGGGCATCCGTAGGGCGGATCGACCGCTCCTGCATCTGTGCAGCTTTTTCTACGGGCCCGTCCGTCCACCGGACCTGGATCAGTGTCCCGGGACGAGGCCGCGCCCCCACCTTTCCGAACACTCGGTCACACCGGCCGTTCTGGGCGGCCTGTGGAAGACCAACATCAGGACCCCTTCATACGTGCCAACTTGTAAGGCTGTCGCGGAGCGACTCCAATGAATATGCATTGCGCTGTTCAGGAAGTTTCCTATTGTATTCGGTGGGCTTGGATGCTACAGCGCATTCTCGTTGGCAGGATTGATCTGTCAACAAGATGATCATCAAAGCACGATGTCACATCGGAGAACCCGAGCTCTCCTCCTCCAATCTTCGCATCAATGCAGCTCTTTGAGCCTCATCTGTGCCAGAGGTGAACGTTGGAGACCGCGTAGTAAGCGGCAAGGGACGTAGATTATCAGGATTGCGCTACCGGACTACGCGTGCGCTGCACACGCGGCGGATGGTACCGGTGGGATGGGCCTGCAGCAAGACTGCACTGGCATAGCCTTCCTCCGCTCCGGGCGGGATTATCTAAGCCGGAGAAGGAAAGGAAGTCCCGGGGGCCCCTTATTGAAGTTGCTTCGCCACCGGGTATGAGCCTTAATATGGCAGCTTTCCATATCTGTTTTTACTACCATTGCGGCTTAGTCCAGTGTGAGTTCTTACGGCCACTTGTTTACAGACCTCGGGAAACAATCACTGAAAGACAAATATTGTTCTCGTTAAGTAGGGAATGACGCGGGTTAAGAAGCTTGGTCGATGGGCGCAAGACATAATCCATTGGCTTCGTCCGACTTGCCTCGGCTCACATTCAAGACACATCACCGCCTGGGACCTGCATTCTCTCCAATCTCTGCCGTTGACTGCTGTAGAAACTAAGCCTTAGCCGAGAGTTTCAAATAATCGGTAATCCGTCTTCCCCGAGGAGCTTATTGGTCAGAAAGCTTAGCATTATGTTCCCTCCCCGCCTTTTTCCATCCTCTACGCTTGTCCTCTTTGCCGTAGTATCTACGTTATGTGGGCAATCGGGACGTGTTGCAGGGATCCACGCGGTACCGACCATTTGAAACTCTAGGACAGGTCCTTTCTTTGATTGATTAGATGTCATACCGATCCTGGCACAGTCTTCATATGGGATGAAAAATCTCGGGATATTTATAGATGACGTCTTCCGTCAGTCCCCGCCTTGCTCAGCTGCCAAGCCTTAGGCGATATTTCCTTGTCTCCGACCCAAGGGCTGCATGTTCGTCTCCGAAGTCCTTGATTCCAACTGTTGCTTGAGTATCTTTCTTTAACCTAGTCGTGATCTATCAACTCCGCTTTGGCTTTTCTGGTCAGGGGGTTTGCCACAATATTGCATTTTTGCAAAATATAGGCATGCGCGAGACTCAACTTTGTCCCGCCTTTGCCTGCAAGCCTGCCATGCTCTTCGTCGAATATTTTTCGGGCACGCTTTCTCCCCAGTACATCGATCTCGGCCCCAGACAAGTCCTTGAAAGCAAGCAGCCTCAGTCGTTCTCCTCCCGGTATCGCCGGATCGGCCAACTCCTCCTTCATCGTCTCCATAAGGTGTAGCCAATTTCCGTCAACCATCCTGCACCCAATCATCACCAGGTCCAGCGGGGCTTTCAACGTGGCAAAGAACTTCGCTCAAGTCAGCGCACTGATGTGAACCCTGCGGAGAACGAGCTTCTTCAGAGACTTTGACAGACTCGGGTCGAAGCGATGGTAATTGACCCCGGCCCTAGTTATGCCCCCAAAAGTCCACATCCGACACTCGCAGCTTCGGGCTGCTATTGAGTGCGCTGAAGAATGAATTTACTGCCTCCAGCGCTTTGTGCGATCGAAGCTCGTTCTCCTTTTGCGTTCCAGTCCAAAAGTGGAAGTATTGAAGATTCTCCGCGAGTGTTTGCAGGGCCGCCTGTTTGTCGGCATCGCATTCCAAACCTCGAAAAGATCTTGGTGCTGATGTTTTTATGGAGAGTCGAGTGAGCCTGATTCCAGCCGTTCCAAGGTGAACCAGAAGGTTGCGCATAGAAGCGGCGTCGGCCATCTTGAGGACTGGTTCGTTCCCCAGGTAGTCATAGTCTTCCCACTTTAAGGGAGCCATGCACTTCTCGGAGAGGTTACTGAGAAGACCAAGGTAGGAGTTGGCATGCCAGCCGAGAATCTTGTCGCGTTCCGTCACCGGCTCATCATAGATTTCCAACTGAGTTATTCCAGGCATCCTCCGCATTATCTGTAGAAGGCTTTCTTGCAACGAGTCCCACCTCATATCGAACTGCTGCTGGTGGGCTTTTCTGTACCCCAAAAATGCCACGTCGATCAATGTCCTCGTCTGTTGACAGGTGTCTGGTGGCCGGGACATGTTTTCCCACTGGCTCAGCAATGTCTGTATCGAAGGCAAGAATATGTCGTCGTTCTCTTTACGTTCTCGGCCTTCCATCGTCCGAATTGTTTGATATGCCGATTTAAGGCGCGAAGCCTGAACCCTCGTGAACACCCGAAAATTATTGACCATCTCTGAGGGATAGAACGGAATTATGATGCGAAGGCCTCTTACTCCATGCCCGATAAGTGGATGAGCAAGAATCTTTTCAACCTGCTCCAACGAATCGGGATTCATTTCGATAGATACGTGAGGCACCAAATGATGAGATGCTTCATCGTGGAGTCGACGACAACTCAGCCGAAGCGACTGGATGGTCTGAATGATATCGCGTCCACGATCTGGAACTGGCTGTGTGTAGTCACGATCTGGACCGTCTGTATCGAAGTTGGAAAGGATCATGCCCAAGATCTCTCGCGGGAGATGGAATATATTGCTCTGCGACACATGCGGTCAGGCGCGGTCGTTGTAGACAGCCCACGGGTCTTGCCGCCGCTGAATCAAGTCTCGGATCACGGGGATCCTGGCTTTGAAATTGCTTGGGCGGAGCTTTTTTTGGAGGCCGGTCTACTCGGGTCACTCGGACCCGGGTGTTAACAAGCACCCAGGCACTTACGTCCTCGGGAGGCTTTGTCTGCCCATTCAGATGGTGCCAGAGCGATCGGTCGATCTTAATCAGCTCCTCATGGACCATGGCAAGACCAGCAGAATCTATATTGAGGGACTGCATTTGATTCTGATCGCCTGGCATCGTGTCGAGAGTTGGAATTGCTGAGGCGGTCGATTGAAGAGACTTTTTTTCTGGGTCTTATTGTGGTGCAGCTTTCACCGACTTGGCCAATATGAACATTTGGAAAAAAGAAAAACAAAACGGGCAGGGGATGGAATGGGGATGGGGGGTGGTCAATCCATATCACATCGAAGTATATAACGGAGAACCTTTCCTCACCGGGCTGCAAACCAGACGCATCACGAAGTTCGAAGAAAGTAGTCATGAAAGTTTGACAAGCAATGTACAGATGGTCTTAATTGAATATCTACAGTGAAATATGTTCCGGTGCACCGAAGGATACTTTTCAGCCACGCCAGCCCTGGATCTCGTCCAAGGTGAGCACGTACTCGCTCTCGTAGATCTAGCGACTATTAGTATTGGAGAAAATCGAACCATGGCCGCTATTCTTACCGTCTTCAGATCCGCGACGCTGTTCCACTCCGCATTGTTGATGAAGGTATCACTCCAGACGCAGAAGTACAGCCAGTGGGCCTCGTACGCCTGGAGGAGGTCAGGGAAGGGAGCACTGCCAACCTCCGTCGCGGCGATGAGCTTCTTGTCGCCACCGAGGGCAATGAGATCATTGTATTGAGTGGTCATGGGCTGAGATAATGGTAAGCAAGATCCGTCATACTGAATTTGACTGAAGGGGCACTTACTCCGTGGCCTTGGGCGTAGACATCGGCGCTAAGGATATCGACAGTCTCATCGCCGGGGTACCAGGCCTCCGCAACCGAGTTCCACACCCAGATGAGGTTGTTCAGCTCATGGTGGTTCGTAAGACGGTCGTACAACAAAGCGTACAGCTTCTTGCACGCCTCAGGGCCCTTGGCACCCCACCAGAACCACGCGCCCTCGGCCTCGTGCAGCGGGCGCCAGAGCACCGGCACGCCGGCATCCTGAAGCTTCTTCAGCTGCACGGCAATAGCATCAATATCGCGGATGATGAGGGTGTAGTTGGCGTTGGTGGTATCGGCGAGCGCAGTCTCGACGTTGAAGTCGGTGGCGCGCGTGTAGAAACCGCTCCACCACTTGTTCTCCTCGGTGTCGTACAGACCCGTGGGCGCGTTCCAGTGCCAGAGGACGGAGACGATGCCGCCGCGCTCGGCGTGGGTGATGGCCTCCTCGACCGCGGTTCCGACGGTGCCGCGCTCGACGCGACTGGGGGAGTAGTCCATCAGGTCGACGCTGACGAGGGCGGGGGTCTTGCCAATCTGCTCGTTGACCCAGTTGGAGTAGGAGAGTTCTTGCTGACCGGAGAGGATGTTCTTGCCGTAGATGGAGCGGAGGTACTTGTAGAGGGCGTTGGCGTCGGTGTTGGCCTTGGCGTTGACGAGGGCCTCGCTGATGTTGTGGGGTCCGCGGGCGGCGGAGGGCGTGAGGGTGATGGAGTCAATGAGGTAGCTTCTGAGGTCAGTCATAGAGCATCTCATATTGCGTCAGTGAACTTACTATCCCCAGTTCTTGACGATGTCAATCGTGTTGTTGCCTTGGTTCAGGAGGACCTGACCAGCAGAGACATTCGCCCAAGTCTCGCCAGCAGCGAGGAGAACCTCGCTTGCAGCACCGCCATTGAGGACGACGTTGGTGCGCTTCTCGCCGTAAATGCCGGCGTATCTGATGCTGAGATCGAAGAGCTTCTGGCCGTCACCGGTGCAATCAACGTTGATGGTGAGCTTGTCGGTGTCGTCTTCGAAACTGGTCACGTATCCGGTGCCTATGAAAACCGAAGTCAGATTGGTGTAGTTCCGAAAGGAAGCTTTTGGTGCTCACCAGTGAAGCCAGCCTGGGCAGTGTCAACCGTCGTGCCGGAGAGGACACCGTCCTCGGCCTCGTAAACCTTGGCCCCGTCGGTGCCGATGCACGACTGCGAATACACGCCAGCGGCAAACGCGAGGACGGCACGCAGAGAAAGCGCCGTGGATCTCGCCATGGTTATCGCGGAAGATCAGCACGGGGGTGGAATAAAGAAATAAAAGCGAATGAAAAGATCGGATGCAACTCAAGCCGTCTGGATCAGATCCAGACAGACGGGTGCGGCCGGTGGGATATATACCTTATTCCAACTGCCCGAGACCATTCTAATTCAAACAGCCTGTCAGGCCCCCTCAATCTCGCCCATATGGCCAAGAGACGTAAGGGGAATCACAGGAGGGGAAGATCATTAAGATTCCAGGGGGCGACGGAGGTTATTTTTGCGTCTCCACATCCACCCGCTTCCCCCATCGAGCAGCGTCTGCCGGGATTTGGAGATTTCCTGCCAGGGCATGACGGAGGGGGCTTTGACTTTCGTGAACGTGAACGCGGAGCGAGAGGCTCCGTGTGCGGCGAAAGGGGCAGATAAGGGGACCGATTTGGAGAAGACCCTTGGCTTCATATGGGTGCATGACTGCACAATTGACAAACTTGTGTGACGCAAGCCCGCTGCAACGAAGATCTTGAGTCCTTTCGAGAGACTTGGCCATCATCCGAAGCCCTTCTTAAGCTTAAGGAGACCTGTTCAGTCGGCTTGCTCGTCCGAACTTGACTGAACCTTTTGCGATGGGTCCCTGTCGATCGCTCATCCGACTGGCCCGCCGCCGAGCCCGCGAGGGTTTGGAGACATGGTTTGGGCTTGCAACGCTGATCCACTTCGCATCAACTGGAGACACCACACGAAATTTTCGCATCGTGCCAGCGAAAATTGCGCGGCTACGGCTACATGATGCCACTCCCACCACTCGACCTCAGGCAATCCAGCAGATGCTCGCATCTGCCCGGCTAGCTCAATCGGTAGAGCGTGAGACTCTTAATCTCAAGGTTGTGGGTTCGACCCCCACGTCGGGCTCAATTCCCGTCAGCGATTGACCTTTCTTTTTGCTTTTTGTCATACGGTTTGCTTTTAGGTCGTAACTTGCTGCCCATCACAAGCAAACACGCCTGAGTAAAGTTTTAGCACTATAAGTTCACTGACTACTGGCTATTATGTCCGTATCTGGTAAGCAGGACTGAGCAAACAACTTCATGGAGACCCGACCAAAGCTCGACCATACTAGTAACCGACTGACCGACAGCGCAATTGCCGTAGCTCGGTGAGCATTGTCCAGACAAACGTATAAACATGTGTCACGACCATGTGCTTTCCCGTTGCTGCATAGTTGACGCCAAAAGTGGCTGAGGAGCATGTAAGTCTGCCTTGCTCGGACATGGTATGGCATCCATTATGGAAAGGTTGCATCGAAGAGCGATCTAATACTTGGTTCTTATCTGCCTTAGGCAAAGGACACGTGATTTAGAGACAGATTGTATGTCAAGTGCTCACAACTCATAGCTGAGTATTTCGAACTATACCAGGATTGTGCCATTGGCGTCTTACAGGCTTTCACACCTAGCCACCTGGTTGGCCTTTGGTGCTGTAGGATTGCGGCGGGTCTGACCAAGCATGAGGCTACGCGTTGTCTATGATGTTGATCATTCCTAACGGGGAGCCATGAATGCAATCTTTTCAAGGATTCATTATCAATGAACATGGCTTTCTAACGGCGCAGCGGAAATGCATGAAATGATCCTTATCAGGCAACCTCTCCTGCAAAATAATGCCACCCTTCACCTCGAACCAAGCATATATAGATGGTTACATCCCAAGATGGCAGGAAAACTTGATGCTTGATGAACATCAAAGTTTGCCAGTCTATTATTCTCACGGGATGGCGCCTTTTCAACGATTTGCTCACGGTACTGTGGCAAAGAGCAGCGTCTTACGGCGTCCCGTATGGGTTCATGCAAGCGTTTTGATCGCGTCGTGGACAGTCTTCGTGTTCGGGTGCTGTATAATCTCACCAAGAACGGGGTGGCCGTGGCACCTCGGCTTCGAGAAACAACTTATACTTGTCGGCTTAATCCTGGCTTTCATGAAAACGTTTTTGGACGAGATTTCAAGCACCACATTTCTGGCCTTGCTGGAACGTTATGGGCCTTCCCAGCCCAAGCATGACGCTGTCCTCAGCAAGAGTCTATTCCGACCCAAGGACAGCGGCTGGTTCTACGTCCCCTTGGTGGCACTGTGGGTCCTCCCAATTGGTCTCGGAGTTGCATACAAAAGTGCTATTGGTGGCGAGGTCTCAAAAGTTGTCGACCCAAAGGCTATGGATTCGAGCATAGCTCTAGAGTCGGATAGGCTATATGGATTGTTCCCACTAGCAAACGAGAGCCTCACTTCGAGCGCTAGTAACTCGCCATATCTTCTGACAAACGCCACATTCGACTTTTTTTCAACTTCTGCGGTCGACGACACTTTTGGTCCGCCGAATTCTTTCCCGAGGCCATTTGGTCATAACATTCTCCTTCTGGAAAATAATACAGCCGCTGCAATTGATTTACCCAGGTACCCCTACATACGAGCAATGCAGAACAGGATCAAGGATGGCGAAGGGGTAATAATCAATGCCACCGTCCAAGCATACATCACTCGGTTGAACACAACCGCTGATACACTCTTGGCGAACGACAGGTTTTGGAATGACACTATCCGCAAACAAGACAGAGGAATGACAGCGTACACACAGTTCGCCAACGCGACAGCTCTTGGCATGGCGCCGTGGATCCCAAACGGCGATGGCACCACATCGTGCCTACTGGGCTTTTACTCCCCCACCCAGGTCCGTTGGTTCGATTACTATAACAATACAAACGACCCGAGAGAGAATGCAGAAATCCAGGCTTTCAGGATGTCTGCCATGGCGTTCACTACTCACCGCGCAAAATGCACAGCCTCATGGCACGTCACCAAACAATCATTTCTCCTTCAGCATGGGAACTGTTCGGCAGCTGCAGCCGACATGACGCCCCAGTCGCGAATCTTCTTTGACATTGTCCACTTTAGCCCTTTCACCCTTGACACATTGCCTGTCATCGGACTCCTGCTCAAGGAATATCCCATGTGGGACGTTCGAGCTGGGTCTCCCTGGAGAATGCCGTCCTTTGTTGTGGCGCTGGTCGGATCGTACTGGGCACGCGGTGTGTTCATGATCCCAAAGTTGGCACCAGAGTCGAAATATTCCGATTTGATGCAGAGTTGGAAATACCGACCCTCAGATGAGACCGTTGAGCTCTCGAGAAAAATTCTTCATCCCTACTGGTGGCTTTATCTTGTTCTTGGAATACAGCCATTTCTCACGATAGCTGCATTCTTGGCCAACCAATTATATCTATACCCTAAGACTGTCGCTAGAGGCTCTGGGTTTCATATGCTGTTAGGTGACACCGGATCACAAGCCACGTCATTTGTAAACAGCAGTTCGCAGTAATTCGTATAGATTTGCAATTATATTCAAGTGCGGGTCTTCCCGGTGATACCAACGTTGTTTAAGCGGCCCCGGACGGGCTTCGCAGTATGCAGAGGCGTCAGATCTTCAAGGAAGGCAAAGTTAAACACAGGATAACCAGCGAGTACATGTACGCCATAAGGGAGCCCTACCTAAGTTTTATTTGAGAGTTTTAACCGCAAGACATTCTTCAGTAGGCTCTCTAATCTCCACGACGGTGGGAACAGAAAATCAAAATAACCGTGAAGCCCGAGAGGGGTAGTGAAGGGGTCGAAGAGGTTGAATTACTACAATCTCAAAAGCTGAAATACATTGGCTTCCTACCAGCTTCTGCAGCTTCTGATGCCTCTTTCAAGGAGTTCCAGGCACCGAGTCAAGAAAAATGGTGCATAATAAACGATGAAAAGGATGCTAAAAGCTTTAAATATCCAGACAGGGGGGGTAACGTCATTGACGAATCTCCGGATGAGCAGAACAAAAGACTGCAAGTCTGATTGACTCCTCTCCACTCTATGTCGAGCAGCGCCGTTCGCTGAGGGTTCGCCTGATGCAGGCCTGGGGCGTTTGTCATCCATCGGCGGCTTTCTGTCTGTGTCATGCGTATTAGTGATCTCCGATCTTACTAAGAAAAAGATATGCTTATACGTAGGTTTCCGTCAGTATCTTACCAGACCGAAAGTGCTTCCAATATCTAAAGTGAGAACATTCGACTTTTCAGAGTGCTGATAGGTGTTCCTAGAACCAGCTTTGACAGCAGCGGGGTCAAAAATTATAAACAAAGGGAAACAGCCAGACACATATATATCATATAATAAGCCAAGGTGCCAAGGATGTGCCCAGGTTCGGTTCGGCATGAACATTGCCGGTAGCCGCGAGCAACACATCACGTCAACAGCTTCCATGGTTGAGTGATGGTGAACCATCAGTCACTTGTATGTTGGAATTCAAGTGTCAAAGTTGCCATTTCGATTGGGAGTGCCGCTGGCCACATGTTCGACGATCGCGTACATCGGGATGAGGCGCAACAAAGCAAAACACATAGCTGTCTTCTTGGTATTTGATATTACACTTCGGGTCCCCACTCCATTAATGGCACCCTTGTTCAAAACCCGAGCCTCCATCCTCAAACCTGCACTCGCCTCTTGATTTCAACATCAACCCTCGAATCAGGCATAACAAGCGTCTGCTTAACAATATTTGCGGGCCGCAACGGACCTGTTCCAGTGCTCTTCAACTGCATGTCATAGTCCATCAGCAGTTCCACAAGAATACACTTGATCATGTACACAGCGAAGAACCGGCCAGGGCAAGAATGTGGGCCGTGGCCAAAGTTGAACGCGTCTGGTCCTGTGGTGGCAGCTTGATGCTTCATTTCGCGACCGGGAATCTCGCGAAGGCGCGAGAATCGGAAACCATCAAATTCTGCGGGTGGCGCATTCTTCGTCTCGCTGTTGTACGAGGGGCTAAATGTCTGTGTTGTTTCTGATTGACTGTGGCTGTGTAAGTAATCGTCGTAAATGATGGAGCCGATGTAAAGACTTACTAAACACCCCATAGTGGGAAGGCGACTGAGGTTCCTGCAGGAAGCTTCAGGCCGTTGGAGAAGGTATAATCTTTCCGAACTCTTCTCACGGAACCACCTACGATAAGATTGGTTAGTTATGGGCATTGATATCGGTATGGCGTATTTATCATCTTACCAAAGTTCAGGGGACTTAACCGCTGACTCTCTTTGATAAAGCTGTCCAGTTTCTTGAGCTTATTGAGAGATGTCTTTGAAAGATAATTCTTTCCGGCTTCATCTTGCTGGTATCCATCCTCGGCTATGACTTGTTGGATTTCCTCCCGAAGGGGCTGGATGTATTCCGGATGGCCAAGAAGATCCATCACCGCCTGCTTCATCGTCAGTGGACTGAGTTCTGCGAGACTTCATTACAATACTCACGAAAGTGGTTGTACTTGATGTCGTGTGTATCGCCGCAAATGATAGAAGCATCTGATTATTGCCGACGGCCTCGGCAGTCCGCCTCTCTTGTGGCAGGTATTTCATCATCCATGAGATGAAGGCGCCTCGCGACCCAGGCTTCGCCTTCTCTTCTAAGTTGGACTCATTTTGAACGAAATCTGACACGAGTGGCTTCATCCACTCTTGCGCCCTCTTCTGCTCTCTGAGCATGTGCTGGACCTCGGGCAAGAAGCCCAAGAAAAACGGTCGGATCAAGGGGTGCAGCCTCAACATTGCCACACGGGATTTCGCGACGTCGACGGTGAAGTTGATTGACGCTGCCAGCCATTCCTCGTCACGACTCAGAGGCAGGCCGACGAATACCCGGCCGCTCATGAGGCCGACCATGCGAAGAATCGTCTTGTGGAGGTTGAATGTCTGCCACTCGGTCGAAGAACCGACGAGCTGCTCCATCCCGTGACGTACCTCATCTTGAATGGGCTGCAAGACCCCATTCAAGTTCCTGGTAAGATCGACTCGCACTGCGCCGATGACGTCGGGGTTGTCGACTCCGATGTGCGTGTATTTGCCAAGGAAGACATCGTACAGCTCGGCACCGAAGGAGAACTCGGATTCAGCAGCGTGAATAACTTCTTGGTAGAGAGTCATTGGAAGGATGACTCGCCTTTGTGATCTCTGGTTAGCCAAGCTTCTTACATGTCTCGGGTATGTCAACTTACGGTGGATCTGCTGGGACAATGAATGGAGTATCCGGGTACTGGAAGCGACCGTCGATCAGCATCTTGAAAATCGACTAGAAAGATATGTCGGAAGCGTTACCTTCTGGTGTCCTTCTAGTACTGCGTATGCCATATTCTGATCACCCGGTGATCCCACGATTGGGAAGTTGAGTCTCGTGGTGAGTTTCTTCCATAGTCGATAAAGCCCCAACACGGCCGTCGCGAGAACGACGGGAGCCCAAAGTTGCCACAACATGTTGTCAGTGTTTTGATGAATCCACGCCCAAACTCTCGAAGTGTGAAAGGCGCAAGTAGACCAAAGACCGTCCATCTTGAAGGATACCGTCGAACCGCCGCCTTTTAACAAACGTGCAGTATCGAGACTTGTCCCCCTCACCGGTCGCTCGCGTTCCACCAGTTACACCAATATCCGCTAAAGATTTAAGCCTCGGTTTCTCTCGTAAGCTTGACGTGTTACGTCGCCGAGCGAAGGTGAAACTAGCCGCCCGCGACAAGGACAAGCATTCCAAAAGTCCGCCCGTTGCTCCTGTGGCTTGTGCCCAAAGTAGATTCGCGTCGCCTAATTTCTCACTACGCACGGCAGATCAAATAAGCGCTAGACCCTGATCATGGCGTGTTTATCAACCAAAGACCCGTTTCCTTGCAGTTCACGTTCGACCCTTAGACCCTTATGGCCGTTACGGACGCGGTTGCCTTCGGATCCGGCACGAAACTGGAGGCGGTGCAGCTAGCTTTCCAAAGGATCCGGTCTTATCGGCCTGTCTTGCGCGTTCGCGCTCTCCTCGACGTCATCTGAAGTTTAATGACATCCATCGTTTGCTGAAGTGCCTCCCTCGTCATTTTTCCACTAAGTGTTTTGCACATCTTCAAAAAAAGCTCCAAAATCCTTCAAACGCCACAACAGTGCCGCAGTGCTGCAGGTGAGAATTCGCGTTCGCGGGGTATTCGATTGCGCCCCTCATTGGTGCTCTCCGACAGATTATGGTGGTCAGAAGCTTGCAAGGACGTTCGGGAGATTACATGGCCTGCAGTGTAATGTCACATCAATCGAGATCTAGCCATTCGTTTGATCGCATTCGCCGCCCGTCAACAAATGCGAGAGCTCCAATACGCCAGCTTTACGCGCACTTTTCGCACAGCAGGTTCGTAAAAGCCTACGGTCGCCGGAGAACTTCTAGATTGGCGCATCATCTGAACTAGCTTTCAACTTGGGCAACGGCATTGACTCAACGGCCAGCCAACCTCGTGGCTGCACCTAGGCCATGCGGGCGCGGAGTAGCCCGCGAGCCTCCGTCCAACCTTCTGGTCCATCACAACATGAACTCCCCCGGACCATCCGTAGTTGAACTTTGAGATGGTCAAACTCCGTGCGCAAGTCAAAAGCATGACATGCTTTCCGTAAACAGCAAATAAATCGGAAAAGAGGGACCGGGGTGGCTTTTTCCATGTATCGTGAGGGGCGAAAGTTTACCGAGGCGACGGATCAACGTCGCACAAGACAAGACAATTGAGCAGAGACTGGGTTCCTCATATATGTGTTCCGGGAGAGCAAGAGCATATTTATCGAGACATTGGATTGCTTTTGCCGAGCCTCTGTGCGTGCAGTTAAGGTTGCCATTAAGGAAGTCATTCGCGACCGATGTCACACAATTGGCTGCCTTAACGATAACGAAGGAAATCAGAAAGGCCGAGCACCGCCTCCGGCGAATACTTGCTTGATGTTTTTGAAAGTAGTTCAAGACCGATTGACTCATATGTCAGAATTGGTGAATACGCAAGGCAAAGGAGCAAAAGAATTCATGAGCTTTAAGAGTGTCACAGACCTCATCTTCCTCCACGATTATTAGGTCACACCTCAAGGCACGAGGATTCTCACGTGCACTCGGGGGCAATGCTTTTCGCGAGTAGATCGGCAGAACTTCGCAAACCTTCTGATCATCTGGGTCAAACCTCTCGGCTGGATAATTGTGAGATTCATTAATCTGACACCCGAAGCACGCCAGTCTCAATAGCTCGCTTCCAGATTTGCTGACTGCTAACGTTGCACTAAACGTCAATCCAATCAAAAGTGGCAAGCACGCATATTGCCCATGAGGCCAGATTTGTATAAGCAAGCGGCTCGGCACGTGGCCCATATCTGGAGTTTCGGAGCGGAAGCCGAATATTCCAATCGGGGTTCTTGGCCACGCGCGGCAATTTGTGCTCTAGCGAACCAGATGCCGGACGCTAACACGGGACGGCAGCCGGAACCAGAAATCTGTTCATTGCGAGCAATATATCTCTCACAATGACCTTCCCCAGCTTACCCCAAGTCTGGCGCCATGGGTCTGGTGGGGCGGTGATCATAGCCTGAAGAGGCTTCTCGGACGGAGACGTCTCTTCAAGAGCCTCTTGGCTGTGCAAGACCGTTGCAATGTGATGAGGCGCCTTTGGTTCCGTTCCTGGGATGGTGATGGAGGCTCCGTGACTAGAAGGAAATGCCATCAATTGCGACTCGGCCATGGAATCTTGAGGGTATAAAAACCACCTCAGTCGCGCTTCTTGATAGTCATGCTTTCGTCTCTGTGATGAGCCTCTTAGCCCGGTGCTGGATAAAAATTTTCCTCCTCGTTGAATCGTATTTCGTCTCGTTGAAAATGCATTTCGCTTCAGTTTTCACTCTCCTCTCCGCGCTGGGCGCTGTCTCGGCGTCCCCTCGCTGGGGTGTTAGGGGACACCACTTCCGTCGTCAGGGCTCCGTCACCAATGACACGACAAACCCCTTTACCGGCAAGAAGCTTTATGCCAACCCCGATTGGGCCGAGAAACTCGAGCAAACCCATGACGCATTCGTAGCCAAGGGCGACAGCGAGAATGCCGGCAAGGTCCGCACGATCCAGAACATAGGCACCTTTGTCTGGGTGTCCAACACCGCCAGCCTGGTCAACATCGACACTGCCGTTGAAAGAGCTCGTGCCATCCAAAAGGAGACCGGAGAAGAGCAGATTGTCGGCCTGGTGTTGTACAATCTCCCTGATAGAGACTGCAGCGCTGGGGAGAGCGCTGGCGAGTTCAGTAGTGAGGAGAACGGATTGGAGCTGTACAAGGAGACATACATCAAGCCGTATGCCGAGAAGCTGGCTGCCGCGAGCGACTTGACATTTGCAGTCGTGCTCGAGCCTGATTCTCTGGCAAACTTGGTTACAAACTTGGCTGTCGAGTTCTGTGCCAAGGCTGCACCAGTGTATGAAGAGGGTATCGCCTACGCCATCTCCAGCTTGCAGTATGACAATGTCCACCTTTACATCGATGCTGCTCACGGAGGATGGCTTGGCTGGGACGATAACCTCGCACCCTGTAAGTCACTGACCTTGATCTACACACCTTGGATTCCATTGCTAACAAAACCTCAAAGCGGCCAAGCTCTTCGCCAAGGTCGTACACAAAGCCGGCAACAACACTAGAATCCGTGGCTTCTCGACCAATGTCTCCAACTACAACCCCTTCAACGCCAACCCCCGCGCTAACTACACTGAGTGGAGCAACTCATGGGACGAGAACCACTACGCTCTCTCCCTTGCCCCTCATCTTGAAGCTGAGGGTCTGCCGTCTCGCTTCATCATTGACCAGGGCCGTGTTTCCAACAGCAGGGAGGAGTGGGGTGAGTGGTGCAACGTCAGCCCTGCCGGCTTTGGTATGCAGCCCGGCACCCCGGTCAACAACACCCATATCGACTCCATCGTCTGGGTCAAGCCCGGTGGTGAGAGCGACGGACGCTGCGGACTTGAGGGTGCTCCGAGGGCCGGAGAGTGGTTTGACGAGTACGTTCAGATGCTCGTTGAGAACGCAGACCCCTCTATTGTTGCAAGCAAAGTCTAGATGCTTGGGTGGATCGAGAACAGTTTGCAGGATGGAGAAAATCAGCGGAACAGGCCTGAGAAAAATAGGCAATTCTCTTCATGTCAATTTCTTCACAGACGTACATACACAATTTAGAAGCTTCCCTCCCTAGTTCTCCTAGACCTTTTCCAGAGATGTTCACCTGTGATTACCGATTTCCTATGACCACCCGGCTACCACCGTCTCTTCCACCGAATCCTGACATCACGGTCGGGAGGCACGGCCGCATTCAGGAAGTACTTCTCGTTATCCTTCGCGGGCCGGTCAGACTTCCTTCCGTCCATGTAGGTCCATTCCAAGATTTCCATGTCGAACCGTGTGACTAGAGTCGCGACCGTGAGCAGAATCTCCTGCTTAGCAAAGTGACGTCCCGGGCACATCGAGACCCCACCACCTACTCACAAGTCAGCTCTACTCTGTGTATCTCAAAGATGGGACTTGCATACCAAACGGAAAGAAGTCACTTGGCTTTCCTGCCATGACAAACATCTTTTCTATCTTCACCTCGCCTGTGGTTTCATCAACTTTCTGGATGTGCCTGACATGACGCTCGGCCCAGAACTCCGATGCAGGATGGCCGTTTCTAGCCCACACATCGTCATCTTGGTGTCCAAGGTTCGTTGGTGCCTGGATTAGAGACCCTTTCTTCAAGCGGTAGCCGTCCAAGATTGTGTCTTCCGTGATCTCGCGGGTGATCCCGATGGATACATGTAACCGCATGCACTCGATGTAGATTGATTGAAACAATGGCGACGAAACCAGCTTCTGGCTGTCAAATCCTCGCTTCCCAGTTTCGGGATCAACCAGCAGCGCCTCAGAGGCCTCGGCACGGACTGCGTCAAAAAGACTCGGATCTTTGAGAAGTTCCATAATGAACCACGTTGTCACGGGCACAGTGTTCGAATTGACCCTGCAACTAATCAGTTCGAAATCCAGACAGCATATGCCGAAATTATACCCACGCAAAGATCGACATGGCAAGAAACCCTGCACGTGTTCGCATCGTCATGTTCTGATCATAAGTCCACTTCTGAAGATCGCGCGAGTAGCCGCAGCCGAAATTCGGTTCCCAATACGTGTCTGTGCCCAGTCCATTCCAATCAAACTTGTCAAACTCCTGGTTCAGGAACTTCTCCGTCATCGCGAGGAGCTTGTCTCGCTCTCGAGCCGGCTTCGGGTTGATCCATTGTGGGAGGCCGTTAAGAACCTGGTGAGAAACGCCGTCAAACTTCCAGAACTGGTCGATGAATCCCGGGTTGATCTCCAAGAGTCTAGTGCCGGTGAGTGACTTGACCGCACTTTCTGCCATGTCTTTTCTCAGGTACTCAAATACCCGAACCGTTGACCACTCTCCCAATGGCTGTTTCTCCAAAGCCTCGCCCAGAAAGTCGATATACTTGCTGGCCAGCTGGGACGTGTTCTCAATGATGGAAAGGTTCTTGGTGGTGATTTGATGCAAAGTGTGCCAGTAGCGTTGGTCCTCGGGTACGCTCTCAAATCCCGGCTCCGGGATCTTCAGTCGTCCCGTTTTGTCGGTGGCAAACTTGGCGACGTCTTGTTCTGCAGACCCCTGGAGTTTTCTCAAGACCATAATTACAAATTTGTCAGAGCTCATGGCGGTCGACTTTCGAAACATCGCCTGGACTTGCTGGCCTCCCTTGATGAGATACACGCGTACCGGTCCAAGGTGAAGTTTGACGATATTCTTGGATCTTAAAGCTTGGCTGCGCCTCGTTAGACATCTCTGCAATCGTAATTCGAGTGATGATAATACCTTGCGCGTTGCATAAACGCCCTGGAGTTCGTCATGTACTGGAATGTGTTGCTCACGAAGGGGATAGTCTCAGCCATCGACGGTGGGTCATCTTTGCTATCGGAACGTACAGTCAAGAAAATCAACGGTAGGAGAATGATCAAACCGGCGAGAACCAAGTGGTTCGTCGCCAAATTTGGCAGGACTTCGGACGACATCGTGGTCGGGCCGTACGTGGTGGTTCTTTCTGGAATTCAATGTTTCCATGATTCGTGCGGGGTCAACAGATTTACAGCCATGTCTCAAATACGGATACGATTATTAGCGAAAGTCTGGGTTACACAGCGTATCACATGATATGTAAACCGTGGTTAGCGAAAACCTACGACCGTAGTAGCTGTTGTTAATTAATTAGCCGCTACAAGTCGTCGGGTAGCGGCAAAATAGATCGGCTTGCTAATGTGCCACCACATCCTCAGCAGTGAGGCGCAATCGGTGACAATTTCGTCACCGGCTGAGCTGAAAATACTGCGGGCGTCTTTCCGCAAGCAAATCCCTAATGTTCAATGCACAAAATTGTCAAAAATGTATCACTCCTCCCCGAGGTGGGCTCGAACCACCAACCTCCAGATGACCATCTTAGTTGTCGTGAACAACCAATTCCGATCGTAACAGTCTGACGCGCTAGCCAATTGTGCCATCGGGGATTAGGTAATGCGCTGCTTGACGATGGAGTCAATTGTCGGCTGCCATATGGATCCAATTGAATGGAGTGGAGCGAAGCTGATGGGGCGTCTGTCACAGACGTCGACCAATCTGTTGGGCGGGACAGGCCGCAAGTCAAAGAAAGGCCTTAATTATAGCGATGCGTCATATGAGCAGTTCTGAATTGTGGAATCGTCTTGTAAGGTTGAAGCAAGAAGGAAGTGCGTGTTAGTTTATTGCAAGACTAAGTCGGCCAGTGGATTGAATCGTCATAGACGTCTTGTCTTCCGGAATGAAATCTCCTAAGATATGGCTACTTGTAAAGATAAAAGCAAGCAAATCATAAAGAAGTTAGAAAAGAGCTGTTGTGCCGGTTGATGTTGCGTACAGCGGTGAGGTTAAAACCTCGGAGACTTAACTATACCTTTACCTCTAAAATAGTCTGCCTCAGTCAACTCGAAGTACACCAGAGGCATTTGATGTGTCTGATGCGAATATTTTGAGCATTATTGTAAGAAGATGTGGAAGCGACAAGCTAAGATGTATGGGCAGACAAACTGCCAAGCCATGCTGAGTTAAAGTTAAAACCTGGCCATATCAGCCGGCCTCTATAACAATGCTCCATCACCATGATCCTTTCCAGTCCAAAGAAGCGTCATCTTTTATAGCGCCAAGACTGCATCCAATCAGGTTTGGTCGTGAAATACTTGCCGAGCAGATCCTGCGCGAAGGCGCAGTCTTACTTGCATAAGCGTGCTTTCTGCTTAAATCATTGGACCAGTCAAAAGTCGGGCGGAACCCGTCCCACAATGAATCCTCCAACTTTCAAAACGTCTTCAACAATGCGCATGTGTTCTTCCTGATGTTCGCATTGAGTCGCATCGCAAGATTGGTTCGACGCAAACAGGTTCGACAGGTTTCAATCGTAAGGAAAGCGATGTATCACTACGAGCCACTACCATCGCCGCAGTTCATCCGGCTGGTGAATATCATACGCGACGACTACAGCCAGCATGGGTTCTCTGTCCGTTTGACGACTCACTCCCTCCACGACTTACCGCCATTTTGGGCGCTCTCGTACACATGGGGTTCTCCGGATTTTCAAAGCGACGACCCCCAGGATGAGAAAGCGGAGGGAAAGCGTTTCAGCATCAAGTGCGATGGGGATGATATGGAAATCGGCGAAAGCCTCTACGACTTCCTGCGACACATGAACGAAGAGATGTTTGCGGCATCAAATCTCTCTGGGCCCCAAACGTATTCAAGGCCTTCCGCAAACTCTCGGCGTTTGGTCTTCCCGGAGAGGCATTTCAACTTCTGGGTCGACGCTATCTGCATCGATCAGCAGAATGACGACGAGAGATCAGATCAAGTGCAGTTGATGGGAAAGATCTATCAATCCGCAAGTCGCGTCATTGCCTGGCTTGGAAACACGGAACCTAACGATAATGTCAACTGGGTCATCAACAGCTTTGCGCCAATGATGCTGCATGTGTCACGATCTTCGTCAAGACCGAAAGTCATCCAGCTGTGCCAGGATACCGGTCACGAGTTGAATCATCCCAAAGCCGAGGAGCTGATAGGTGCAGGGGTGTGTGCGCGCTGGCGTCGGTCATATGCTGACTTCTTTTCATTCTTTGTGAAAAAGAGATGGCTGACCAGGGGATGGGTCGTCCAAGAGGCGGCAATACCAGAGCCGAACACTGTGGTCTTGTTGTGCGGCAGAAGTCAATTCTCGTGGACAAGCATCAACAACTTCGCCTCGTTCATTCTCAATGTGGGCTGGGACGACACACTCGAGGCAAGTCTCAATGAATCTCTACCAGAGTGGAAAGAGAGGAAAGGAACCATCGATCGTCTCTGGAATCCGGTTTCAACGTCCCTACCAGACTTCCAAGCAGAGACCATCAATGACAGTATGGTCGACTGGCAAAACAGGCGCTGGGGCGCAGTCACTGATGAGGAGGTGCGGCATGCGGAGGTCTTGCATAACTTTCACCGATTACGATTCTACGAGTTTCAAAACCCGTTGGACCACATCTACGGCACCCTGGGCTTGATGCCCCTGATTCTTGGACCAAAGTACCCTCTAGGGGTGACCCCAAGTTACGATATTTCCGTGGAGCAAGCTTTCACGGACGTCGCGACGTGGCTGATCCCGCATCTGCCCAACTTGGATATCCTAGGTCTGGCAGGCCTTGCCTTAGGAAGAAGCGGTGCCTTGCCCTCATGGGTGCCCGACTTCTCTTTTCATGGCCCAGCGTGTCACACGTCTTTGCAGAGGGCGCGCCAGATAAGGATGAAGTATGCTCGCTGGTACGGACCGCTCGACGCCACACGCACGACGAGCCTATTCGAATCCCCGAAGCCATTCGCTCGTATCGAGGGATCCAGACTGAAACTCGAAGGCAGTCGCATCGATAGCATCAAGAAGATACACAAGCTACATCACGATGACCAGGGAGTCCTTTGGAACGTCTCCTGGATCTTGGACTTTTGCAATCGAAATGACGCCTACATTACTGGAAGTGAATCGCCAGCTGAGGCCGTTGTGCATACACTTAGCGCTGACATTAGGCCAAGAGTCATATTGAAAAAGGACTACAAAGAGCGAAGTGAGAATTGGGTTAGGGACTGCATAACATATAATTGGCTGTTAAGTCAAGATAGTAAGAAACCGGTTCTCCCCGCGGGAGTTAGGAATAGAAACCGGAGGAAACCTTTCATGACCGTAGACGACGCTCTGGAGAGGGGTTCTCATGATGGTTTCCGTTCTAGCCTGATTGACAATCACATCACTAAAGTCATTGATTTTGTCACTCCCGGACGGCAGGTTATCATCACTGACGGAGGCTTCCTGGGCCTCGGGCGTGCCGAGACGCAGGTTGGAGATGAAATTTGGCTCATCCGAGGTGGAAGGATGCCGTTGATTTTAAGAAAGTCAGGCAGGACGGGTGGAGTTGGTGAGGATTACCTCCTGGTAGGGGAAGCATATATCCACGGGATCATGCATGGAGAGATGATGAATGACAGGCTGAGACAGAGTTTCCAGGAGGTTGTGATTGTCTAGATAAACCTCCAAGAACTTATATGCAGCGACAGAAATGTTTCTTCACATCCCCCCTTCATGCCAAGCATGTTGAAGAGTCCCGCTATCGGATCGGTATTTGTTGAAAGCGCGGGCATCACTCAAAATAGTCCGCGTCTACATTTGGGCAAAACATGCAACCCACGTTACCCAAAACAGGTGGCTTGAGGTCAGCCCCAGGCCACACAATAAACTGCTTCGGTGTCATGCGACGGTTCTTTTCACAGAGCGACGTTCTGCCAGAGAAGAGGTCAGTCAAAAGTACGATTGATCAGCTTTGATTACTCACCGGTAAAACCAACACTCGGCACCTTGTCTCATCCGAATTGATTTAGTCTCCGTTTGCCACTCGGACGCCATAATCACGAACTCGTCTGGGGGATAGCAATGAGTGATGCATTTCCCTCTGTACTTGGGTTCTTTGCAGAAGGAGACGTAATGACATTTGCCTCCCTCGCGTTTCCCGATGGTTACATTCCCATGAAGCTTTCCAAGCGCCGTGCTCGTTTCGGTAAGTTGCCGGGAGTCGGACGAATAAACTGGGGCGAAGATAGTATAATCTGTCACGGGTTTGGCGCTGACCCTGGAGATGGGGGTAGTGATAATCAATAGTCGCATGAGCGTCGACAACATCGTCAATGGCGCGCAATTGTCGTGATGCGAGAGGCATCACTTTCAGGGTCTGCGCTGAAAAATGTCCTTAGAATGCGAGAGTCTTTATACTCCGCAACTACATGCGTCGAAACCAGTGATGCAAGGGCGTTTAGCTTAGATCAAAGAACGAGGAATGTACTGTTTCACTGCATGCTGGCCGTTGCTCAAACAAGACTTGACCAATGGTTCAATGAATCATCCTGTTAACTGGCAAGCCTTGTTTGTACTCGAACTCACACAGCTAGTCTCAGCAGAAAGACTGACCCAGGCCTTGATAGTTCTTGGTATAATTACTTGGAATAGATAGGCCGTACTCCTGTTGTTTGAAATTCGAGGTAAAAAAGTCACGGCCACAATTCAAATCGAGACGCGGAGTGAAGTCGGAGTCATGAGCAACCTGGCGAATGGACCATCGCTCCATCAAGTAACAATTTTTGACTTGATTGGGACCAAAACAAAGCAGTGGCTTTGGCTCAAGTTGTACGTTTGCGGCACGGTAGTTCAGGCACACAATCATGGACATGACTGAGTTGCAGTTGCTTGGCAGGAGTTGCAAGATGAAGAGCCACAGTTGAGAATAGCGCCGAAATGAGTTGGTTGGGCAAGTTGCAACAGTGAGCCTTGAATGTCGCTTTGGGGGCCAATTTCGCAGGTCACAATAGAGATTGAGGCAGCCTACCCCAGATTTTCGGCCCTGTAAGCCGAGAATCGCTTCTAAGACGGGGCCACAAATGGAGCTGCTAATCTTTTGACATGGGCTGAAGCCCAGCTTGGCCCGACATGAGTCTTGACTGGCTGTCGGGAATCGAATGAATCAAGCTTCACTGTCATTCGTACCAGTGGCAGTTGACTGTTGTTTTTGCCGTAAGTCAATCATCTGGTTGACGGGTTTCATCCCGTCGGCAAAATGTCACCTCTGCCAAGCCGGAGTCATGGCAAGTCACCAGCGCCGGGTTGAATTGGGCCCCGCCGCACCCGCGACGATGTCCTGCGACGCGCCCACGAGACGATCAGGAGACGAAATGACACCGAATGCGAGTGGCGGGGTCTCGACTTCTCAATTGCTGGCTCGCGCGGCAAAAACACCAGCAAATGTCGATGATTTCCCCCTCTTTGCGGCGACCTGCTCATCTCCAATTTCCTTCTCTGCGGGGACCTTTTGCCATTTGCCATTGTTTCCCGGCTCGTCGAGTAAGATGGCTGCAAATCCGTACTGTTTGTACGGACATCGAAATGAGGCGCTCTGCCATTGCTCAATGGGCGATGCCCCTTTTGTGCAAGTGTGCGGCGCGGCGGTAAGATGACAGCCATGGTTGGGCGTCCTTTACGAGGCGCCACGCCGCAACGCCGCGTTCAAAGGAACATGAAGGACGCAGCGCCATGGCTCGATTGAGTCGATTCATTGAAAAAAGGATGAACAAGAATAAGTGAGGAGGATCGAGGAGGATGGCTTGAAAATTGGCTGAAGGCTGGACGACCAGTTACCGCGCGTGGGAGCCCGAGTATCGGGAATCGCGCCCCTGCCGGACGCCCAATAGCCCGGCCGTACGCCTGTCTCAACGGTCCGGTTCGGGCAAACCCCCTTACATAGGGCCATTATGAAGTTTTGGAGGGGGGCACCAGTTCGTGGGCACAAAGGCGCAGGACTCAGGGGCAGAGCCGAGAGAGGAATCGGCTCAGACTGTGCCGCATAGTGCTTAATTCTCTCGCTTAGATTGACGCTACGCCACGCGACCTTGCCAATCCAAGACATGCGATCCGTGTCATAATTGCTGTCTTGAGTCTTACGTCCGCTGTCGTTGAACCGCACATGGGCCCTTGAGGCCGTCCAAGTTAACAGGATTGCTAAAAGTGAAATACGAACTCCTCACGCGATGCTTTTCTCTGGGCTCAACGGAGCCGAGAGTGTCGGTCCCCGGGCGAGAGACTCCACTACTCCTGCGGCCCAGCAACTTGGCTGCCTGTCGCCAATTTGGCAATTTCCCATGGTTTGAGCTCGACTCGAGGTGGACGCGCGAAAAAAGTGCACATAATGCTCGCGATGCCCCCCTAACTCAGCCGTTCGGCCTTTCAGGATCTTTTTCGTTCCCTCACCGATCCCAGTCACTCTTTTGTATCGTATTCCGGATCAGAAAACTCCACAGAAAACATGCGCTTCTCTGCTGCTCTCGCCCTCGCGGCCCCTCTGGCTGTCTCCGCCATCGAGTTCACCAGCCCGTCGCTCAACTCCACCGTCACCAAGGGCTCCAAGTACGAGCTGAGCTGGGACACCGTCGACACGGACCCTTCCGTCTTCAGCGTCTACCTCGTCAACTTCGTCAACTGGCCTCCTTCCTACACTCTGTTGGCCCAGAACATCGAGACCGCCTCCGGCGCCGCCTCCGTTGACGTCCCCTGCTCTGCCATCAACTCTGGTGGCTACCAATTGTGAGAACTCCCATTTTCCTTCTGTCTCGAGGCGTCGTTTCGAGGTTTGCTTTTCTTCAGCCCAGCCCCTGAAAGGGCTGATCCCCCCTCAGTCTGTTCTAAACAGGGGTACTCGACGAGTCATGTGTCCGTCATCTTAAATGAAAAGCGGAGCACACCACCACACCTCAACAAGGGCCTTGCCTTCACGGTTGGCTCTTCCGTCATTGGGCGGAGCACCAGATACAGAGAGATTGTTGGCTAACATCCTGTCCCTTCGCAAATCGCAGCAACGCCATCAACGGCACCAACGTCTACGTGATCTACGCGCAGACGCCCAAGTTCTCCATCTCCGGCGACGACTGCACCGACCCCACCCCAATCGGGGCCGAGCCATCCACCTGCGCGCCGCCGGCCACCGTCACTGTCACGGTGAGCAAGACCCTCTCCAGATCCAACTCCACCGCGACGGCGACGGGCGGCATTTCGGCGGCTCAGCAGGTCACTCCGACGCCCGCCGTCGTCACCCAAGTGACCACTGTTTACCAAGGCGTTTGTCCTGACACCATTGGCTGGTCTGCAGGCTACAATCACCCCGTAACTCTGACGAAGCCCCCTCGCGCCCCCAACTCGCCCGAGCCCACCGGCTCCTTCGGCGGCGCCGACGACAACGTGAAGACTGTCTACAGGACCACTTACCTGCCCCTCGAGCTGGCCCCGACCGCCTGCGGCTGCTAAGCACGCACACAGCTCACCGCAAACGAAAAGGTTCATCGGAATCTTGACAGCGACAACGACGACGACAACGTCATCACGTAAACTGTGGCGAAACGAAGTGGAGGACCGGAGTGAAGGTTTGGGGGAAGAAGGAGACTTGCTTATTTCTTATGTCGCGCCCTTTCTTTTAAGGCGGAAAACTTCTTGGATGGTGACGGTTTGGTGTAACTTTGAGCAGGAAGAGTTGAGAACGAAGCATGGTGCGTGGCGGGAGTGTGGCCGATCTCGAGATCACTTCAATACCCCCTGAAGCACTTCCTACAAACCTGGTGTCCCTCAATCTTCTGTGCGCGCGACTTGTATTCTTCGTTATGTCTGACGGCCTCACGACGAGAGAAAAAAAGAGACGAAAGGAAGTTAAGCCTAATTGAATTCTGGAGGGGTAGTATTGTAACCCTGCCCTACCCTTCGCAACAACAACAAACATGCCCATGGTCAATTGAACTTGTCTCGGAGAGTTGCACAAAACAACCGCCTACGGAATAAACACCAAGGCGACCCCCGGTAACCCAATAATAGCCCGCGCTGCCGCAGCTCCGCGACGCCAAGCCGTGCCGAGATGGTGGAGGCGGTAGCAAGTCAACTCCAGACGAGCCACTTGCGGCGCCGTCCGATGTTGGCCCAAACCAATCCAAATTCATGCACACCGGGCTATTTTGCGAGCGTTGTTTATCCCCCCTCGGCTCCGCTGACGTGTGTTTTGCAACCAACCTCTGTCGTTCTTAAACAATGGAACTTTTAGCGTGACTCTGCCGATCCGACCTGCTGGGTTTGGGGCGGATGAAGGGACCTTTTCAGGACAAAGATGGTAGAAAGACTGCCAAAGTCTAGATCTCGCAGGGCCCGAGCCCCGGGGCCGTCCTTGTAGTAGGAGGCTTCATGCGGCTCGCGATCTCCAATGTCACGCTCTCCGGGCCGGATTCACGTCCACGTCAGCCAGGGTGGTTGAGGGGGAGGAGGCAGCCGCAGAACATGTTCTCGCTGTCTTTTCTGACGACATCTGATTCTATATGCCGTTCCCCGAGTAATATGTGGGACTAACACGCCGGTTCCCTCTTTTTTCCCCGGACTGTTCATCACTTCATCTCGTCTGTCGGGCCCGTCAACTTATCTCTTCTCGTCTCTCATTCTTTTATTGGCGGTACTGAGGCTTGAGGCTTCGTCGCTTGGTTTTGCAGTCAGTTCTATTTTATTTTATCTTTCTTTCAATTTGTTCTTCGACGTTTCACTTCTTTGCTGCTGGGCGGCCCTTCTTAAACTTACAGTCACTTCTGGGATCTCATTCGTCCCGGCAATAATGCGTTTCTCACCTTTTGTTGCTATTGCCCTCTTGGCACTTGGCGAGGGGGGGCTTTGCGATGATCGCCAAGAAAGCCAGTTGAAGATGTTTGGTGTGAGTGACTACCATGTGCTACACACTACCAAAATCATCTCCTATGTCTGTCCTATTCCAACTAACACTTCATCCTTCTGATAGGGTAGCGTTGCCGGCCGTGCAGCTGCTCTTGTAAGACCAAGCGTCGACAAGCCTTCAGTCACCAAGAGGCAAATCAGTTTCTCGGGCGGAGGGATCAACATCGGCGGAGCAGGAGGTCTTCAGCTCGGCGGCGGTGGCAAAGGAAAGGGCAACGGTCAGGCCGGAGCGGCGGCAAACCAGACGGCCAACAGCGGTGGAAACGGCGGTCTCTCTGTCGGAGGAATCCAGCTCGGCGGCAAGAAGAATGCGGGAAGCACCGGGAACAGCGCCCTCGATGCCTTCCTGAACGCGGCCAATGGAAAGAAGAATGGTACCGCCAACGCTGGAGGTGCGGCTGGAGGTGCGGCTGGAGGTGCAGCTGGAGGTGCGGCCGGCGGCGAAGGGAAGGGCAAAGGAAAGGGAAAGGGAGAGGGTGGACCTGGTGCTAACCCAGGCGAGGCGGCAAAGGCTGAACAGGGCCTCGGTTCGAATCCTGGTGAGGCTGCGAAGCAACAGGAGGCTGCGAAAGAGGCACAGCGGAAGGGCAAGGGCAACGGCGCTGGGACTGGGGTCGCTCCTCCGGCTGGCGAGGGACAAGCTCAGCCCGGACAGGCCGGTGAAGCGGCGAAGCCTGCCGGCGAGGGACAAGCTCCACCCGCGCAGGGCGGTGAGGCAGCGAAGCCTGCTGGAGAAGGTGGTCAACCGAAGGCAGTTCAAGAGTCGGAGCAATTTAAAGACAATGCCGGCATCACCGTCGGAGCCGATGGCCAGGTCCAGAATGGTAGGAATGCTTCAACCGTCCTGGCTTGACTTACGACTAACATCATCAACTTAGTTGGCGGCAATCTTGGCATCACCAAAGGCAGCGATGGCAGCACCTCTGTTGGTGGAAAGTCCGGTATGGTCTACCCTCGCCTTCAACCTTGAGAAGCGCCAACTGATGAATCTTAGGTATCAACATCAGCCCTGGGGGTGCTCAAAGACAAGGTAAGGGTAAGGGCAATGGACAGCAAGCAGCACCTGCCACTCCACCAGCTGAGGGACAGCCGGCTGCTCAGCCCGCCCCTGCCGAGCCTGCCGCCCAACCCGCGGCTCCTGCCCCGGCACCGGCACCGGAAGCGGCCCCACCTGCGGTCCCGGCTTCTCCCCCGGCACCGGAGGCTTGAAACCCCTACGCTCTTTTACGAGAAGCTTGTTAATATAGGTATAATTCAACTAGTGTTCTCGATTGGTTCCAATCAAGCCAAAGGTGTTTCTGTGCTTCGTGACGTCAACATTTTGAACCATTGCCATCAACAACACCGATCACAGTTGACTCATCCCGACCACGCCGACGACTTTCGGTCCTCGTTTCAGAATGCAGACTGCTAGGCTCGATGAATATTGTCTCTCTCCGCCGCTTCGTGTGATCATACCAAGACGTTGTTGCCTCGCCGTGTTCCATCTCGCCTCTGAATGAGACCCCAGATGATCTCTGTGTCCAGAGATTCACATCAAGTCGTCTCCAATCGAGACCGTTTCAATGTCTCAGAAAGCTTTGCCATTTCTCTAATGGTCTGATTTGGTCCGCATGGCCTACTATTCCGGAGGCGGTATACAACACTTCGCGACTGGCCGTATTCCGAAGCCATGAAGCAGACTGTTTCCAAGCAGCATTTGTGATTAATGTGAAGTCCATGCTACTTCTTATGAATTTGGATCATCTGGTCAGAAATCACTGATCATAAGACCTCAAGCACAGTAAGAAACGAAGCGTGTACAGAAGCACTCAGCAGGAATCGAGCTTGATGATGTTCACGGCTGAAGATGCGGCTGAACGTTGAAGATGGAAGGGCCGGCAGGCAGAGGAAAGACGGAGGGATTAAAATATCGCCAACGCTCTTTCTGGAGCTTCACCTGAGGCTCAAAATCATCCGTTTCGTCGCCGATATCTTCGACCAAATGGCGGGAAGCTATGAAGCCTGCAGCTTTCAATCGCCGTCTCCTTTATCCACTCAACTGCGGCATGCTGCCAGTGCATAAATGAGCGCGGGCATAGCAAATCAATAGTCATTACAACTGATCAACAGCGTTTTCAGCCAGCAAGAAGATTATCGACGCGGCACTTGGAGAAATTGTGACGAATCGCGGTGGCATCAAGTGGAAGGCGATGGAATAGCCTGGAGACGGTCATCGGCTGTCCGTGGGAATATGAATCTTGCATTCCTCAGCCCGAGAAGGAGAAGAAAATGATTGTGTCCTTTGCAATCGAGATCACAGACCCTGCGATTTCACTGGCTTTGGCGAGAGTCGGTCACGCAGTTGTGTGTCCACGTCACGATGTTTTCACTCACCTCGGGCTGTTCAGTCGGCCGTCCTCCAACAACTCCGGAATTTAGTTGAGCCAGTGTCCCAACCAGATAACTTCGTCCGCCAATCATGTATCCAGTCTTCTTCTTTTGGGCAAATCCTGCCTCTTTCTGATCCCTGACTTCCATTTCTCTATCGGCTTCACGAGTTCGCACGTAGTCAACGGCCACTCATCCGTGATCGGGCGTCTTCGACATGTGTCCATGGGTCGTTGGGCATTGTTGAAAGCGGCCGGTGCGCACTCTGGGCGTGATGATTCGTCAGATTTCGACATCGAGGCTTTTCTTTCTGTTGTCCAACATTTCGACTCTCTGACCGCTCATCGCTGATCACCGCTGCGTCTCCCAACTCCCCATTCTCAACGCGTTGAGGCCTAGCCACGGGAGGTCCCGTTGGTAACTGCATATGCAAAAGCTCCATAGATAGTCTCTCGAAGAACGGTCAAATTCCGCTGGCGCAAGTCCGAACGCATAGCGCCGACAAAGATCGACGTTTCCGAAGAGTATTCTTGGTCCCTGAATCCGAGGACGTGGATGCCCGAGTTGCTAGAGCCTCGCGCTTGGCCAAATCGCGGATAGAGCGCCACCGGCCCCTGAGTGCTTGGTAAGAGGGCATCAGCACACATATGTAGGAGAACCAAGATGTCCCAACGGATGGTACTGACTCCAGCCATGTCTCAAATCCTTCCAAAAGGGAGCAAAAGCAGGATTCCGGCCCGCTTATCGAACTAGGTGCGATTCAATAGACTTCCGAAAACTGCAAAACGCGCCTTCAACCATCGAAGAGCTGAACACTGAAGAGTCGATATCGACAAGGGGAATTACTCGTGAACAGTACCATGATGCCCAACGTGAAGCGCAAGAACCAAGTGAAGCCTGTGATGTGATCGTACAAGGACGAGGTGTTGTTGAGTCTCAGCCAATCAGCAGTGTTGCGGACCTGCGGAGTGGACCCCTCCGCAGTCCCACCGGTGGGTATAGCGTATCTGCCGACCACGTCGTCACTCCATCGCATTCTCTTTCGGTGTGGCTCTCAGTTCTCGCTTTCCTATCTTGTCTCTTCTCTCTTGCAGCATCGAGTGATGAACGGCATGGTTTCACTTCCATGTCCGGTATCATCTCCATTGGCCCCAATTGCGATGGTATGGAGTCCTCCGCGTGGTACGGGTAGGTCCATGGGCTTCTGGCATCTGGTGGTTCACAGATCTCACACGTGAATATCTTGACTCGTGGAAGGCTTTTTGTTATGCGGTAATTACATGATTGCAACTCCAGGTTTCGAGGCAACGCGGAACATCAATATCCAAACGAGATACACTCATCATCTCCAAACCGAACTAATGCACCGTTGCGATGTCATATATGAACTAGTATTATGAGCCAACAGCCTAGCTGGCGTGATTTTGGGTCGCTCTGCCACGACGGTGACAGCAGACCCGTTGAGCTAACTAACTAACTTCCATGCGTATCCAATCATCTATTTTACATTACACAGTTTACATCGTGTTACAACGCGTTGGGGTATTCTTTTCCTCCGTGTCCTCTCCGGTCGTCTCATCCAGAAACTTGGAAGGTTGTTTTGACATGGATACCGTTGGGACTGACCTCGCGGTTGAGCTCCTCGTCCGAACGCTTCGCCGAGACAGCGACATCGTTCTGCGTCTTCATGATGCGCTCCTCGCTGTCGTTGTCAATTTCAGTCCACCCCAGACCCCGGCGGCCGTCTTTTGTAAGGCGGTCCAGGCGGTGGGTGCTCTCCTTCGCGCCAATCGTGACGATGTGGTTGGCGGACTCCTGGCCGCCCGTCTTTGAGCGGTTCTTGGAGGTGCGGGAACGCACCGCTGAGGCGTTTTTGGCGATCCAGGGACCCAAGACCGGGGCGTTGACAGCTAGGATGCCGACGAACTGCCAGGGTGGAAAAACGGGTTAGTTCGACGCGCATACAGAGTTTGCCGGGGTGCGGGAAAGGGGGGCTGGGAGAGATTGCGTGAGGTGCGTGGGCCACACTTACTGTCTCTCTGATTGACCAGATGGTGCCCAGGTTGATGGACTGTGCATCCTGCAGGCAAAGAATGCAGCGAAGCAGCGTGGCAATAATGATGAAGACACCAGTGCAGAGCCAGAGGGAGCAGATGATTTTGCTAGTTTGGTCAGTGAACTGCATTTGACGGAGGATCTTGCAGCGAAAGAAACTTACCGCGCCATTGGCATTTGAACAGACCATAATAGTGGCAATGGAATGTACAAAATCATCATGTCCGTTCTAAGATTGACTGTTAGTTTTGCTGGTCGTGAAACCACTTCTCTTGGTGGACCTACGTGACGTTCGTGATTGCAAGAGCAATGTAGTTCGGAATGTTCAGTGCGCAAGCGTCTAGAGCAAAAACACAAATCAGACATGTCAAGCAACGAGAAAGGGGTCAAAACGCACCACCTGGGTAGGGATACACCTGCCAATTGGCATGGAACGGCTGGCATCTCGTCAAGATCACGACGATGGTGACTATGTAGAGAACGGCGCAGGTGCAAGCAGTGATGTAAACCATCCGTCTTTGCGTCAAGTTCAGCCTGTAGCAACCGTATCAATGAAAGAGCCCATTGCAAAGTTGCAACCTTGAGCGAGATTCTCTTACGTGAGTCTTCGGTACAAGAAGAGCATGCATGCCTTCAAGCACCAGATGAGGGTAACGTATAAAATCCATCCTGCCAGCAGGCACTTGGAGCCGACAACTATTCTTTCGATTTGCTTGTCGGAGAGCGTCAAGGCGATCTCATCGGTCATTCCAGTGATGCTGCCATATTGTCCTGGACGAAACGATTGTTAGAGTTCAGACTAGACAGCAACTGTCAAGGGGAAGCGAGAGTGTTCTCACCGATCAATTCTAGCATCACCAGTTCTCCCTGAACCCAAAAGTCAGTTTCAACCTCTCTTCAAAGCCCGATGCGGCCAGGGACCCTCCGCATACCGTCCAGAAGAACACTGCAATCAGTGCAAAGTAGTCATCGCCCTCCCAATTGGTCCCGACAATAGTCGACCTGTAGACAATGCGAACGAGGAGCACGAGCAAGCCGATGGCATACTCGGTCCAAGCCTCGACCTGGAACGGTGTCGCCATGGTGGAATGGTGGTGGTGGGGTGAGGATAGGGTATGCAGTTGCGGTGGTTTCTCGTCCGCAAGTTTGCCCCCTCTTCGCTCTTATGTGGCCGGCCTCCCTTTTTCTTTCACTGCAAAGCTTGTCGGGGCCCAAGCATGAATTATACAAAATTCTCCTCAACCCCAAATCGAGTCACGGACCTGGCAGCCTTGTCCGCCCAGACTGCCGAAATCAGAAATGTTCTTCAACCAGGGGTGCAGATTGACTACGCGTGGTGCCATTTGACGCCTTGAGTTGCATTCCGACAACCCGCTTTGAAAGGGGGAGGCCAATGGCCATATGGTGCCTGAATCGCGAAGGAGCCTTTCCGCGGTACTAGTGTCAGGTCTGCAATATAGATCAGCGAGTTTGTCCCAAGACCCGAGGCTGCAGAGACTGGGAAAGGCGTCCTGCTGCCCACTTGGGTGGTGGGGTTTTGTGTCTCTGGTGGAACATTAGTCGGCTGCGCACCGGTCCCTCATCCCTGCGGGGTCCCTTTTCGGGTGCTGCCCAAGACATGACGCGCAGTCTGTGTGGTTTTATGCGTCTGTCATCTGGTGAGGGCTGAAGCATCTCCCAGTCTGTTGTTCTGGCTTACCGTTGCGGAGCTGTCATCCCGCAAGCCACTTTTCTAGCCTACCGTCAGTGCCCGCGGAACCCAACCCCAGAGTCCGGTATGTCTTATCATCCACGCGTACGCTGAAGAATAGCGCCCAACGGCTTCTTGAAAAGCCGTTTGCTCGAGATAAGACACTCATTACGGTCACAAAAGGAGACGGAAACTAGACGGGTGTTCCGAGTATTTCATCACAGGATTCAGCCACTGTTCGAGACTACTCCAAAGTAGGAAGTAAGGTCCCCATCCAACGGGCAAGGATATGTCCAACATTGGTAAGTCCCCTGCCCAAACGTGCGATGCTTGCCTCCATGTTTGTCGGTCCATGTTTGTCCATGGCCTTTGTCCAAGATCCCTGTAACTGCAGAGCTGCAGAGATGGCGGCACGCGCGTGGACTCTGCCATCCTGTTTGACCGAGGAATATTGGCCAGCTCTTGACGAGGGACCTGGTCCTGAGTTGTCGCCTTGGTCCTTGTACCTCCATGTAGCTTAAAAGCTTAGGCCCCCGAACTCCTTTCTGACCCGGCAGGATTCATCATTCCCCGCCACCAATCCCATATCACGTATTACAAGATGCTCGTCTCCGCCATCGCAGAGCACCTTCAGTGCCCCCGAAAGATCCCCGCCAAGACACCTACGGACTGGCAACCTCCCTTCCCAGCCTACAGCGCTGGCTTTCCCAAAGCCACCAAAGACCTCGTCTTCGCTGTCATCGGCGCCCAGTATGCTTCCGAAGACAAGGCAGATGGCGATGCCGTCGCACGGTTGACGCAGTTCACCACCTCCAAGGCCGTCGAGCCCGATTCTCGCCCACAGTTTGCGGAGTGGGCTGCTGTCACCGATACCCACGGATACTACAACATTGCACACCTGGCTTACTGGCCCAGCAAGGCGGCATACGAGAAGTGGTCCGTCGACTCCGGCTTCAAGACATGGTGGGACGAGCTTGATCCCCAAGCCGAACGTCACGGCTGGTTCCTCGAGATGTTCCTCCCTACGATGGACCGTTTCGAGACGGTCTTCTCCAACAACGAGATCCCCGAGGGAGCGGCACACATGCGCGAACGTGTGATCGGCCCTATCAAGGAGCACGTATACTGGGGCAGCATGCGCGACAGAATGGCAGCAGCTCAGAACGACGAGCTTGTTGGAGAAAAGGTCGAGCGTGCCACGAACGGAACGACAAACGGCAACGGAGTCCCCAAGCCTCGAAGGGTTCAGGTCTCCGGCAAGAAGAACCTTGCCGTCATCCGATCTGGCCAGGATTGGTCTGGAACACTGCCCGAAGAGCGGGAGCTGTACCTGTCAACGATGCACCCCGTGCTCATCGAGGGCATGAACTTCCTTCGCGACCAAGGCGCTGAGGTCGGCTGCCACAGCTGTCGATTTATGGACCTCGTCGACCCCGCGACGGGCAAGGCCGACAAGGACCGCACATTCGGATTGGCCTTCTTCGACGACCTTGCATCCCTCGAGGGTTGGGCAAAGGAACACCCGACACATTTGAAGATCTTTGGAGGCTTCTTGCAATATGCCAAGAAGTTGGAGAACAATGTTTCGCTTCGTCTGTTCCACGAAGTGTTGGTGTTGAAGCCGGAGCAGCAGCACTTCGAGTACGTCGGTTGCCACTCCGGTACTGGACTGCTTGCAATCGTATGATAGCCATTCAATACACAAAACTCTCATCGTCAAGCTTCACTGCCATTGATTTCGTGAACAAATGTTCAGTCCACAGTAGATCGTGATCAGCAAAGACAGGGTAAGAGTGATTGGCCAGATCGCCATCGAGCTAGAAATCGGATCGCAAGGACAACCCCTGGAGAAATCAGAGACATTGCACGGGGAGTGACCCAGGCTCGGTCCGGTGACATGGGCCATGACTCGACCCAGCCCAAGTTATCTTGCGGGGCTTTTGACTCCGCAACGTTGTGGGAAACTAGGGCCTTGCAGATTGCCAGCCCGGTTTCACAAGATACGAATATGCACATCATCCCAACCTATCAGAGAACACACATGAAGTCATCCTAGCAGTTAAATAAGACAGTGGCCTCGACATTTGCTGTTACTGTAAAAGTATTTCGGTATACTGTGTTTGTGTAGCTGTTCTTCGATCGGATCGATGCTGATGCGCAACTGATCATGCTCAAGAACGTTTGAATATTGGAGCCTTCGAGTGCGGAGTTACTTACATACTGCCAACTGAATTATTTTCTTGCAAGTCATCATAGGTATTGCTCTACCGCCATGCTCAAGACACTTTGTCAGTTAACTCAACAAACAACTGACATATAACATTACCTACTTAGTCAAAACATATGGATGAACAACAAACTCAGGATGAACTTGCTATCGAAACCTTCCAAAGATCGTTTTGAGGATATTCTAGAGTTACTAGACGGTCCGTACCAAAGGAATGCCAAAGTAGACAAGTCGATACTGTATATGGTTGGATCCTATCAATTGCCCCAGATATGCCATCGTCTTTTCGTCTCGCCGGACAAGACATACTCTGGAGTCAAGTACCTTCCTTAAAATGCCAACCGCTTGTTGACTGCATGCTCCCATATCCTCTGAGCCAGCCTCTCACCCGGACCCTTTTCCGGCCATGCCACCAGCGCCAACACGTTTCTCGCGGCGTTCCACTCAATAACCCCTGTGGCCCTACTCCATCGCCTCAGCCTTCTGGCCCAACATTCCGCTAGCATGGCATACAGCTCATCGTCATCGTCACAGAGCGGGCTGTCGTCACGATACGCTCTGGGAATGACGTCCTGGTGATATGGCTCGCTGCCCGGACCCCCAGGTTCCGGAGCCGGGAGGCCCGCCTTTTGAGCGCTCGCAATGGTGCAAGCGCCGACCACGACCTTCCATACCCACAGGGCCTGGCCGAGCCGAGTCCCCTCTGTGCAGCAGTTGATGTTGATCCGTGACCCTGCCATAGCGGTTTCGCTTGCAGCAACATCCTGCTGGATAGCGGTGATCATGTAGCATAAGGGACCGCCCCCGGTGCTGGGTCCGTATGTCCATGGTAGACCGATTATGCAGTGTATGTAGGCACCTCCGGCAGCGACAGTGCTACCCCAAGGGATTTTGGTGTGAAAAGGCGAGGGAGTTTGGGGTGTCTGGGTGTCCGTCTGGCTTTCAGGGGTGGGCATAACAGGCAAGGACGGCGAGGTATAGCAACCACCATGTGCGGTGGTAACCAAGCGCAGATACTCCAACAGATCAGTCAGATCAAAGTTTTCGCCGGATATATCATAGCTCGCCATGAGAAAATAAGTGACGAGCCACAGGGGTAGTCGACCGTCGGACAATTTATGCTCCTCTCCTGTAGGAGCTTTGGGCTGTCGTCGCTTAGTCACTTCTTGTGGAAAAGGAGGCTGGAGCGAACTCGAAGTCCCCATAATCACGTCGCATGTGACAAGGGCCAGATAGAGTTGAACAGTGTCATCTGTGGAAATTGCAGATGTAGACGGCGTATCAGCCATATTCGAACCGGTCAAGCTTTTCTGTTGGAGGAATTGGAACTTGTCTTTGAGCATGGATAGGCCAATCAGGTGGGCTCGTGCTGCGTCGTGATCGCCCATGCTCATCTGTATACACCAAATGAAATGAAGTTGTCAGTGAAGGTCCTCAGAGTACCTTGACCAGAGGACGAGCTTTGTAGCCTTACCTCTATAAGGGCGATTGTGCCCACAATGTTCAGGTAAGTCCTGAACTTACTGGGGTCATTGTGGTCAGCCCCTCCAAGATATGAGTTGATGGAACGAATCCAATTGATCTTGTGCATGTAGTATGCCGAAGCAAATTCCCCAAGGTTGCCGTTGTTCCAGTAGTAATGCAGACCGGCTAGTAACAAAATACCATGAAAAGAATCTGGATTGTTGGCCACCTTGCCGACGCTGCAACTTAGTATTTGTTAGCCAAAAAGGTCGAAGTAATCGAGGGGAAAGGAAAACATTTGACTTACGTCTGTTTGTGCCTGAGGGTATCTCCATCCTTCGGGGAGTTGACGTCCAGGACTAACCGGAAGGCGGACGTCAGGCTTGATCAGGCTTGCAAAGTATGGAGACCTCCTCCATGGTACAGGAGGCAAGTAGACTCACAGTATCGGAACAGCTCATGGGACTTGGAAGACATGTATAGCGGCATGCTATCAAATGGGTCCACGGTCCTGGGGTCTTTGGGAAGCTGCCAGACGGCATTCCGTCTACCCCTCCCTATAAAGTTGGATCAAGACCCGTTCAAAATGCTACCATCACCGTTCTCGCTGATCCATCGCTCGAGAGGGGGGTAATCGCATGACGTGCCAGTAATCAGACATTTTGTGCTGCCAGAAAGGTCAGAGAAAATTCACTCGTTTTGTTCGCTATGACAAAGATCCTCCACGTGGCCACCCTATGTTGCAAGCGGCTCATAGGCCTAGCGATACTGGCCGATTCTCATGCACTCCGCGCATATCTGATCTAAAAGGGCAAGGGTCATAATAGCTGTCTTTGCAAGATCGTCTGATCCTCCTGTACGGCGCGTCTATGTGACCTAAAGGGGTAAAGATCATACTAGCTATATTAATCCAGGCCAGTGGAATGCCGGAAAGCCAGAGAGAAACCAATTAACTCACCATGTCGGTCGCTTCTCATCGCATCGGACATGTCTCGTTTTGCAGGCACCGCACCCAGTTCGACTGCGTATGTGATGCTGCCTTCGTCGTGACGACGTCTTGGGCGCTTGCATACTCATGTCGCATAAGTACGTCACGTAATGCTTGCGACGAGCATTTAGAAGCGTACACCAGTATCAATGTACTTGCTGAGTACTCTGAGAACGCAAATGTTGTCGCGTACGGGGTTCAAAGCCATCAAGTTTAGGGGTCGCTCGACCTCCCCGCTATTCAACGCGTGACGATGCTTACCAACTCAAGTTTGGAGGGGAGTCTCAGCGCTCAAATACCTACAAGACGTTCTTCCGAGTTTTTCGTGCTACCTCAATGATTAATCACATGATTATCCCGCTTAATTCGAGGGAATATGACGGTCCAATGAGACGTGTGGGATGTACTATCAATACTTACATCCGTCCCACCATGCACCATCAGCACTAGGCCCGAGGGAGCGAGTTTGACGCCGGTTGCATGATGCATCCCGCTCCAGAGCGGACTTAGTGGGGTTTTTAACTACGAGGCTGCGAATAGCCATTCAACCATTCCCCATGATACCTTACTGATAAGAACCGTATTCGTCTTGAGAGGGGGCTTTCTGCGAATGCTATTGCCTGCAGTATCGCGGGGCTTAGTAAACACTCAGATGTACGACAACTACCTGTATGCGCATGAACAAACTCGCTAACCATTTTCGGCATACCGTGTCCTCCACGATGCATTTCTCAGCACAACTTCGCTTCGCCAGCCCAGAAAAGGCTCATCTGCATGCAAGTTGAGCTTGTTCAAATACGGGTTGTTATACGCAGCACTTTTTACTTGAGGCCTTTGAACTCGGCATGTTGGAATATCGTAATACAGTTGGATATCGCGACGAAATGTCTATAAAAGACGAGGACGTTCCAGTCCGCAAATCAAACTATCTAGCACTCCCATCACATCATACCCAGTATCTGTCCCATAAACCAAAGTATTTCCCGGTTCAGGACCCTATTGTTGTTTCAATTCATTTCTACAAGGTATCAATCTCAACAAAGATCCGAAACATCTCCTAAGATGGCCTCCTTCGGCTTCGACACTACCGCGGAAGAAGTTGTCTCAAGCTTCGCGTCCAATATTAAGGGCCGCACATTTCTCATCACTGGTGCTAGCGCCAACGGGCTGGGTGCCTATATGGCCACTTGTCTTGCCAAGGCGTCGCCCGCGGCACTCATCCTTGCTGGTCGCTCCGAAGCCAAGGTGGCGCCTGTCATCAAGGAGATCGCTACCATTGATTCGTCTATCCGTGCCACCTTCATTGCTGTCGAGCTTACCGACCAGGACAGCGTTCGAGCCGCAGCTGCCGAAATCCTCGAAGACTCCAATATCTCCCAGATTGACGTTATGATCAATTGCGCCGGTATTATGTACGTCAAGGAGTTCACGACCGATGCCGAGGGGAACGAGTTGCAATTCAGTGCCAACCATATCGGACACTTCCTGCTCACGAACTTGCTGATGCCCAAGATAATTGCCGCTGGTGGGGATGCTCGCATTATCAACGTCTCGAGCCACGGACATCAGCTCTCCGACGTGTGGTGGAGCGACCCGACCTTCAACAAGGGCAAAGACTACCATGGATGGAGTGGTTACGGACAATCCAAGACCGCAAACATCTTGTTCAGTGTTGAGTTGGCTCGCAGATTGAAAGATCGCGGAATTGTATCCCTGTCTGGTGAGTAAAACCTATCCAATTTCTCACTACGAGAAAGTAAGGACAGCCTAACACGAGGTCAGTCCACCCCGGAAGCATTGGAGGCACTGGTCTCTTCAACCATGTTTCCATGACAGAGCTTGACAAGGGCGACGAGGTCTCTCGAAAGAACACCGGACTGCCTTTCGCTATTGACATGCCATTCAAGACCGCGACTCAAGGGTGCTCGTCTATATTGGTGGCTGCGCTGGATCCCGAGCTTGCAGCTCACAGCGGCTCATATATCCAGAACTGCCAGGTCGGAACGCCTCGAGAGTATGCACTTGATGGCGAGAATGCGAAGAAGCTTTGGGCCATGAGCGAGGATTTGGTAGAACAGAAGTTTGACCTGTGATTGTTGAGGGGCGAGTTCAGGCGACAGAGGGCGCAAGCTTACTTTTCCTATGGAAATTATGATTCTTATGCTAGTCTGGGCTAGGTAGTCACAGTTGCAATGGATGTTTCCTGTCGTCTCGAGTGCAGTGCAAACGATCAAGTAATGAATGCATTGGCTTATTGCTCAGTCGGGGTATTTTGTGACTCAATTTGAATTTCCAATCCCAGTCCCGATGCATACTTAATGTTCAAAAGCTCTCATGATTCCGGGCTGTCAAATGATTGGTGAATAAGAGAAAACTTTGATGTACACTTTCACACAACCCGAATGAATGCCCCACTCTTTGAAGGAATTCTCCCACAACCCGGAATAGCCTCAGACAACAACTCTCTCTATCACGCCTGATGCGTTTGCAAGTGAGAAACTCTATAAGATGAAATAGAATAAATAGTCAAGGTGTATCCAAAATACGTCGTATCTGCTCTCATATATCTGAGAAAAGAAATACTGATAACTATATGGAAATGGGGCTGAATTTGTCCAACTGGGTCCATCTGCCGCGTTTGCATCCACCCAGCACCGCCAGGTCCACATCGTGAGCTCCATATTCCCAAAATTCCCTCAACCCGCCAAGTCAAATCAGACACAACATCTCAACATCCCCGATGGCACAATTGGCTAGCGCGTCAGACTGTTAATCTGGAGGTTGGTGGTTCGAGCCCACCTCGGGGAGATTCAGTGGTTAAACCCCACCTATAAGTTGATGATTTCTTTTGTTTTTTGGGCCCATTAACATCGGATGGAATATTTCGCCATATCGAGTGGTACGGAATGTTCCGTGTCTCGAATCAAGTCGCCAGTATGTGTAGACTATTAGTGGATGTCTAGATTGACTCCAATAGGTGATGGTGCTCGCTGGTCCTCCGTGGTAATGATGGCGGCCGTTTTAGCCCCGCGATTCAATAAGCTTCTCACCGATAAGCATCTAATTAGTACTTCTTTGGCTTTTGAATTTAATTGGACTTGAGGCTACCTAAATGACCTATGAGAAAGTCACCGCCTAACGTTCCTGGGTCTGCGCGCTACGTTTCTTGTGTACTGAATGACTCCTTGAAGACGATGGGAACGATAGCGACAGCGACGACGACGACGACGACGATAACGACGACGATAACAGTGATAATAAAGACAACGACGAAGATATGGGAAGCGACGACGACGATAGAAGCAAAGATGACGACAATAGACTAGAATACAGCCACAGGAAAAATACCTAGACAGTCTCGAAACAAGGTCTTACTGCCAAGAAAACAGTGCACCTAGCGTATCGATAATACCGATGTGAGGTGAGAATAAGCTCATTGTGAATTGAATCAGCATCCGATTTGGAAAGGTTGCATTACAAGCTGACGGTAAGTATTCACAGAATGCAACGTGGGGGCTGAGCATTACAGAAATCCGAGGACCCTGAAATCCATTTCACAGTAAGCACATGAAGAGTTATCTAAATAACTCGGTGACCAGCAAGCACCCATGTCCAACGTTCTGTCCCTTCCCTCCGTATCTGGTTCTCGATCGTCACGAGGAAGCTCGTACTCCGTTTCGGCGGTGCTCTGTCGCTCCTTGCCAGTCCTTCATTCTCTCCTTCCGTCACCATGCTTAGCTTGTTCAATAAAGTCACGCTCGTGACTGTAGTCACTCTTTCTCTCGCCTCGGTCACTCCACTCGACCTCGGTCACTCCACTCGACGACAGGCCCTTTCCACCAACCTCGACTGCACCAAGCCCGCGACTCACAAGCCGACCTACACCGGCGAGAAAGACACCTTTGAAGTCCTCTGCGGATGGGATTACGGCGGCGGCGACTATAAGGGTATCAACGTCCCGGCATTTGAGGCCTATGTTAAGGCCTACGACGCCGAAGAAGCCTATATCGCCGTAGCCTACGTCAACGACCAGGAGAATTGCTATCTGAAGGACGTGCAGACGCCGGCCACAGCTCTTGCATGGGTGAACTCTGCATGCAAAACATCCAGGGCTTCAGGGGTTACTTGCGCCAGCGATGCCTCCAACAGTGCGACCTACGCTGGTGTCAACGGCAACTTCGAGATTGTGTGCGGCGTGGATTACGCTGGTGCCGATATCGCCGCCCTCCAGGTCGCCAGCTTCGAGGACTGCATCAAGGCTTGCGATAATGATCCCCGATGCGTGGATGTCTCATAAAGCCACATTGGGAAAACGTGCTGGACCAAGGACCGACTCAGCACACCCAACCCCGTGGAAGCCATCTGGACTGCGAAAAAGGTTGTGAAGAAGAAACCGACGTCGCAGGTCACATGTGTTGCCAACACTGCTGACGGCACCACGTACAAAGCGACCAAGAGCATATTTCAGATCCTCTGCGGTGTGTGTTATGGGGGCGGGGACATTGGAGCTGCTCAGTATGGCACCTTTGAAGAGTGTATGAAGGCATGTGACGTTGACGATCGCTGCATCGACGTTCCTTACGACCCTTAAGGCAGATACTGCTGGACAAAAAATACCCTCAACACCCTGAACCCCGTTGGTTTGGTTTGGACCGGCAAGAAGATCCAAGACACGACCACCAAATCAGCTGTTTCCAATGTCTTTTCCTGCTCGAAAGCCGGGACTAACAGCAAGACCTTCAAAACGACAACCGGCAACGAGTATCAGATCATCTGCGGTCAGGACTACGCTGGGGGAGATCTCAAAGCTGTGGACACGGCCACCTTCCAGGCTTGTAGTCCTCGGAACTTCGTACCCGTACGTCCGCGATAACTATTGGGACGAGGTGTACATGAAACCCATGGACCAGTCTTTCAACGGCTTCACTTTGGCCAAATGTGCCAAGGACTCTGACCCGTGCTCAAAGGGAATCACCTGCTCCATCATCGACGCGGGAGGCGTGGAAAGGTTTGGAATGTCGCTACAGGTTCCCGACTTCCAGAACAACTCATCCTATAGGGACGGTGGAAGAAGCAGCAACTCTTTCCGTCCTGCGTGGTATAAGCTGCCGGACACGAGTTGGTACAAGTGGCTTCCGTTCACGATGACTTATGAGGATGTGCCATGTCCTTGCTAAGTTCTGGTCTGATGGAATACGAAAACACTTTGGATCTTGGCCTCTGATTCTTCTTCAACGTGATGTCGTGCATACTATTCATTAAACAACAACTTGTAACAAGTCATTAGTAATCAATCCTTTAGCCTCACAATGAGATATTCGGTATATGAGTTCTGCCATCAAGCTCAAGTGAGTGGGTGCTCAGATGCCTCCTGGAGTCTTAAGGGCTGGGCCATAGAGCTTTCTACGACATCTCATCTAGTGACTAACGCGAAGCGTGGGACGAATATGAAACTCATCCAGTCACCTCATGACTAACCTATGATTATCTACATGTCCATTTATGAACGCTTTTGCTATTTGGACGGATAGTGAAAATACCACAGCAGTAAAAAGTACAGAGAAGACGACGGAGAAGACGACGAAGAGGACAGCATTGACAGCAATAAGGAATTCACAGAGGGAATGGTCTTGTGTTATAGCAGCTAGTGATCTGCCCGTTTAGTTAGAAGTATCCGCCCGGATAGCAAAACTCGTCACGAAACGCATCTCTCACATCCTGCAGGCTCCAACCCCAGCGACTGACAGGCTACGATGATACTTCATCTCGAAGAGTTCAAATATTGTTTTTCCCTCATTGCAAGGTAGCATTGATGTCCCCAGAAGTAATACATCTATCGCATGCTGTATCAAACATGTAAGCCAGTTTCAACGAACGAAGCTTTCCCAGAACCACGGTATCCATAGGCAGTATCTCCAATGAAGGCCCAGTCGTCTCCATCTACAGGCACTCTTTTTCACTAGCGCAAAGTGTAATTCTCATAGTCGAGTTCTCTTTCGATCGTTCCATGCTAATACTAGACGACCCTTGATTCGGTCTTGGCCCCAAGACCCCCATTTCAACACTGCTCCCAGCCTGAGTAACTTTCTGGCTCCCTTGTCTTCCCTCGGCTACCTACGGAGCTATGCCGGGTGGCTTTTGCGAAGGCAAGTCCCATCGTATCTGCGAACGCGTGGAGCCTGCAGTAGCGACACCTGCCCATGGATGAGAATCCCTACAAGCGCGTGATGAACGTGTCACTTCTTCAGAATGTTGCAGCTCTTCGTGGTATGATTCAATCATGAGTGAGGCGATCTTTGAACAAACTTCTCACGAAGGATGAGACATAGACTGAGATCGTCGTTAACGGCCGTTCTTAGCTAGGCAGCCACTTTCATAACGGAGCGCCACGCATACTAAAGGGTAGCTAGGAGCTGTATTTGCGGATGGCAGACTTAAGAGACCGTCTCAAACGCCCCCAAAGTCAGGGTGTGTTATGTGACCAGGGAGCGTAAGAGAAGCCTGCCAGCGACAGGCCAACAGAGTCTAGACTATGGAAAGTCGGTTAACGTTGAGTAAAGTATTGCGAGCGGTTCAGGGGCCAAGACATCAAGACATCCTCGTGACAGCAAAGTGAGATGAGCTCTCATCGACCCCTTCGAAGCTTCATAGGCGAGAGTCATGAATCATGATGTAACATCGGAAACATACATGTCTCCCGAGTCTGTCGCTAGCTTAGGCAAGCTCTTCATGGTCGGACCCGAAGTTCTCCCTTGAGACATCGTCCACGGGCCCATGGAAAAACCTCTCGTTTAGGAAAGGCATACGCGACGGCTCTTGACTACTCGATTGGGAACCAGAAAACTTCAACCGGAACGGAGCTACTTTCCGATGACACTGAAAGCACCATGTCTCCGTGTTTGTTGGAACCAGTGGCCTGTCTGCATGCAAGCCAACCCACGAAATTGGGAATGAATCCATTTCTGCACCAAGGACCCTGGACTCAACGGTCTGGACAACTTCATGGGACGACACACGACGGGCAGCAAGATGCTTCCATGCCGTCGGCGGACGCCCGACTCCTCACCTGCAACCTGGGACTCCCCATCGGCCGGGGCTCGCCACTATTTCTCCGCCGGACATGGTGATGTTATTCGACGCCGCCCGATCGCCCCCTCTGGCGCCAACAACCTCATCCAGACCTCCGGACCAATATCCCAGGTTTCTGAAGGGCAAGCAACATCGGTACCATGGACGAGTAAAACTCTATGAAGAGCCCATGGCTTGCGTTGTATCGACAGGGCTACAGCATCTCGCCCCCATGCTATCACTTCTCACTCGTCGACGCAGCCCTGATGGGTCCTCCGCGCCCTCCCCTGCGCAGCTTGGGGACCCTGGGAGGGGTGGTGGTCATCAAAAATCTTCAACACGGCACCCCCCGCTCGCTCGCCTACGACTCCACCGGAGGAAAGATTCCCAGAGATTTCAAGGCTCGAGGGGAGGAATCTGGCCCCCTTCGCTTCGCGTCGCTTGCGTCGCTTGCCTCAGGGGCCATCAGGCAGTCGAGGCGCGCGAGATGATGGTTCTGCTTGGCGATAGGGTAGATAGGGCGGCGGAGGGACTCCGACCTAGTAGAAATGTGAGCGGCTGCGTTGTGACTCTTTTGTCATTTTCGTATCTGGATCTAATCTGAAGACGGGAGACACGTTGAATGAACGGTGTGAACAGCATTGCACTGCGTCCGTAACGAACTTGCATTACGGCATCGTGGCTGGCCCCTCGTGTGGGCAGATGCGAGTTTCGGTGCGGCGTGATTTATGCATTGCATCTGCAACCCAGAACACATGGGAAATGGCGAGGCACGCAAGAGTATGCGCGCATCGCTCGCATCCGCCGCACCATTCGCTGGAAGATCCAGGCGATCGGTGTCGTTGAGGGGGTGAGATCCAGGGGCGGGCACCATCAGTTTCGTAACCAGAACGTCAGTGGTCGGAGCATTTCCCATAGACGGGTTCGATCTGATGGTTTGCTTGTCAAATGAAAACAGTCAGAACCTTGAAATAACGATGGGCGTGAAGCTCTACCGTAGCTCTGATGGAACGATCAATCGAGACCAAGAGAAAAGGACCGACAAGTGCCGCCGCCGCCAACGTTACGTTCCATCCCGAGGCTTCGACCGGAATAATTAGGTAGGAAAAAAAGTTCTTACGACGACCGTTTTGCTGCTGCGCCGTACGCTATTACGACCCAGGAACGGTTTCGGGCGGGATTTCCCTCGTTTACATGACACGGAAACCGGACGCCTTACCAGATTCATGGCGGCGATGCGAGAGGGAAATCACCGAGAAGAACCGGCGTGGGATGCAGCTAACGTAGGCTGGAAGGTGTGCTTCGCTGCGCCGTTGCGCTGCATCGGCCCATCGACAGGGGGTGTTTTCTTGGGATGGCAGACCGGTAGGGACTGCAGGAGAGAGAAAAAGTCTGATCTGCGGCCGATGGTACTCTCTTCGGCGCATCTTTCCTCGCGCGATCGAATCGAGAGGGAGTTCTGGCGTGCTCACAGTGAGTTCATGTTTGAGGGGGCCCGGATCAATCTCGGGTCCAAGAAACGAACAGAGGAAGCTTCAATGTCATCCAATATCTCGGGTTTAAGAGGCTGGAATATGCTCAGGCCCTCGAAACCCAGGTCTGGCGTGGCGTAAACTGGGCCAATGGGTTGGCCTCAGAGGGCAGAGCGGCCTGTGTGCCGGCAAGGCATCCCTTGTGAAGTTCAGGGACAGGAAAGGGCTGGTGGTCTGGTAACGAAAGCGACCATCCTTGGGAAATGTCGTTGACTGGCTGCGCGGTTGGTGCGCTACAAAGAGTCGACGACAGTGGAGTTTTCTGTTCTGTTTTTTGCCTGGGTCACGGCATAGCGTTCCCGGAGAAGCATCCACTCGCGAAAATGCTTAGCCATGAATGGACTGGAGGGCAGGGCGGCGAGCTTGTGTGGCTCTGGGGGAGGAGAAATGGCAACTTGCAAGGAGGAGAAACCACCACACCAACACGAAATCCGACCACTTTTTTCTCTTCTTCGCCCTGTGGGCAGGGCTCGGTGGAATTACGTACGGGCCCAGTTGCGAACTTTTGCTTTGGTTGTGCCTGCTACCTCCACCCCCTTTAGCCACTCCGAGATTAGCGGTCCTGGCTGGGCCAGCATCCCCTGGCTCGCTGAGCCAGACCGGAGGACGAAGGAGTGTGGTTTCGCAGCCACCTCTTCTGTCTGGACAACTCGATACTTGTTCAGGTGAGGCTTCTTTGGATGGACAATCAATGCCCAAAGTCAATTGGTTGTCATCGACAGACGTCAAAGACGGGTTGACAGATATCGATGCTGTCAGATCGTAGTGTGGTTGCGGCATCCCACCGCCGCGCTCTGTCAGTTGCACAGACCTCGAAATACGACAGAGATCATTAGCCGACGAGACGCCCTCCGCTTCCCTCCCGCTCCCGCTCTGCCTTACCGGCGAAGTTACCACCTAGGGAGGTCGCTGAAGGAAATGGCGCCGGGAGGTTGCCGTAAGGGTCTCTAGGCCGCCAGCACCCGTCGACGGCGTCTCTTAGGTGGTGTGGACAGTGGCGCCGGGGAGGTGCTCCGCGATCCTCCCGTGCCAAGGGTCTCTCTCGCTAGGAGATCCTGGCCGTCGACCCCCCTGACATCAGGCGACTCTGCGTCCTCGTCCACTTGGGGTCCAGGGCATGGGAAGTGGGATTAGAGTTTTCGGTTCAACATTAGCAGCGGGGTGGTTCGATAAGTTGAGAAACAGGGCCCTCTATGGATAGACAGAGTGAAATTGGACGTCCACAAGCATCGGAAGTGCCATCTCAAGCACCGGAAGTGCCTTCTGAGTGACTGAGTCCGACATAGCACAGCCAAGACAAGCAAGCTGAGCGCCAATTGCTAATACACGCCACTGGTAACATACATTACAACAGCTGCAGTTCAGCATTAAGTTGTCATTGGTGCCGTTTTCCGCCATTGCGTTTCATTTGGCTGCTCGCCCTGTTACTCACGCTTGCTACCGCTGCATCTGCACCGCACATCAAAAAGCAAAACGTCTTGGTCTGCCAGCCGAGTAACACACCCCCTACCTTTAATCCATAATTCGTCAAACGCCGTTTTACCGAGACACAGAGCCACAGCCATGGCGGTCCAAGACTCCTCAGCACAGCAAGGGCCCCTCCCCGTGATCATCATCGGCGCCGGCGTCAGCGGCCTGCTGCTCGCCCAGCACCTGCGCAAGACCGGCGTGCCCTTCCGCATCTTCGAGCGCGACACGGACCTCACCACCCGCGGCGTCGGCTGGGGCCTGACGCTGCACTGGTCGCTGCCCGCGCTGCGGTCCCTGCTGCCCGAGGACCTGGTCGCCCGCCTGCCCGAGGCCTACGTCGACCGCGCCGCCGTCGCAAGGGGCGAGGCCTCCGCGTTCCCCTTCTTCGACCTCAGCACCGGCGAGCTGAAGGGTGCAAGCCCTCGTGCGCCGGAGAGCCTGCGGATCAGAGTTACGAGGGAGAGGTTGCGTCGGCTCGTTGCGACCGGCATCGACATCCAGGTATGATTCGCGATTTTTACCTTTTTAGATTATGGGGCTCTCTCTGTTTTCTCCTCTCGGCACCTAGATCCTGATGCTGAGTTGCAACATAGTGGGGGAAGGGCTTCGCTAGCTACGAGGAAAAGGAGGACTCTGTCATCGTGTCCTTCGAGGACGGCTCAACGTGCGCTGGTCGCGTGCTCGTCGCATGCGACGGAGGCGCATCCCGAGTGCGGACGCAGCTTTTCCCGGATCACCATCAGAGGCACCGGATCCCGGTCCGGGTTCTTGGCCTGAAGGTGTTTCTGTCCCCCGAAGAGATGGAGCCGATCCGGAAGCTTGATCCCTTCTTCCTGCAAGGGACGTCGTCTCAGAACGACACTTTTCTGTATCTTAGCAGTGAGTACACCTTCTTTGTCATTCTTTTCTCATCCAACGTTGCATTCGATTTTTCTCTCTCCTCTTCTTGGCTTCTGATTCCCCGACGATGGTGAGGGACGATGATCCGAGATCAACCGTATCGCCGAGGCAGGGTTGTCCCTGACCGTGGACGCAAATCCCCAGCGCGCTATCGAAGGGCGGAGAAAACCTTGATCTCGAGCTATGCCCAATCTCTCATCCACCCCCCCTAGCATCGTCCTTCTGGATGCGCGCGGCATGGAAAAAGACTAACACGAACTTTGTGCGTTCGTTCTTCCGCAGTGCTCGACGCCCCCGGCAACAATGATGACAGCGCGGACAAGTACAGCTGCCAGATGTGCATCTCGTGGCCGGATCGTCCGGGCTTCTTGGGCGAGCCGGAGCCGACGGGATTTCCGGAGACCAACGGCGGCAGACTCGATCTCATCAGGTCGTTCGCCAGCGGCTGGTCGGAGCCGTTTCGCTCCCTTGCACTCGGCATTCCTGCTGACACCGACGTGAAACAACTCGACCTCTTCGACTATCCTCCGCCAAAGGGTCTTCGTTCATCAGGACGCGCGGTGTTGATGGGGGACGCCTTCCACGCCATGGCAATGTGTAAGTCGTCGCCCCTATAGCATTGAAACTTTCACGTTTTTGGCTTCCATCCCCCTGATTACATGATGGGTTTCTCCGTAGGATCCCTCGGGAGAAGGGTTCGTCTCAAATTAACGAGGATGATGGCTGACGGCACGCACAGACAGAGGCGAGGGTGCGAACCACGCCATCCTCGACGTCCTGGATTTTGCAGAGGCCGTGGGCCCGAAATTGGGCAGCGGCGCCGGCTTCCCGGAGCTCAGGGCGGCCATGGACGTCTACGAAGATGCCGTCGTCGCCAGAGCGCGGCCCGGCGTGCTGGCGTCGCGGCGGGCCTGTCTGGACGCGCACGACTGGCCCAAGATTAGCCCTACGAGCCCGCTCCTCAGCAAGCGGGAGATGAAGCTTCACTTTGATGAAGAGTAAGATAGATTCAGGATAGATTCAGGATACCACTTTAGATTAATAGACGTGCATCGCCGTGGCCATCGCGTACACCGCATTCTTGGGAATGAAGAGTGGGAAAAGATTTGCATTGCCCATCGTTCGACTCCCCATATGTTCCTCGTGAAGTGGGATCTGGAGGGGGATTGAATCATGAGCATGAGCCACGTAATTGTGCCCCAGTTGGCTGGTGGAGAGCGATCAGCAGCCCGTGCAGGCCATGTCCCCTATTTTTACTGCTCATGATTTCCGATCGAGAGTCGCATTCGCTGACGGGAAGATGGTGATACTGAGGATTCCCTCGTCTAGATCCAACTCTGGGGTCGGACTTTGGAGTCCCCTGATGGGAAGTGATCGCTCACAAAAATTGAAACTCGTGATGATGATGGTAAATGGCCCCCGAACGCCTGTTTGCAGATCTATCGATGCCTCGATTCTTGTTCTAATACCCTTACACATTATCATGTACATCTTTTATGTTTTGTGCCGTAGCCGCTGTGTTAACCGTAAAATCATTCCGTCCAAACTCAAACCGAGTCTTTCGAGTCCCTCCTTCGTGTGGACCCTTTGCCTTGTACTCTGTCGTCGACCTGGACGCTGTACGTGACGGACTTCATAATGTTGCCGGGGAGGATGTTCTCCTCGCTGCCGTTGTCGCCCTTGCTGTGGTTCGCCGACGCGAAGACGCTCTTGTCGTGGTTCATGTCGCTGAGCTTGTACCGCTCGGCGTGCTTCATCCCGCTGCGGCCGTGGGAGGAGCCGCCAGAGTACTTCGAGCGGTAGTCCTTCGCCTTCTTCATGCATACAGGTGCCAGGAAGGGGAGCGAGGAGACGATGTTCTGTGCCGCTCGTTAGCATTATGAGACGAAAAGCCGGGGCTTGGCAATTGCTTACACCAACGTTGAACTCGATGGTTCCCCACAAAACCAGCATTGTCGAGTTTCCGTCGCCAAACTGGATGCGGTTGATTTCGAGGTAGCGAAGAATCGAGCAGAGCGTCGTGAAGAGGCCTAGCAGGAAAATGGCGATGAGGCCGACCTTCTTCTCCAAGCGGATGTTGAGCTTGAGAAGCACCGGGATGGGGAGGAGGGCCACGACGACGTCAGAGACGATGGTGACCACGGCGTACGCGGTGAAAGACGGGCCTGGCGCTAGACATGTGCCAGGGAGTGTCGGGTTCCATGACCTGGCAACCTGAGAGGAGAAAGTTAATAATGTGTAATCATCGTGGTATAGAACCCTCTTACAGGAGTGCATGCAAAAACAAGGGAAAATGCGCATCCCAAGTGGGCGATAAACACGATGATGATGGTCATCCAGACTACCCGCCGGTAACTCTTCTGATCGGTGCCTTTGAGCAGGCGCAGGTAACTGATCAAGAGCGCAATCTTGAAGAAGCTGATCCCAATCTGGTAGATGGGGCGGCCGGCAAAGTTGATGCGTGTGTACTGAATCAAGTTCGCTTTGGGACGGAGCTTGATGGGCAAACCGAGGCCATATCTCGTTTCTGTAATCGTCAGAGTATGTTTATGAGGACGACAGCCGTGCTACTTACGACCGATAGTTAGACCAGAGTAAGCGAGCGCAAAAACCACCGATAGCAGAGACATCCAGTCATCCGAAGCCAGACCTCTGGCGGTGTGTCGGATATACAGTCGAGACCCCACGATGAGGACCGACAGCACCGACAAGACGGTGCAGATGGCGATGATGGTCGGCCATTGCGAGATGGCCTCGACCTCAGGAGTGGCGTTCAATACCCAGCCCATGGTGTAATGTGCTGCGGGTAGCTGCCGTTTGTGACCCAGTAGACTAAACCGTTGGGAAAGAAGAGCCGCACACGTTTGTGGCTTCAAGACATGAACAGATTTTACAAGACAACAACCAACACGCGCGAGGAAATCAGCGAAGGGACCAGAGGTGAATAAATCAAGCCAACAAGTAAGGGGACTTCGAACGAGGCGCCGGCGGACTGGTAAAGAAGAAGCCTAGCCTGCAGATTTGGGAAGCAAGGGACAAACAATGGTGGAGAGGCCGAAGAACCGTTCAGCTCCACGAGGGCGTTGAATCGACGGGGACTGGGGGGAGCCGCTTTAATCTTTATTACCTCTGGCCCTGCTCCTTTCTGTGTGCTGCTGGCTGGGAGATCACCTTATCCACCACGAATAAGGCAGCTGGGCCAGTGACAAGTGTTGCTTTTGGTGGTGTCTTCCCGCTCGACCTTTCCGCAGTTTCGGTAAGCCCCTTTGCAAGTCTGCTACCGACTGGGTCACGACATCTTAGATGGAGGAGGGGGTGGTGGTCGATGACGGGGTAAGGTAGGGGACCTAGGAGAGATGGAGGGATCTTTTGGGCCGTGGGAGTGATTTGATCTGGCGTGCGAGGCACATCGCAGCTGAGGGGTGCCTTGCCAAAGGAAAAGCCCGATCCTCAAATGTCTCAACTATCGCAAGGATGCATCTTTCACGCCAATTCCGAACAATTTGATAGGGTTTTGCCAGGCCGCGGGAGTCGTGCGCGGCCAAGACTGGCATGGCCTTGCATGGCCAATGAACGGGCCCGCACCGCATATTCACGGAGCGCGGAGGAAATCAGCGATGCCACTCCGGGTGGATTCCCTCTTCTCTAACCTCTGCGAGGTGACATTGGAAAAGCCGAGAAGCCTGGGTGCTTATTTGGGGGATCAACGAGGTCCCCGCCGCGAATGCACAGGTGCATCGCTTCTCTACGGTGGTGGTGGTCTCTGGCTGAGGCAAATCGGGGCAGGGTGCGTGTGTAGACTGGGCATCCTCCGCCAAGAAAAACACGCATGTCTCGTTTCCGAACCTTTGCTTCTTCCTTCGCTTCTCAAGCTTCCACCGTTTCCATTATGCCGTCCGGAGTGCCATCCGAAGGGGCAGGAGGCCGGGATGACAAAAGAACATTAAGCTATCGCTTTCGGTCCCTGGAGAGGGATGGTGCAACAAGCTACGGCGGCGGGTGAACATGGGTCGTCGCTGTTTAAGCTGCATCTGGGAATGGAAACGTTGGAAGCTAAAGATGGCGGCCGACAAAAAAAAGTGACCGCACACCATCTCCAAATTCCCAAAAGAAGACCTGACTGGTCAATTGCGGCGAGAGAAGGGAAATGGAGGGGAGGGACGGGAAGAGACGAGCGGACGGTATCTGTCAAAACCCGTCAAAACGGTGCGCCTATTGCTGTGCCGCCTCTTCGCTTCAAGGCAAGGCGAGGCGAAAGTTTCTGCTCGACACAATGTCGTGCGAACCTCTGACCCGGGCAGAAGATTAATATCGTTCGACGGCAGAAGCGTAAATTTTACACTTTGGCATGTCCAGCAAATACCGCGCTGCCCGTCCACGCTCCTCAGAGCCCGCCTTGCTGTTATTAAAAAAGGCGCCCCCAACAATAACGTGGTCGGTCGCACTGCCCCCGCCCAGAGAACACGATTTCGAAGCACTTTATCTCTCATTTTTTGTGGTTAACAGAGTCCTGGAATTCTGCGTCATGACTCTTGTTCAGGACCAGCTGGTGGGCTCAGTACCCGTTTGCTGTTTCTCAGGTGGACGTTCTTTTAACAACGCCGCCACATTACGGACCTCGTTCCGGTGGATGGGGAGATAAGAATCAGCAGAGAGCGCCACCATCAGCCTGGATCCCCGCGCGCGCCCTCTGGAGAGCGGGCCGGTCTGGCGAGATGGGAGCAGATGGCTTCGGCTTTGGCTTTGGGACTCGATCATAGGCTCACCTGCGATGCGGCCGGATATGAATGGGACTGCTTTCAATGGGGCCCTCGACGGGGATGCTGGCAACGTCGGCCACTCTACCGTTTCTGCGCCTTCACCTGGATCCAGTCCTCAGCTGAGGATGCATCATTCACCTTGTCACTGGTCTCATCCTATGCGTCCGTAGACGGCGATGCTCGGCTCTCGAACTGGAGGTCCAGGTTGCGTGCATCGGTGGCCGGGGGGTGTGAGGTGAGCTCGTTGGCGAGAGTGACGAGGCGAGGGTCGGCCCTGGTCGAGAAAAAGGTATCCAGGGTCCCCCCCTCGTAACCCTGCAGTCCCCTCCCTCCCCCCGACCGCGCAAACCTTGCAAAATGCAGGCGGGGATCGGAGAGCTGCGCCGTACGGCACTACGAGCTCCCAGGTAGCTCAGAGGCTTGGCTTGAGAGGCACAGGATGGGTTACATTAAAAGGAAATGTTGAAAAAATGCTGCACCACGAGGGGGCGGACGTAGTAGAAAGCACTTGCTTGCAGCTTGGTGTGAGGTGCATCTTCCAAGCAGCTCCAACAAGAACCACAACGCCGTGCTTCTGGGCCCTCCTCGAACCAGAATCGGAAGCAGATTCATAATTGAATGGGAACATCACCTTGCCCGACGTAAACAGGGGTAGCAGTTACACTTGCAGGATTAATCAGAGCGGTCGAATCAGTTTTTGGCCTCCCTCGTTGCTTCTTCCTCCCTCTCTTCATTACTACCATCCCATCCCATCCCTTCTCGGCCGACAGCGGTTTATTTTCCTCGCCGTCGCTTTTCTTTCTTTTCCATCTGACACCTCTTTTATTTTCGCTGATCAGCAAAACTCTAAGTGTTCAGCAGCTCCGCAGCGGAAGCCTGTGCGCCCTCCTCGTCGATCACAGACATCGTGCTTTTGGGTCGTACCGGGCTTGTAATTCCAGGGCGTCACGTTCACACTCGTCCACTTTGCGCTTGCATATTGCTTTCTTCTTTAATTCACTTTATTTTTTTTAACCTCTTTCTCGAAAACACCCTAGTTCCAGACACACGCCATGTCCATGGACGAGAAGAACCCAAAGGACCTCGTGAGCTCGGCTGCGTCCGGCCACGATGGCTCTTCCTCCGGCTCCGTCGACGCGGCCTGGAAGTTCCTCAACGACCACCGCGAGGCCGGCGGCGACACCAGCTCGGTCGACATCAATGCGCTCCGCCGCAAGATTGACTGGCACATCGTGCCCCTCATGTTCGGATGCTACACGATGCAGTTCCTGGACAAGGTCATCCTCAACGTGCGTCTCACCCCCTTCTTCAGCTTGGACTGCTCGGGCGCTTGCTTCTGCGGTCCAGCCTATCCCCTGAGAGTAAAACAGTAATCTGATGAGTGACAACAGTACGCGGCCGTGATGGGTCTTAACAAGGACCTCAAGCTGGTCGGAAACGACTTCTCCAACATTGCCACATTCCTCTTCGTGGGTCTGTTGTGCTTCGAGATTCCAAACAGTATGTTTCCCATTGGGCCCTCCCCGGCCTCGCTTGAGGAAGAAGAAAAGCCAGGCGCTGGTCTCGTGGACGAGAGGCTTCGGAAAAGCAAAGAGGGATGCACTGACACCCACACCCCGCAGTCTACTTCCTCCAGATGGTTCCCGCCGCCAAATGGCTGGGCATCAACGTGATCCTCTGGGGCACCGCGACCGCCTGCGGTGCCGCCGCGCACAACTACACCTCCCTGCTCGTCTCACGCGTCTTCCTGGGAATCTTCGAGGCGACCATCGGCCCGTCCCTTATGCTTATCAGCTCCCAGTGGTACACCAAGTCCGAGCAGGCCCCGCGCTTCTCCTTCTGGTACCTGGGCCTCGGCCTCGGCCAGATCCTCGGCGGCGCCATCTCCTACGGCTTCCAGCACGTTGCCCCCGGCGCCGGCCTCGCGGGCTGGCGCATCATGTTCGTCGTCCTCGGCTGCGTCACCGTCACCATCGGCCTGACCACCTTCTTCTTCGTCCCGGACACCCCGATGAAGGCCCGCTGGCTGAGCGACACCGAGAAGGTCGCCCTGCTGAAGCATGTCAGTGTCAACCAGACCGGCATCGAGAGCCGCAAGTTCCGCCCCAAGCAGATCCTCGAGGCTCTGATGGATCCTCAGATGTACCTGATGACCATTGCCGTTGTCCTCGTGCGTACCACGAACCCCCTGACAGAGTTCTGGTCTTGCTAACAAGCCCGCAGCTTTCCGTCTCCAGCGGTGTCGTCACCACCTACTCTGCCACTCTTATCCGCAACCTGGGCTACGACTCCAAGCACGCCGCCCTGATGAACATGCCTTCCGGTGTCGTGAGCATCTTCTTCACGCTCCTCGTCGGATACGGTATTCGCTACCAGTCGAACCGCTGGGCCTGGATCGTCGCCTGCATCATCCCAGCGTAAGTCACAAACAAAATCGTTCGAGATGGGGGAACGGAGCGGTAGAAATAAGAAAAAACCTTGCTAATCTTGTGCTCCAGCATCATCGGTGGCGCTCTGATGTCTTTCCTCCCCGTGAGCAACCGCGCCGGCTGCCTCGCGGGCATCTACCTCGTCAACGCCGTCGTCGCCCCATTGACCGTGTTCTACGCCGTAAGTAGCCTAGCCCCCCCCCTCGTCCTTTCCACACGCGAAGTTTTGGAGTGAGACACGGCAGATGAAGAAAACGAAGAAGTGTGTCTAACGGGAAAAAATCTTCAGTGGACCGCCGCCAACTTTGGTGGCGCAACCAAGCGCGCCTTCGCCGCCGCCATCGTCAGCGGATCCTTCTCCCTCGGCAACATTATCGGCCCGCAGACCTTCCAGGCCCGCGACGCCCCCGACTACCGCCCGGCCAAGATCGCCGTCATGGGCACCCAGGCCGGCTGCGCCGTCGTCACGCTGGCCCTGTACGCCTACTACCGCTGGGAGAACAAGAGACGCGGGGCCAAGCAGCAGTCCGAGGACGCCTTCATGGCCCCCGAGGTCTGGGCCTCGATGACTGATAAGGAGAACAAGCAGTTCCGCTACAGCTACTAGACCCGGACTATCGATACCCGGAAGGTGGAAGCGCAAGCGCAGGTTCGGAACAAGCCCCGAATCACCAACAGTATTGCTTACCTTATAGAATGTATATAAAAATGTTCCAGGGCAAAGACCTCTTTTTTTACCCTCTTTCACCCCAACTTGTACATTACAACAGACATGTTAAAACCTGGTTACTGACCAATGAGACGGCGTGGGTGCCGACGAGACCGTTGAGCGTCCGTGGGCGCACGGTTTCACGAGAGGGACTTGTGTGGCGGGGTATTTGCCAACCTGCGCTGCCTGCCCTCGAACTAGATATTCCTATTTTAAACTTCCATGCCACGTAGGCTCGCCAGCGGCCCTGTAGGACTGGTTCTGAACGGGCCCGTTGTCGGCTCCGTGGAGCGGCAAAGTAAAGAAATCCAAGAAAGCGTTTCTGACTAGTTGAGTGTTGCTGCCGTGCTTGAGTTTGTTCGAACTTCGGCCCAAGTTTGGATGAGGGTTGGTGCCAACTCGGGACATGAACCCGATGGCGTTATTGATCCCCGGCTTAGGAGCCGTAGTCTGTTCGGGCCTTGCATCGTTGGGCTCGTGCCGTCATCGATCATCATCTCGTTTTCTTGTCGGGCCATATCCGTCTGTGGGAATCGCCATCAGCTCCCAAAGAGTGACTGGTCGCGACCGTTGGGTTTCTCATCTTGATCTTGCCATCGTCATTGGCGATTTGCGCAGGGCTGTTGTCAAAGCTCTTGCTGCATCTCGTTCTCGTCTGGTCCTGTTGTTGGTTCCGTCCGTCCGTTCTTTCGATGGGCGCCAACGAGTTCATTACTCATTTAAGCTTCATCGTAGGCACCGTGCCATGTCCTATTCCGGCAATTCGGGAGACGCCGCCCACATCCCGGACCAGGGGAGGGCCAGTGGATAGCCGGCGGCCGTGGGCAACTCTATTTGTCCGTCTCTAGGAGGGTCTTTAGAGCATCAGACTAACGGTCTAGAGGCCTTTAGGCAGAGCTGTAGCGCTGGCTTGGCGCTTTTTGGCGTAACGACTTATGTCCGCTTTGAGGCAATAGTGCCGCGGGTTTACAAAATTTTCCAGGCTCATGGAACCTCCCGTCGGATCTTTACAGACCTCTTTGAGTTCCAGCCGTTCTCAATTGGTTTCTATGAATACTAGTCGCTATTACACGTTTCTTTGCTAGTTTTGACCGACATTTTGCTGTGCTTAACGACGTAAGGCACGCGCATAACGTTGCTTTCCATTGGCGGCCCCAGTTTCAGTTGGCCAAGGATCTGACGAGCTCCTTGAACTGTTTCTCGGTGATGCTCTCGACACCGAGCAACTCATTGGCGGCCTTGGTGTCGGACGTAAGCTGTAGCTCCGAGTCGAAGACGAATCTCAAAACTATGTCCCCCACAACAGACATGTCAAAGACGCCCGAAACAAGCTTCTTGACGCCTCGCTCGTAGCGCTCCTTAGTGTTGACATGGACAATCTCAAGTTCGAGGTCGGGCAGGGCCTCCTTGACGAGCTGCAGGATGCGGTTTTGAGTCAGGTTGATGACCTCGATCGTGTAAATCTGATTCTTGGTCTCTTCGGGGTGCCTAAGCGCGCCCGCAACCGCGTCGCCGAATGCCTTTCGCGTGGTGAGGCCGAAGGGGATGTCGCCGCCGTCGTGGATGAAGAACTTGCGCTCGGGGATGCTCATGCCCTCCTCAAAAGTCATGATCCATTCGATCCATGGTCCTCCTATGATGGACGTGTACTCGATGCGGCCCTCCGAAGCAGCTTTCTGAAGTGTGTTGTCCACCTTGATCTTGCTCGCGGAGAGAGGGACGGAGTGGGCGGCCGGCTGCCGGTGATCTGAGCCAAACTCTGAGGGAATGAAGCGCCTTACGCCCGCAGCGATGGCGGCGTCGAGAATGCGCAGAAGTAAGGCTTCCAGATGGCCTGGCAGAGTACAGACGACGGCGTCGAAGCCTCGAAAGGCTGCGGTCAGGCTCTCTAGGGACTCGTAGTCGGCTTCAGCGGCCTTGGCGCCCGTAGGGATCTTGCCTCGTGTGTCTCGGGAGTCTCGGGTAACGACGGCAACGTCGAAGATGCCGGCGGCAACCAACTGCTGGACGATGACATGGCCGAGGTCGCCCGTTCCCTATTTTAGTTGCCACGTGCGGGCCACTGGTCAATGCTGGAGTCCGGAGGGGAAGGTAAGGGGGAGCAAGGTGAGGGGAGGGGGGACGGGGCTATGTACTTACACCGATGACGGCTATCTTTTTAAGAGTAGCCATTATTATTCTGCCGTTCGTGCGAGGTGAGGAGTAACTGGTGTCTCAGAAAGCGAAATCTTCAGCGGGATGTCTGTCTCGTCGGTGTGCCCTCCCTCTATCTACAGTGAAGGCGTTCGAGCTGTCTCTCTCTCTCTCGACTGCATATCGCGACATCTAACCCTCCGGTGGACTCTTATATCACCGGCGGCGTGCCCGGGGCTCTTCAAACTGCTATTCATAAGCTCCGTGGTGCTCAACGGCCCTCCTACCGGCTCGCCGGCGGATTGACAGCAGACTCGGCGTCCGGAGCCCCCGCCCCGGCGCCTCAGGGCCCACAAAACCGGTATCCCACTCGCTGAGTCAGCGCGTGTTAATAAGCACCGGGAGAGTGGGAGACCAATCATTAGCGAGCTTTGGCGCGTACAGCTGCCGCGGGAGGTTTAGCCCCGGCCCCACAGTTTCCCAGGGGGTCTCGGAGTCAAGCGAAGGTCCTGTCCGAACATCTCTACACACAGCACAGCGCACCAGTGCACCGGTGCTATTCTATGCACCGAGCCCCTTCTCTACCGCCAGGCCCTTTTTTTACTCATCCTTTAGTCAACTGTATAGGGAACCAACTCTCCAGTGCGATGGATCTGTTCCTTCCGTACGCTGGAGCTGCCCAGAATGCCGTTCACCTGCGACCATGACGGCTGCGGCCGCTCCTATCTACGCAAAGAGCACCTCACCCGTCACAAAAAGGAGCACGCGGCTACACCATCTTTTTGCTGCCCATCATGTGGTACAAAATTTACAAGAGGGTATGTCAATGCAATTACCACCATTGTCTTCTAGTTGTTGCTGGTTGTCGTTGTTGTTGTTGTTGTGGTGGTGGTTGTGGTTGTAGAGAAAGTGTCAAAGTGGTGCACCAGCTCGGCACCCGAGGCCATCTCGCGTTGGTCGGAAACGGACCCGAACCCGAACAACATCTAGACTAACACGCGGAAAACACCATAATAGAGATACTCTTCGTAGGCATATGGTTCTTCACGGCCCGACTGCCCCGCCAACACGCGTAGCACAAGCCTGCGTCCCGTGCCATCGCACAAAGACAAGATGCGATGGTCAGCAACCCTCCTGTTCGACGTGCAACGATAAGGGAAGATCGTGCGAGTGGCCGCAGCCGCGCGGCAAGCAACCATCGCCAGGACGAGCGGTGGGATCGTCCCCTTCTACCGGCTCTAGCATGCTGGCTGCCTGCATGGCGCCTTCGAATCCCGTCATCATGCCGGACCCCTTGACAACGGGGATGTCGCCCACCGGCTTGCTTACACAGACTATCATGCCACCGGCACCGATGACGATGACCGATACCTTCGACTTTGCACCTGGATCGATGTTGGATGAGGGGATGAGGATGCAGTTGCAGAGAGTCTACTTTGACCACTTCCATCCCCAGTGGCCGATGCTGCACAGGGAGACGTTCGAGTCCACGATGCAGCCTAAGCTGCTGATGCAGGCCGTCATCACCGTGGGACTATGGTTTGCCTCGGCACCGGGGTCACGAGATCTCGCCATCAGGTTCCACGACCACCTCCTAATAGAGGTAGGCAACAGAATCGTAAGTGTCGATAACTTCTCTTTTTGCGTGTTGGCCTTTACAAACGTACGGGCAAATTGGTTTCCACTTTAAATGCGACCCGAGTCAGTACCGTTACGCAGTACGCTAACACCAAGTCTCTACAGCTCGAACTATTAGAACAATCAAGAAGGGGCATGCTGTCCCCGCGAGTAGATTTGCTACCAATCTTCCAAGCCATGCTGATTTCAACAATCTTGGTGCCGTACCGGGCCGACAAAACGATGGAGAACGTGATGATGACGCACGCAATGCTCCTGGAGACATTCAAGGCGACGGGCCTCTACGACCAGTCGAAAATTAACGCAGCTTCGCAACTGTGCGGGAATAGTGGTTATCCTTGGGTTTTCCGGGAATCATGTCAGCGGTATGTTGAGAGCCCCCTCCTTGTTGAAAGCATCACAAGCAGAAGAGAGTGACTCCTCTGACGAGGTTCATCTGATGTTGGGACATGTCGCTCTGAAAGAAGAGGGAAACTTGTACCGAAAGTGGGCGTTGTCATTTACTTCTGGTCCAAAGCCTACAGACTACGAGATCTTTTGCTAACTCTGCTGCGAAACAGTCTTGCCGTTTTTCAGTTCAAACTACATTTGATCCTTCAAGCAGTCTTTATTACGATATACCCCGCGCTCCGAATATCCCGAAACGCAGAGCCAGCCATGCTCAGAGTCAAAGTGCCCATGCCGCTAATGATGTGGGACGGCCCAGCAGCGCAGTGGTTCGGCATGATACCGACGGACCCCGAGCTCATGGACGACCAGGGCGACGAGGAGCTTTTGATAATCAGCAGAATGTGCGATAAGGCGGTCATGATGATGGACAACAAGCCGCTGATCCCGCTCCTCTCCTGGGACCGGTGCCTGGGAATGGCCATCTGGTGCTGGTGCATGAAGCACACGGAGAGCGACAGAGAGTTCATCGAGAATATCAAGCCATTTGTATTAGAGCCGTTAAAAGGAACGGGCGTCCATTATGGCCCCAGCTAGCACCGAATAGACGGGTGACATACGCTCGAACTTGCTGCGCGCTCTGATCGTGACCCTTTGTTTTGCGGCCCGACTGCCGAAACGCGGGGCTGGGCTTGGACAGAGCCCCACGTGACAGCAGGCGTTCCCTTCAATCTGGCCTTATCATTACAGCCTTGTCTGACTTGAGACAAGGCTTGCTGTTTAGCCGAGAGACGGGGCTAAAAGAGATTTCGCCGTCGCGCTATTTCGGCTCCCGCGTCTACTAGGGGCTGTGGGCTTGGTGTGCCGGTGGGATGGCGGGATGGCGGCACAGGTTGCATATCTGGGGATCAGAACGCACTGGTGACGAAATTGATGACCAAGATGAGGGGCTGTCAACGGTTTGACCGCGGGCTGTGTGGGATGGATCTAATAGTCAAAATGAACGACAATCGCTGAATTGTTGATGAAGCTGACTTGCAGTTTGATCACGACTATTGCACACCTCGCCGGCCTATTTCCAAGTGCATTAACCACACCCTGACTTCTACGACCCTTATCTGACCCACAGTTTCAGACGGAACTTTCGTTCGACATGGCCGAGGGTATCAATTGGACCCGTGTGCTCCAACTGGTCAACCTTGCTGGAGCGGCACATCTCGTAGGTATGTTGGGCAACAACCATCGCCGTTTTCATGCCAGAGAAGAAGGTCCGAGTCTTAATTAACAACACCAGGATATCAATATGGCAGCGACAAACTCGCCATGCACAGCATCGTGCAGCTCCGAGATAAGGACCTAATCACCGAGCTATGGTTCCGAGGGTGGGACTTCGGCCGGAAGTACGGCCCCACAATGGTGACCGGCACGGCGGCCGTTTTCGGTTTCCTTGCTTGGAAAGGTGGGTTCGGCCCCTCCCCTGTCTCTTCGCCGTGCTGCCGGCACGAACCTAAATGCAGCACACACACACACGCCAAAAAGCGTAACACTATTATTTCCCATTTGGCTAACGTTTTCGTGCTATTTTTATTTTCTCCAGACGGCGCCGAAAGCCCTGCGTTTATCTACAACCTCGCCGCGGCCGTCCTCATGGGGTCCGTGGCGCCATACACCCAGTTCAGGGTGTTTCCCGTCAACGACAAGCTCCTCGCCGAACACGAACGAATTGTCAACCCCAAGAAAAATGATGGTCCCAGCGGTGGCGCCACCCTTGAGGAAGTCCGCGGATGGGCTGCCGATTGGAAGAGACTGGATATGCACAGGCAAATACTGGAGGCTTTTGCCGTTGTGGCGGGTATTATTGCAGCTTCAAAATCGTAAAGCGCTCAAATTTCTCTGGTAGCGATTTGCCACGTCGTTCAACCTGCCGAATTAGTTCTTCTGGCTGCAGAAGCAACCAATAAAGGCGCGATAGCATCATTTTGGGAAACTTTGAGCATCGGATTGCTACCTGGACGGCCACAGTGCACATACTACATAAACATTTCCTCATATCCTGAATCGTGAACTTGTTCTTGATTTCAATTCTTGTCGCTGGTCTTTGTGCTTTTTTCCTTACCCAAAATTGATAAGGGTTTCAAGTTCGTTACTGATATTAATAGCAAGATGCTCACCGTCGCTCTTCCTTGAATATCCATCAGTCGCGTGGGTGTCTTCCTGGGAGGCAAATAAGGCGCGATGCCTTGGCGCCAGTTTATCGTGCTCCCGACTTGGTGCGGGAAGGGGCCGTCGTCGCACGACACCGACGCGGTCACAAGGCCGAACCTCAACAACCTGCCCGGCGAAATTCTGATCGACATCGCCGAGTACCTCCAACCCGAAATCTTCCCGGCGAGCGACCCAGAGCGCACATATATATCAACCGATGGCATGACATGCCAGTATTACCCTTGGGCACCACACTTCCCTGCTTCATACCGTCACCACCATGACGAAATAAAGGGTTACCATAGACGACATGCCGACCGCAAAACGTTGGCCCATTTGCGCAAAGGAGGACGTCCGAAGCCGTGCCGAGACGTCATGAACTTTTCACTCACGAGCCGACGCATATTTTTCGCTCTATATGTGAGCCGCTACCATGCACCAGTCGCTGTGGGTCATAGGAATGTACGAAGCCTGCTTGACAACATTGCCAAACGGAACCGTCTTCAAGACTTCGTTTGCGAAATGACTGTCGTGTACGATATGTTCGAACAGTCAAGCTGCGAAACATGGAATTGGTTCCCGCTGCTTCGACTGAAGAACCGCATCAACGCAGACACTCTGGAGCTGAAGACGTTAAGAAGCCTGGACGTTGCCCTGGAGCCGTGGGTGAAGGAGCCAAAGCACGTCGTGGAGTGGTGCAGACTTCTACCCAAACTCCCCGCCCTGGAACGCATTTCGTTCAAACACTTCAGGGGCCTCGAACTGCATCTACCACTCTTGCCTCGAATCACCGAGGCGCACTTTTACAACTGCGCGCCCTGGAATTCAAGTTGGCGGGACAAACGACCGCAGGCAGAATCGATCTTGAAAAAGCTACCAGCTCTTCGATCGCTGGCCGCCTACAACTCACTCCACTCCTCCTGGTGTGTCAAAGATTGCAAGTCGCAATATTTAGATCCCATCGCACCTCAGCTGGAGTTCCTCGGCTGGTCGCACAAGCATGACCGCAGGTGTCTGGACAGTTTCCTCGAAGGCGAGATTCCTGTGTCTCGCCTGACGAGGGTCAAGCGTCTCAGTCTCTGCTGGTACCATTTTTTAGGCTACGTCTTGCGTACGGGGGATGGCCCAGAGCGAGATGACTTCATGCCAAGCTTGGAGACTTTCGAGCTTCACACGGTATTTAAGATGCCCTCGTGGCACGGTGGGGGCAGGCGAGGGGCTTCGTCCCCCGAATTGGCATCAGTCTTGGGCTGGATTGAAGCGCGGTGCCAGGCCGAATCTAACAGAATTCGGATCGTGGACCTTCGTGCAGTAGGTCTGATATCCAAAGGAAAGCCACCCTTGACGGATATAGGAGAGGTTCTTACTGACTATCAAAAACGGCTGCGGAGGTTAGGTGTGGAGTTGCTATTTGCCGATGACCATGTAGGCGGTTGAATATAGTGAAACCAGTCCATTCTGAGCATGTAATGAGAGATACTTCTGTCTAGGTATGCAAATAGATTCTTTCGAGGCTTAGGTGCTCAACCAGCAGCAAACGTGGGAGTTCACAACGACAGTTACGCTTTTTCGTTTTCTTTCTTCGTTTTTACTTTCTTTTCACCATGAGTCAAGCCTGCGAAGCGCGCGCTGAGGATCCCAACTCATCGTTTTTATTGGGCGCATACGCTCAGAACAACGCCCTGAACTCCTTCCGGATATCATCAAGGTACAGACGGGAAAACTTTGTCTCTGTCAGTGTGGCGCATGCGTCCAAACATGACACCGAGAGTCATAGACCACCGGACAGGTACCTTAATGAAAGAAAACAAAAAGCCTTACGATCGGGGGAGAATCTTTTTATTTTTAAAATCAACAATTCCATGCGCACTTCCTGGAATATTTGCATACCACACAACACTTCATCCATCAACAAAATGCCAAGACAAGCTGCAGCTGAGGGAGCACAGCGAAACTCGAACCTGAGCAGTTTCGAAAAGCTCCCTACGGAACTTCTGGTCGAGATCGCTAAGCACCTACAAGATGACGCCAACTTCCCACACATCGGCCCGCCGCTAAAGTACATTTCAGCAGAATCTGTCGTAGAAAAATACTGGAGTCGGGATCAACTGTCTTACAAGCCTACCGAATATGGATCAGAGCCGTCAGCCTACAAGGAATTCAAGCGACGAAATCAAGACATCCAGAACCTAACCGCAACAAGCTCACACCTCTTTTCCGCATGCGGCAAAGTGATTTATCGCACACCAGTCATTCACGGCGATGATGAAATGGTCGCAAGATTCTTCGAAAGGATCACCTCATATCCTGTTGTGCAAACGTATATTCAACATCTTTCCATCCAGACCTTTTGGTATGCGCAAGCATCCATTCACCCATACTTTAAGCCAGATCTGCTCAACAACCTGGTCAATCTGAGGTCTCTAGAGGTTCGCGACTATATGGGACTATATGAAGACAGTTTTTACAGACTTCTTTCAAGGCTACCCGGTCTAGAACGGCTGTCGTTGAATGGTTTCTTCAAGACTCAAGGGTTTCCCATCCTAAGTAATATTCGAGAAGCATATTTCAACGACTGTAAATTTCTTCCACGTGACGGAGAGCATATTTTATCAAGTCTTCCGTCTCTCAAGCTACTTTCAAACTATCACAGCTTCACCAGGATGCCTGAGAACGCTTTCCTGGGTCTTGAGAGCACGCTGGAGACCCTTGTGTGGGTTGGATACGAAACAAACTATTCGAATATGGCCCGAGCAATTTCTAGCATGAAGGTTCTCAAGCACATCAAAACCAATAATCTTCGATGGTTGCTTCCTATCGACATTCTTGGGGATACAAAATTCTTCCAATCTCAGCAAGATGTTGGAAATGTAGGACGGACACTACAGACTTTGGAGTTTGTTCCGATACTTCCTTGTTCATACTTTGGCCGGGAATCTTCACTTACGAAAGTCTTGCTTTCTCTCGAGAATCTAAGCGTCGTCCTTAATACTAACTGTCAGTCTCAATACCGGAGCCTGCGCATAGTTGACGTTCGCGCGTACACTGAAATGGAATTGGATAACAACGGAAAAGATTGGTTCCGGGTGAAGAACAATCGAAAGCATTTGGATCAAATGTTGAGCAAATTGGCAAGGAATCTCCACGTCAAGGTCATATATCTGTAAGAATGTTCGACATTCAAAGGAAATTTGTCACGACGTAAGGCCAAATTTCTGCTTAGCAATTACATTTACAGTTTGGGGACAAGATTAAAATAGCCCTTCGTGGTTCATCGTCGTTAACATGTGATATTCCCTCTCGCCGCTGTGGGCTACTCCTTGTCGCACTTGTCGACTTGCGACTTGCAGGCTGTAGACCATATCGGTAGCCTGGACAATTGGGCATGGGCTGAAAGCGTGATTAGTTTCCAGTCTGAAGTCTGACAAACGTGAGCTGACGCATCACTCAAGGCGCTGATACAACTCCTCCAAATCAATCTGCTCCAACGATGATTTGCTGCAAATACATTGATTTTGAGAATACTTCTGTTCCAGGAAACTACTTTGATGTTCAGGCATATCATTAGGTTGTCCTTCCCAATGAACTGCAACATTTGAGTTGGAGGTGGTTTATGTGCTTACGCCAAGCTCTCTGTGTGGACTCTTGCGGACGCGCGGCGTTCAATAATGCAACATGCATGCGTTAATGCACATTAAAAGTTCGGTGAAACCACAGAGCCTGCTTCTCAAGACTGTCAAAATCCACCAATTACGGACCGAAATTATAAGTATAGGCATCAAGATAGAAACTTCATTGGGCAGAAGGTTACGGGAGAAAAAGAAAGGAAAGACCATTTGCCTGCTCCCGTCTCACAAGAAAACTCTTGGAATCTCTTGGCTGACTTGCTGAAATAGGAAACTGGACGTTCTTGTCTCAGACTCGGTGAGTGGCCAAGGCCGTATTCCCTAGCGTCTTAGATTCAGTGTAGCCTTGGGCATTTTCTGTACGACTTATAACCAAGGCAGTCCGGATTTGTTCTCATTCGATAAACACCCGCGAAAAACAATTGAGCTGTCTCTCACACCACCCCGATGCCCCGAGTCAAACCTGTCACACTTTTAACATGAACGAACTATTGTGCTTCCTGTTGACCCTCGCGTCACTCCAAAATTTCGCTCTCGCCTATAGCATACCCAACTACTTCACTAAAGCGCTCGTCACACGGAGCCAGTTGGATGTCGAGCAGGTTCGACGAGAACTGGGATGTCGCGTATCCAGAACCTCCACGATCTTTGGACCCGACGATGATTCATATGTCAACGCGACTGCCAGGTGGAACCCAATTGCGGCGCCACAAATTCAAGTTGTTATCGCACCTGGAGAAGAGTCCGATGTATCCATCATCGTATGTTATACACCTTCGGGCATCGACTCCCACTATCCAGAGGCTATTGCTAAACGATTTACTAGGTCAAGTATTGCAATGAGAACAGCATCGACTTCTTGGCTGTGAACCGCGGTCACGGCTGGAGTCAATCGCTCAACACCTTCAAGGGCATTCAAATAAGTCTGGAGAACTTGCACAGTATTGATATCCAGCCTGACGGCGCATCTGCCTGGTTTGGAGGCGGTGTTTACGGTGGTAACGTCACCAAGTACTTGTGGGATCGCGGGTATGTTGCCACTACAGGAGCCTGCGACTGCGTTGGTATGATGGGCCCCGGTCTCGGAGGGGGCCATGGACGGCATGAGGGCCTCTACGGCTTGATAATCGACAACTTCATCCAACTCAATGTTGTCCTGGCTAGTGGTGAGTCCGTGAAGGTCAGCGAAACAAGCCATAGCGATCTATTCTGGGCATTGAAGGGCGCAGGACACGGCTTCGGCATCGTTACCAGCTTTGAGCTGAACATATTCCCTCGAGGCCCCGACACGTGGCACTACCACAACTACGTCTGGCGGGATGACAAACTCGAGGAGGTTTTCGAGGCCCTGAACCTCTTCCACAACAATGGGTCTACCCCTGTCAACATGACGGCCAACTTTGGAATCTTTCTGGTCAATAGAACGATAACGATCGAAGAGCCCGTCATCTTCTGGACTTTCGCCTACCGTGGGTCTGCGGAAGAAGCGGAACAACACCTAGCGCCATTCAACGCGATCGAGTCTGCTTATGACGAGTCAGACGACGGTCCCTACCCTTCCATTTCTGCGGCGCAACAAATGAACGAGGAATCCTTCTTCTGCCAAAAGGGCACTACGCGAGCCATCGCTGCAGTAGGGTTGCAAGTTTATAACCTGACCTCTGAGCGCCTCATATTCGAGGGTTTCAAAGAGCGACTTGCCGCTGGTTCAGAACTTGCTGCGAGGACCACTATAGTTCACGAAGGGTATTCCACCGCAGCTGTGCAGACCAAAAGCCCTGACGATTCCGCTTATCCCTTCCGCGACGACCATCACCTGATGCTCCCTATGGTCTTCGTCCCTCCTGGTAATCCTGCTGCGCAAGAAGCGGGACAAAAGTGGGTGGACGAAATCAAAGAGCACTGGGTGAACGGCCAGCCCGAGCGGCCTACCAATGTGTATCTCAACTACGCTAATGGGCTAGAGCCCATTGAGGAGTTATATGGCCATGAAGGCTGGAGGCTGGAGAAACTTCGTCTGCTGAAGGCGAAATACGATCCCCTCAATCGCTTTCGACATTTCAACCCTATTGCTTAGATCTCACCCAAAAGTTGATGTGGAGATAGGAGAAAAGCCTCATCCCTTTCTTCGAAAGGGAAGAGAGAGGCACTTCATAGTCACACAGCATTCATGGGAAGCCGCTATCTTATGTTCAGGGGGAGACTACATATCTCGTGGTTTCAGTTCGGGTTGAGTTAGTGATCATGAATAGTAATAAAGTGAGCCACAAGTCGGGTCCACCACCCGCACCGGAAGCGTTGCGAGTCTAAGTGTCAATTCCCAAGAAGACTCCAGTGAGTAGGCCAATGAGGAGTTGTACCGCGAGTTATAGCAACATCATATGTACAAACATTTATTCCTCTGAAGCCGGACTTAACGGTGATTCGGATCAGCCATGGCTGCGATAACGCATGCGCAGCGCTGACAACTGTGATGGATCGACTGCGAACTGAATGAAAGTAATAGAATCATTAATCCACAGCCATTCGCAACCGGCTTCGGAAATTTCAAAAGTGCCGGAGATCCGGTCCCGGCCCGCATCGCATTCACGACCCGGGCAACCGCTGACATCAAGAACCAGCCAGGCGCAGTCAATCGAAGAACAAAGCCCACGGATTCCGAGGACAGAACCCAGCAGCTTGGATCGCATGACTTAATGACTTAATATACTTGGTGATTATAGTACGAGCGTTACCCACACTTAATGCCATAATTGGCAGCTTTGCAGATCTCAATAGGCAAGTTTCGAAAATAGAGTTTACAGACTGGGGAACCATCAACTTCGACACGCGCTGGATCTGACTCGCCGTGTCGCACGATCAGCCCGCCCGAATTTTTCGAAGGAGACCAATACGCGTTTACAGCCTTAAGTGAAGCATTATGAACTGTTGGTCAGGAGTCGACTATATAAGTCTAGTTGATCCGGCTCTTCCGCAACTCTAGCAACTCAAGCTTTTGTGCCATCTAAACGTTTGAACTTTCAGCCCGAAAACAAACTCTACCATATTGTAAGTCCTCCCGAGGCAGTTCTTGGCATGGAAGTGCCTGCTTCTTCGACACAATCACTAACAAGCACTGCTTCCAGCAATCAACCCTCTCCCTCAACTTTTCAGTACCGACAGTCAACATGAAGGCCTCCGCCATCTTCACCGCCATCACCTTCCTCGCGGCCGGTGTCATCGCCGCTCCTTCTGCCGAGGGCGACGCTCTGGTCAAGAGAGCCGATACCTGCTTCGACTGCCAGTTCAACTCCTTCGTTTCCGGCCGCTGCAAGGGCGCTTGCACTGGCGCTGAGGAGCCCTGGGGCACCGGCGGCCAGAACTGCAAGCACTGCATTGCCGGCTGCCCTGCGACCACCGCCAGCGACAAGGCCGGCACCTCTGCTGGCTACCCTTGCTAGATACAGTTGGAGAAAGCCAATGGGAGAGGAGTGGTTGCGCGTCAAGCAAGAGATGGGGAAAGGGACAGATGACAGCTGGTCGATATTTGGAACATTGAAGCATCTCGAGATACCAAAAGAGCAATAAGCGTTGAATGCATCGTATACCAACTTTGAGTTTAACTCCTTCTATATCATCTGGACTTCTCCGTTCCATGCACAAGCGACAAGCGTGTCAAGCTAATTTGCAGACGGGTTTCTTCGACCCAGCGAAAATTCTGCATGGACTCAACTTCAAATCTGTACGTTGTGTGGACTCAGTTGCTTTCAATTTTTCAACTGCTCAGCCAGTTCAGGGTTCATCTGGTGGGTAGCTCCGGAAGTCAGAGCAATGTTCCCGCCAGCGTTCAGACGGAGATTAGCGCCTGATTGGCCAAAGAAGAATCATACGAGCTGACGGAAACCTTCGTGGGATGCCCGATCAAAGCCTTGCGTACTGTGGGGATGTGGGATGCCTTCAAACACATACCAAGGATACAAGGCTTATGAGAAAGGGAGTAGTTGAGACGTGTGCTGGTTGGTGGACAAAAACGCCGCCACCCTGGTCTTGGCTGAATGCAACTTTTCTATCTTTAGTGCCAACATTACATTAAAGATGGTTCGCTGCCAGTGCGTTTAGAAAGATGGCTCTCGGCTTAATAGGTTGATTCATTGCAAACTTTCTTCACTACCTTCTCACGAATAAACCTTAGAGGTGGTATTGCTCGAGGTTTATGAGAGTCAGGAGGCAAGTTCAAAAAGCAGACTGTCTCGTGGCTCGTCTGACTTGGATAGGGCCCAACAACTATTCGAAAAGAAGGAGCCTTATCCCGAGGATTTAACGTAGAATTAATCAAGAAGTGATTACTTCAGAGAAATCATCTGTTATAGAAATGTGGAGTAAAGTCTTCATTGTCTATACACTACTCTCACCCACCGCTCACCCACCGCTGCTCATGCCGCCTTGGCCTTGCCTGCGGAACGGAACCAGTGCATGTACTTTTCACATGCTGCCTGCATATCTTTCGTGCCGGCCTCGATAGTAGCAGTAATCGGGCGGCCGCGAGCTTTCTCTTGTGCCGGCGCATAGTGGTTGTTGATACCCTTGTTGATGTTAATCTTCACCACTCCCCTCTCGATGCAGCGGTTGAAAAGGTCCTCGTCAAAGGGGTCGCAGCCATGCAGAATCAGCCGTACGCGGTCTCCAACGCCCTTGTTAACATTCTCAAGCCGATCAAACTCCAACTTGATCCCTCTAGGCCCATACTCGCCATGCACGTTCCCAAACGCGGGCGCAAGCATCTCGATGCCCGTCGCCACAAACTCCTCCGCCTGCTCCGGCGTCGTCAGCACGCCCTCTAGATCCACCGTCTCCGCCACGCCATCCTCGCCGCCCTCAATCCGCCCGGGCTCCGCCTCCGTCGCGATACCCCGCGCGTGGCAGTAGTCCACCAGCTCGCGCGTCAGCGCGAGGTTCTCCTCCTTCTCGTAGTGGCTCATGTCGACCATGATGCTGTCGAAGCCGTCGGGGATATCCGCGGCCTGGCGGACGAGCTCCGGGGTTTGGCAGTGGTCGAGGTGCAGCGATACCGGCACGGAAGCGCTGTGGCACAGTTCTGCGGCGGCACGGACGAGGGCGCTGCCGGCGTATTGCATCGCCCAGGGGAACAGCTGGACCACGGCCGGGGATGATGTTGCCTCGGCGGCTCTGACGGAGGCGACGACGGCCTCGAGGTTGTAGCAGCAGAAGCCTGCGACCGCGTAGCCGCCCTTATGGGCGTCGTTGACGATTTGCATCGTGCGGTTCTGGGAGAGGGGTGGGCGCGGCATTGTGGGGTTTGTTGATGGTATTCTGAAGACGGAAGATGAGTTTGTGAGTCGTTGTGAGAGTGCAATGCAGATAGAGAGGAAATTGACTGTGTAGCAAAACTATCTCTAACTTCGAAGCGAGTTTTCAACAACACTCAGTTGAGTAGTAAACATGAGGTCATTTGAGGACATTCCAAAATCGCGGACTTCGTCCCGAGGGGTAATGCCGGATTGCGGGGGATCTTGAATTTAGGCGGAAATGAACCGATTTTCCGCGCGGGGCCGCAGGGACGGATGGGATTCGGAGCTCCAGTCGGTTCGGCAGAATGACATGTTACCCCGAGGGACGGATTGTTTACCGAACCAAAGAGAGGGTCTTGTCCGATTTCGCCTTATCATCATGAGATTCTCTCTCCTCTCGCTTCGCTTGTTTCATTTTCATGCACGACGAAGTTGCTTCCTAGGTCCCATTCGAGTCTGATCTCTTCTTTGCATCTCCAAGATAACTTCAGCGACGTCGTTTGACCAGCGCATATCGTGAATCACACTCCGCGATGGGATCCACAAAGCCGTCAACGGCCTTCATTGGCCTCGGAGCCATGGGCTTCGGTATGGCCAACAACCTCATCCGCGAAGGTTACCCTGTTACAGGTTTCGACGTGTGGGCACCGACGCTGGAGAAGTTCAAGCAGGCAGGAGGTCTCACGGCGACCAGTCCAGCGGAAGCTGTTGCAGGGAAGCAGTTCTGTGTTTGCATGGTTGCGACGGCAGAGCAAGCACAGAGCATCATCTTCGAAGGCGATGCCGCGTTGGTGAAGGCCCTCCCACAAGAAGCCGTCCTGCTTCTGTGCTCAACAGTGCCTTGCGGATATGTGCAAGGTCTGGAGAAGGAGCTGGTCGAGAAGGGTCGCGGCGACATCTTCCTCGTCGACAATCCTGTATCGGGAGGCGCTGCCAGGGCAGCAGCGGGCACGCTCTCGATAATGGCTGGCGGCTCAGAAGAGTCCATCAGCAGAGGCCTACATCTCCTCCAGGCCATGTCGGACCCCGAGAAGCTGTACATCGTCAAGGGCGGGATCGGGGCAGGAAGCAACATGAAAATGTGCCACCAGGTCCTCGCCGCCAACCAGATTCTCTCCGCGAGCGAGGCGATGGGTTTCGCGAGCCATCTGGGTCTCGACCTTCCAAGCACCGGCGAGCACATCGTCAAGTCGGAGGGATGGAGCTGGATGCACGAGAACCGACTGCCGCGAATCCTCGACCCCGAGTTCAAACCCATTGCGAGTGCCGTCACGATCATCCTCAAGGACACGAGCATCATCACCTCAGAAGCGCGACGAGCTGGATTCCCGACACCGATGACGAGTACCGCAGAGCAAGCTTATTTCACGGCACTGGGAAGAGGATGGGGTCCGGACGACGATGCTGCATTGCTTCGCTTGTATATCGAGGGCAAGGGGAAGATCGGACCCGTCAAGCCGACTGTGAAGACAGAAGAGGCCAAGCTGAAGCTCGTCGTCAACCTCCTCCGTGGAATCCACCTCTGCGCAGCAGCTGAGGCCCTCGCATTCGCGCACTTCGTCGGCTTGGACCTGGAGCAGGTCTTTGAGCTGTGCACCAACGCAGCCGGCGGAAGCAAGATGCTCTCGACCGAAGGCAGACACATTCTAGACGCGTTCAAGAACGGTAGCGCCGGCCAGGGCTGGGCTGCTTCAGAGGGCCAAGCCGCGCTGCAGACAGTAGCGCAAGAGCTGCAGGAAGCCGTCGACGAAGCGCAACGGCTGAAGCTGCCTCTGTTCCTGGGCGCGGAGGCGCTCAACCTGATCCGCATCAGGCTGCAGAGCGCCGGAGAAAAGGCCGGCAGTTTGGCGCTGGGGTCTGTCGTCAGTGGTTGGACCGCATGAGAATGGTGCAGCATGAGCCGCGACCGGAGTTTTAGACGCAGCGTTATGTCGTGTGACGTAGACTTGCCCCATAATTCGGATAATTCTCCTCACTTCGCGTGTGCTTGAAGATTTCGTGTTCGGTGACTGATGCAGCGAGATACGTGGAGTGGCTACCTCGCGGCGGAGCTCCTCTGCGGATGCGGAAAACGGTTATCCGCAGACATCCGAGTTTAGTCATCCGGGCTACTCCGGTGCCTCGGACGGTGTTCCGGGACCCACAGGCCCGAGATCGGCGGGAAGCCGGGCTCACCGGGCCCGAACTGGGCAGGAGCAACTGCGAGACTCATTTCACTGGTCAGTGAAACCTGTTTCTAGGCGTGTTGAGCTCGTGGTTAGACTCATGATCTAGATTTGTCGTTTCTATTCTCTACCAAAATAATTACATGAATTCGTTTAGCGTTGCGGCCCAGCTCAGCCTATCATCGGACCGGCAGCTCAGTTCCGTTCGTGCCGTTGGCGTGACCATTGACACCGTTGGTAGCACCCTGTCCCAGAACCAAGCATCCCTCAAAGTACTTCTGCAACTGGTCAAAGTCCTCCAGCTCACCAACCCACGCAACGTACTGGTCAGGGCGGACAGCGACAACGCAGCCCCTCTGCTTGTCGACGCCGTAGTTCTTGTACGCATCGCCAAAGCCCTCGTGGTAGCTCTCGTCATCCACGTAGACCTTGTTGTAGTCCCAGCCGAAGTGGGGGTCCAGAGGGTGCAGGATGTCGGGGAAGTCGCGGAGCAGCTCCGTCTCGGTGCGCTTCGCGGAGTGGATGGTGAGGACCTCGATGACGCTGTCGATGGGGGCACCGGCGGGCGTCGCCTTGCGCAGGAAGTTCTCGGGCGCGTCCAGCGCGGCGGCGAACTTGTCGACGCGGGCCTTCTGCGCGGCGTCGAGGATGTTGCCGGCGAAGAGGACGACGCGGAAGCGGCCGTCCGCCTTGAGACGCTCCTGGAAGTGCCACGGGCGCGCGCAGGCCTGGTTGAGGACCTTGAAGCTGTTGAAACGCATACCGACGGGCAGGCCAGAGGCGAGAGCCTGCTTCTTCTCGAACTCCTCGGTGGTAACAGCGACGGCAGTGGCCTCGACGGCCTTGCTGCCATCACCCTGCTCCAACGCATCACCGGCCTTGATCACGAGGTTGCTGGGTCCGTAGTTGACCGAAAGACCCGAGGCAAACATGTTGCCCTTGAGGAAGGCGTCCTTAAAGACCTCCATGCTGACACCCTCGGCGTCCATGACGTCCTTGGCGGGGCGGCCGGAGAAGAGACGGGAGAAGCGGTGGTCGAACTCGATCAGGTCCTGGGCAACACGGCGACGCTCGCTCTGGTACGTGCTGAGAATGCTGCGCTTGGCGATACCCTTGGCAGCCAGGGCAACCTTCCAGCCGAGGTTGTAAGTGTCCTGCATGGAGACGTTCATGCCCTGGCCGGCCTTGGGGGAGTGAGTGTGGACGGCATCACCGGCGAGGAAGACGCGGCTGTGAGCGTCAAAGGTGGTGCCGACACGCTGGCCAATCTACGGGACGGGCATTAGTCGACATCTGAACTGACGCCTCGGCATCGAACGAAGACATACCTGGTAAGCAGTCCACCAGTCGCAGTACTCGTACTCGATCTTGTACGGGCTGAGAATTTTCTGAGCAGCTCCAAAGATGATTTCAGGGGTAATCTTGGAGCGGTCGGCTCTTCCAGAGACGTCGGTGCTGATCTCCTTCAATTGGATGTACAGGCGGACCAGCTTGTTCTCTCTAGGAATAACCATCAAACTGCCGTTCTCCGCAGAGTGAATGGCGCATCGCATACGAATATCAGCTACCATCCCACATTAGCGCTCATGTAAGACCCACGTCACACCAGGACAAGCGTCACTCACGGAAGTCGGTGATGGGGATGATGTCCATGACACCCCAGATGAAATCCGTCGCCTCGCCGTCAAGCTCGAAGCCCAGCTGCCTGCGCGTCCAGCTGCGCGCACCGTCGCAGCCGATGACGTACTTGGCGTGCACGATCTCGCTGTCGCCGGCGCGGGCCTTGCTCTTGCGGATGAGGTCGTCCTCGTCGTCGTTCTGGACGAGGTTGCTGCGGAAGAGGCCGTCGGTGACCTTGCTCGCGTTGGCGGCCTGCGGCGGCGTGGACTCCTCCTCGTTGAGCTGGCGGAGCTTGACGGTCACGGGGTAGGCGGCGTCGTCGTCGACCTTGGACTCGTCGATCGTAAGGGACTCGGGGAGCACGCCGCGCTCGACCTCGATGGCGCCCTTGGAGTGCTTCTTGATGTTCTCGAGGAAGAAGCGCTCGATGCGGCCCTGGTGGAGGACGATCTGCTGGAAGCGGGAGAGGCCGACGATGGTGTCGGGGATTCTGTCGCTGCGGCGGATGATGCCGTCGTTGCCGGGGTTCTATCATGGAAATGAGCATGTTGCATCAATAGCTGCCAAGAGTGATGAGATGACTACGCACCCACATGCAGATCTGTGTGAATGAGTTAGCGAGACAAGGCTTCATCCAATACCATAGGCATCTCATACCTCAATCATGTGGTTGGCCTCCTTCCACGCGCGGTCCGCGAAGCCGAGGGAGTCAAAGATCTCCAGACTGCGACATTGCAGGCCGTCGGCCTGGCCGCAGAAGATCTTGGTGTTTCTCTTGTCGACGATGCGGGCCTTGACGCCGCAGTGCGCCATCCACGCGGCAGCCATCAACCTATCCGGCGCCTCATCGTTAGCTTCCACGTCACCACCGTCGAAAAGAAAGCATGGCCGCCACCAAGCGCGACGGCGTGAGACTAGACTTACCCCGCAGGGCCGGCGCCAATGATGAGCCTGTGATGATGGCAATAAGATCAGTAAACGGGCTCTCATGAAACGTGCTTGCTGTTTCCAGTCTGGGGGAGGGGAAAATATGACAACTTACACGTCGACATTGCTCTCGGGAACCTGTGCGCTCGCCATTTCGTCAAAGGTGCCTTCGTCCGGAAAGCGTGCTCGGGCGTCTGTAAAGCCGGTTGGCGATGTCAGGGGAAGAGGATTAGAGTTTGGGGTGGGAGGATGTCAAAAGAGAGCAAGGGAAACGGAGAGAGCTGTGCGTGCGAACGTTCAGGGTCGGCGAGAAGTCAAAGGAAACAAACAAGTTCGCGCAACAAGCTATCAAAAGTTGCGAGGGGAGGGAGGGCATACGAGCATCTTGACTCGTTCCTCGATAGCACCTTGGGCCTGCGCGTCTTGGCCTGGTGTCCACACAACGTTCGATGAGGACGCTTTCGCAATGGGACGGGGACACACATGCGGGTTGGTTGGGCTGGTTGCGCCGATGGATGGATGGATTCAGGGTGGGATGGCCGCCGACCTGCGTCTACCTGAGTGTCGAGACTGCGGGGTGTTGGACACGACCCAGGACCCTACCCTACCGGCCCTGGGCTCTCTCTCTTCCCCGGTGGAGAATGGTGACCATCCGTCCAGCGTCCGGGAGCGTCCCGCCGACAAGGGCCCGGTTCATGGGCCATCGTTGATCTGTACCACTTTTGGACGCACTCGGGGAGGGACCATCACCGAAATGGAAAGGCAGGTTGCTTGTCTGTGCGCCCGTTGTCCGTTGATATGGGGCGCCGTTGGATGTTCAGTTCAAACGGCGCGCCGTTGGGCGTGGGGGTGTCTTGGTCTTGGATTCTGAGCGGACGAGGGCCGAAATGATCGTTCAAGCCCAACTTCATCCCTTGAGCTTGTTGTTTATGTTATCACATTGATGCCCGGAAGAGTCTGCCCCCGTGGAAGCGAAGTCTGGGTGATGGGCTGCCGGCATGAGCACACAGCATCTGGTTGGAGAGAGAAGCACGGCACTAAAGAGACGGGGAAGCACGGGGGCCCAAGCCCGGCATTTCCGGGTTTTGTTGCTTGATTGATATCTGACAGTAGTACGCCACCGACACACTGGTTACTGGTATGCTTTCTTTTTCTTCAACAACCACACTGCAGTCTCTAAAAAGAGTTGCCGAATCCGCCATAGTGTTTGTGTAAGCGAGGTCTGCGAGCTTCTCGGCGTATCAATCAACTTGGCACTTCAGGACTGGCCCCTTGTTGACGACCAGACAGAGCAAGTGATTCGCAATTTCTCCCACCCTCCCGGGCGTTCTTAAACCGGGGCCATTGCGAACCGTAATTTGTGGACAACGGTGCGATTTCTCTGAGGATCCCACCGGCGGCAGTTACGCTCAACAAGGCGGTTGCAACGGTACAGATTGCAGAATGGTCAGTTGACGTGGCACTAGGAACGACAAGCTTATGAACTGAAGACTTTCGACCTCGATGCCCGCAGCTTCCCTTCTCCTCCTCCGCCCGCAAGGGACGATGGATCAATGCTGCAACGGCGCCCCATTACGATAGAGACCTAATTGCGCAAGTATATGCCGTCCCAGAGTCTCATTCGCCGACAGAGCTGTTGTTGTCTCCTCAATAACTGGAGTAACCCCCAGGCCCTTGCACCATCCCCCCCTGGGCAGACATTTTCCACTGTGGAGGACGGACGAGCCCCCGGGCAGAAATCATCTGCAGCAGGTCCTGCGCCCTCCTGCGCGCCTTGGGGGTTTTGCCTGACGGTTCCACCAAGATACTACCTGTTGGAGCACCTCAGCGATTCATTTTCGTTATTGGAACTGAACCTGACTCGAGTCACATGTAAAATCCGACCGGAGATGTTTTTGCGAAGGGGAAAATATCCGAACGCGCAATGAAGGTCGTAGACGTCTCTAGACTGTTCACATATGTTTCTCTCGACATTATTATGATGCGATGATATAGTACATCTGAAGGAACCGTAACCTTGATGCTACATACACCGCGATGGATTGATATGCTGCACTCGAATGTCCCAGTGGCTGGGGTCGTGTTTTGTTTTTTGGCGAGGAATCCTGTGCAGCGGTACCGGTACTGCCAAGGTTGACATTCCTACGGTTCCATTGGGCTGCTGCATCAGAGAAATGACAGAAGCGACGCCGACCCAGTCTTCTCTGGCCGCAGCCCGAGGGAAGGCCAAGCGCTCGACGCGGTTCGGCGGCTCATCATTCATGTCGTGATAACATGTCGTTTCATGCAAAGCAGCAGGGGAAAAGAAGCCAGGGGAGCCGCATTGGGTGTGGTAGAGGTTGCCGGTCCAGCCACCGGGGTTGAAGATACCAGTAATATGTAGCTCGATGACATGCTGCAGGTGCCTCCCCCCCAACGGCTCGGTCCTAAACATGCACTCTGACAGGAGCTAGCAGATTACTCAACACCCAATCGCAATTTGTCGACGTTGATATATCACGGTGGCGTTGCGCCACAAGTCGCACCTTTCGTTTCCAGAGAGAGTCCAGATCTTTGCAATGCTTTTTCTTCGGCCCAGATCAACTCGATTCCTCAAAGGGCCCCGTCCTCCGGTTCCCCGAGGTAAACCTTCGATCGGACGGTTTGGTCCTCATCGTGTAGTATTAGTGTGGACTTGTCGATGGGTCTGATTCCTACCGTTGCTATCGAAAGCGGAGTTGAGGACCCCCCTTGCCCTTGGGAACCGCAGACGGAAGTGCCGCTCCTGGGCCCTTGATCCCAAGCCCTTTGAGTCGAGCGTAACGGGCTCGCATCTTCTCGTAATACCCTGCACCTTCATTTGCGATCGGCACCTCACGGCCCTTAACGTCGTGAACGTTTTGGGAACACTGAACCAGGAGAGCCGGGTTCAGGGACAAGCACAAGGCTGGTAAAGGGATGGAAACAGTGACGAATGAACGATTCAGGCGCCTTGTCGCAACGAAACCTGGTTGAGTCCTTTTCGCCTCAAGCTTTTTTACCTCCTCTTCTCTTGTTGACGGTGCTTATTATTTACTATTTTGTCGTCCGCCCCCGATCTATCTCAACTTTCTTTCGGTTTAGCCGCGGGGACCCAACTTTCCCAACATCTTGTTTGTCCATCACCCCCTTCCCCCTCATCCGATACGTTGCTGGTGCGCGGGCCGAAGCTGGCAAGGGAACAGCAAACATGTCTGCGGAAGCTGCGAACGCGTTCATCCGAGAGGTCTGGGGCCTGCAAGGTGCCGCGTACCTTGTTGTTGGGCTTCGGTACTACAGCCGGCTCTCGACTCTGGGATGGAGGAAGTTTGCGTGGGATGACTTCCTGATGGGAGTGGCAGTTGTGAGTTGACACCTGATCCTTCTGACTTATCGCATGACTAATGTTGCGCTTGCAGTTGGTATATACCGCGGAGTCCGTTGCGGCATATTTTGTTGTTGCATATTGGAAAGGAGTTGCCAACAATGGCATGACAGATGAAGAGCGAGCCGCGCTAAGTCCAACGTCGGAAGAGTACATGTTACGAGTAAACGGCTCAAAGACACACGTCATTGGACTGTTGCTATACACAACTCTGCTGTGGCTGTTGAAAGGATGCTGGGTTATCTACTACTCCCGTCTGACGTGAGCACCGCCGGCCGAACACTTTGCAACTCCAAGCTAATCTCAACTTTAGTGACGGCGTGCACAAGATGAAGCGCATCATCTTCTGGGCCTATATCATCATGCCTGTTACCTATGTTTCCTGTCTGCTTGTCGCTTTCTTCAAGTGCATCCCCTTCGATCATCAATGGCAGATCAATCCCAATCCTGGCAGTAAGTTGAACAACTCATGCGACAACCTGCGTTGACTAACCGTCAACAGACCAGTGCCTTCCAGCTATCTCTTTTATCCAAACAATCTTCGTTATGGCTATGAACACGGCTACCGATTTTTACCTCATGGCGATCCCTCTTCCTATGGTCTGGAAGTCCCACCTGCCGTGGAGGAAGAAGGTCACCTTGTTGATCATGTTCAGCGGTGGTTTCCTCGAAATGGCCTTCGGCATCCTACGCTGCGTCTCCATCCTCACCGCCGGCGAAACAGACAGTGCGCAGTCGGGCTACTGGTCCGTCAGAGAGTCTTTCGTGTCCGTCGTGTTGACCAACATGCCGATGGTGTATCCCCTCTTCAAGAGCGTCATCGACAAGAGTCGCAACGCAAGCACCAACAAGAGCGGCGCCATGGGTGACAGCCAGGGCTACAGACTGGGCAGCTACCCTGGAAAGAAAGGGCCGTCCAGCCATCCCCTTTCCATCCCGGACGAGACAAAGTGGGGGTCGAAGGAGCATATTGTTGCCAACTCGGCCGAGAAGGGGGCTAGTTCGGGAGGCGAAGAAGCCTCTATTGATTCGGGCTCGGGCAAGCAGCCATCCAGCCCCTATCTGCCTCATACCGACGCCGAGGTGGCGGCGGATAGCGGAAACAACGCTATGAGGTCGAGGAAGCACGAGCAGAACAAGATCGTGGTTACTACGGAGTACAAGATCTCAAGGGCGACCCCTGAGCCGCACATGTTTCACATGCCTCACAGGTCTTCACGGCAGGATTTCCACTAGGATGGGTTTAACGGTTGGAGGCAACAACATTATGAGATGTTTACCAGTAGGCAGGGACTAAAAGGATGCGAATACCCAGGATGGCTATCGGAGGGAAAAGTGCGGGCGCTTCGGAATGTTCTGTATACCTATTCAAAAACACATGTAATTTAGGAAACGATTGAATGTACAAGCTAATTACTACCCACTATCCAGAGGATCCGTCACCGTGAACCGTGAGCCAGCCCGCACCGATCCGGAAAGATCTCGTCTATCATGGTCCGATAAACAGCATCAAGCTTCCCTGAGCACAGGCACAATTGGCAAGATTGACGCTGAAGGATTGCGCACCTGCAGCTAATTTCGGCAACCCAAGAAAATCATCCTCTGCAACGGTCCAAATGCCGTAGAGCCGCGCATTTTGAAACGGGTTCCCTCGTCGATCCGTGATCCACCCCTCCGTCCGGGATCCATTTTGACAGTCCAGCACGGACTGGGATCGTGGTGTCCCTTCGAAGACCAAACCCCTGTACTTTCCCTGCATCCAGCTGACTCGGGCTCACCTTGTTCTCTCTGGTCACTTGTCGTCTCACGGATGATTCCCGTTCCCTTCCCCGAAGTAAGCACTCTATTCGCTCTCGACAGGGCGTCAGGGTGTCATAGCGGCGGGTCCAATTCTGACAATCGAATGATTAAGCGTTTTGCGCGGCGACCAACCCGAGAGAGCTCGCCGAGACTTCGTGTCTTGTCGATTGGAGCCCAGGTCAGGATGTCATGGACGAACGGAGAACTGTGTGACCGTACATAGCACCGTTGACGATTGGAAGGGCAAATGTCTTTTTGGAAATGCCTGCTGGCGCATCAATTGTAAGTAGCCATATATTTTGTGCAAGTAAGTTGTGTATGACAAAAGTGCACAAGTTCACCACGAAAAGCGTGGATCAATGAGTTGGCTTTAGCTTGTCGCATGCCCATGCTACCTGACTGAGGCAACACGATAGCCCATCTCTGGGGAGAAATACGGGTAGAGTACCCAGATCATACGACATTGATGGACATGATTCACCTTCAGTTACACCTCGTCAATTTCTCATGTTCGCTTATGGCGGTAATGTGACAATCAGCCAAACGTTTTCTAATTTGCGCTTAGTGTCTAGGTACTCGACACAGTAGCACACAGGTCGATGGTTGTGAGAATGGTAATCCTTCATCATTTCGAGTCCACAGGATAAAACGCTCTTTAAATACATAGCCCGACTAGGCCTCAAATGTGCTTCCTGGCAACACAGTGATAGCGGGGGTCTTCCAAATGTCCCAGTCCTCAGCGACCTCGCGTACACCAAAAGGCCGCAGGGCCGCGATCCGGAAACTTGTACGGTCAGCCTCTTATATCCAGATGCTAAGTAAGTAGCGGGACTCACGTGTATGATCCAGGCAGCACCTGAGATCCATTGGCGTATCTTCCAAGCCAGTAGTAAATACCATTTCGGCCTCCTGGTTGAGTATACAGGGGGAACGAGAAGATGTCATCTTCGCTATCTTCGCCGGGAATGAACCAGGAAGAGCTTGCGGTCCCGTTCCAGCTGGTGGCTGAGCCTACGAAGCCCTTCTCACCAACAACGGGAGGATATGACCATTCCGCTTCGGAGTAGTTGCCGTGGAAAATCTGTATGACGATAATCAGTTTGGGGGATCTCGTGAAGTTTCAAGACTCTTGTATGACTCACGTCCCAACGGAGTTCCTCAGTACCCCAGATGAGGCGCGTGGTGAGCTTGGGGAAGTCCTGTTGCTCTCGTGTAAGGTTGAATGTGAAGCTGTCGATTGTCAGCTCTGCTTTGAAAGTCATTATTGTGACTTGTCTTACTTGGACTTTTGGTCAAGTCTGATGCTGTTAACTCCTGAAACCAAGTTTGGAAGGCTCCAGCCGTAGGCCCAGACGTTCTCGATGGTCTGTCTCAAGTCGGTGGCGACACCTGTCGAGCCGTCAGTCAAACGCCTTCTATGAGATTCGGGGATGATTACCAAAATACGGGACACCAAGTTCCTCGCCATTGCTTCCACTTGCGAGCACCTTTCCGCTGTAGACTGGAAGCTTGGTAGCATTGACACCTTCGGGTGCCTTGAAAGTAAACCTGTCCACCTTATAAGTCATCTACGAGAAATGAATCGCATCGCGGAAACTCACTCCACAGTCTTTGTCTCTCCCGGTCCAACAGCAACCTCGGCAGGCAAGGCAACGTCAGGCGTCATTTTGACGGGGTTGACCTCCGGATATAGTGGAATTGCTGGAATAAAAGTCTGTTGCTGACCAGGGACTGAAGGCTCATAGGACTCGTAGCCACCCGCGTCCTGAAGCGAGAACTTGTAGGTGACCGATTCCGAGCCTTGGTTCGTGATATCGACAGAGTGCGTACCGGTGAAGTGGACAGTGTCGTTCAACTCAAACTTGCGGCCGTCAAAGCTAAGCTCAGTTGTGTAGCCCAAAACTCTCTCGGCGTCAACAAGGCCGCCTCCAACCTGGGTAGTTGGGGCCCAGAAACCGTAGTCAGTGACGCTGGTAGCCCAGTCCGCCCAGGGGACGGCGCGGGCAGTGGTAGTGATGCGAGCAATGAGGCGCTTCGCCCATTCGGGGTCGTCTTTATGCGCTGACCTTCCGCCAAACTGACCAACCCACAAAGCAGCAATCCCGGACAAGTAAGGCGTTGCCATGCTAGTGCCACTGAGCACGCGGTACTCATTTGTTGAGTACGTACTGAGAATCTTGGTGCCCGGACCGGACACATCGGGTTTGAGAGCAAGATCATAGGTACTACCCCAGGAGGAGTACAGAGCGGGCCGTCCACCGCCAGCGTTCCGGATGCCGACATAGTGAGCTGTGTCAATATTGAAAGAAGCCGTCACGTTGCCGCCGGCTAGGATGGTGGAAACGATAGCCTCGCCGGCGCTACCCTCGATGGCCCCAGTGAGACCAACGCGGTTCGAACTGACAGGGCTCTGGTAGATGTCCAGGTTGTTGTAGAAGAGAATGTACTGCGCGCCAAAGGCAGCCACATTGGTATGCTTGGTCGACACGGTGCAACCGCCAAGTCTCACCAGAACTACAGTTTCGTTCAATTGAGGGGTATCCGCGGGCAAAGGCTGGCAGGCATCGTTCTCAACGGAAGCGTTCAAGGTGATCGGCTTGATCGGCCAATCGATGATGGTATCCGGGAAGAACCCTGAGCCCGGGACGTAAGCGACTTCGGTATTATTGGAGTTTCCATCGAGGTTGAAGTTGGCGGAAAAGGCCTGCGCGGGGAAAACACCAGGATCGCTTGAGGCAACTGTCAAGACATGCTTTCCTGACGCGCCGTTGGCCATAGAGAAGGGGCCATCCTGTCCTGAGTTGCCGGCAGCGAAAACGACGACGACGCCATTATCAACAATCCTGGAAGCTACCACTGCGAGGGCATTGTTGGTGAAGCCGCTGCCTTCGCCGACGCTGGCGCTGATGATGTCTGCCTGAAAGAGCTGTTAGCTACGATCCAAACAACACATTGACTATAATATTCAACGTACCCCTGAGTCGAAAGCCTTCAAGAAGCCTTCAATGACAGTCTCCTCATTCGAGTAGCCGCTGCTGCCAAAGACTTTGAATGAGAGAAGCTTGGACTTGGGTGCAACCCCGACGAATCTTGGCAAGTTAGTTTAAATTTTAGCATAACTCTAGGCGAAGACTCAACTGATCACTTTGTCCCGCGATGATGCCGGCCACGTGCGTGCCGTGTCCGTATCTGTCCATGGGATCGTTGTCGGGCTGTGCGGGCGCGTCAGGCCACGCTGCCAACTCTAAATCAGCGCCATTCACACAAACCCACCGGCCCCGAGGGGTTATCACGTACCATCACCGACAAGATCGTAACCACCGATCACCGTGTAGTTATCGCCGAGGCCTCCTCCGAGCTGGTAGAAGAATTATAAATCAGCTCAAGTCATGCCGGGAACAGCGGCAAGTCTACTACTCACTGCCGGGTGGGTGTACTGGACACCGCTGTCAACGATTGCGACAACGGCGCCTTCGCCCAGGATTCCGTCCTCATGTAGGTTCTGAACGCCAGTGAGGCCGTGGACCGAGTAGTTCACCGCAGCCGCATCGTCGCTGAATGACTCGCCTTCCACGGTCGGGAGCAGCTGCAACATCTGAGACTTGTAGACAGAAGCGACAACAGGCTCGTCATCGGACCCATCAAGCGAGCTCTGGATAGACTCGGCCGTGCAGCTGTGGTCGCACTCGACGGCGATTCCGGGGAAGATGTCTGAGTCAAACTGCTTCACGACTCGAAGCCCGGGCAGCCCAGATGAAGCCTTGGAAGCCACGCGCGATCCGTGTGCGCGTGACTTCAGCTCGACGATGTATCTCTTGGGCGTCGCATCGCTAGCAGCGCTCTCGTTGAGTGAACGAGGCGCGAATTGATGCAGCGCCTGAGCCGTGCTGAATAGCGCCGCGAGGAGGGCTGCTTCCGCGCGCATGATTGTCGATGCGTAGTAAACGAAAACGAATGTGAGCGTGTGCAAGGCACATGGCGAGCCAAACCTCCCGCCATCGCGAGAGGACGAACATCGCCGTTGAAGTACGCCATCTCGTCGCCAAGAAGCACGGCATGTTGTTTTTGACACCTGCCCAATGAGGTCCAGCGCGCATCATGCAATTTGTGATGGTTCGTTGTTTTTAACACGGGAAGATCCACCAGCGTTGCATTGCCGGACGAACTTGCGCCTTGAGAGGCTGTTTGAAGGGAAGTAATATGGGGGAACAGGGGCCGTTTAATGGCAATCACGGGACTAGCGTGGGCGATAGGAGCAATACGAAGTCTTCGGCATCGGGGCCCAGGGATCGTGACAGGGGGTGGTGGACGGACAGCTCCTCGGTCAATCTGCTTAAGGCTAATGAGACGTCATAATGTGACTACAAGCTCGTACTTTGGTGACTGTTGATGCTGCAGGCGAAAATCTCCTCGTTCGATGTTTAATTACCCAAAGCGGGAAGTCTGTACCGACGGCCACTCTGCCTCATAGACAACAAGCTTCGACAGAGTTCGGACTCGAACTACTTTTCAAAGGGTTACGGACTCGATGAAAATTCCGTGATACGGAAATGAAACATTGAAAATGATTTTCTCATTATGCTACCTGGTATCAAATCTGGTATTATTTCGTCGGCATTGGATCACCGTCCAGAGGTATCGACTTCAGTCCCAACTCCAAATCCGACGACTCCACAATGCTATGACGCGACCCATGGGTGTGATTCGTAGATCCCGCTCCAAATGTGTCGTGGTTCAACTGTATTTCACTTCCATCCGACACGTGCCTTGCATGATTCGCTTTGTGGCCTGACTCCTTCGACCCGACTGTGGCAGGAACACCGTCTCCAGGTCCCGAGCCCGGCCCCCGTTCTCTTCCAACATCGTGGTTCGTCGATCCCAGAAGTCGAGGGAAGAAGCGTCTTGCCAGGGGTTTTAATGTGATTAGGCAAGCGCAGACGATGGCCGTGTTCAATTCAATGATGGACCATTCAGCTATGCCTGGACTGTCGAACGTCGGGTCGGTCGACTTGAAGGCCGAAGCCAGTGACGGGATGCGCAATATTGATACTACACAAACACTAGATATGGCCAGTCAGATCACACGCTCGGTTCTTATGACAGCGTTACCGGTTACTTACAAGAACCCGAGTGCAAAGATCAGATATAAACTGATCTTTTGCTGGCGGGGCTGTTTTATCTTTGGAAGAATCGGCAAGGGGAGGATGAGGATCACAAAATCGGTAAAAATATTGATGGCGGCGTTAGCGAACCAGGTAGCTCCCCTATCAAGACATTTACCAGGTGCACTGTGCTCTAAGTCAGTACTACAGACAATAGCATATCTAGTGAACGAGATTCGACGGACCTTGGTTTCCAATTCTTCTCAAAAGGTAAGCAGAACAGTACCGAAGAGAAAACCGTCCATAAGGAAACTACAGTGACGAGTGATAATGCAATGTAGCACGCTTTGCGATAGTTAAGGTCCCGTAGTACCCGCAGGTACAGCAGCAGTATAGAGACCTTGACGAAGGCCAGTCCGAGGTTGTAGAAGATTATAGTAATGTACGACCACTACTCATGAATGTCAGCTTGACTCGATTTTTACGACTCATGGGACTGAAGTAGTAAATTCTCCTTACCTTGAAGAAAGTCTGCTGTTGGTGCACACTCAGTGTCTCAAATCGCTCGCCCATTCCAGTGATTGCTTCTGTCAGATAATTAGCAACGACAGAGGAAGAGGATGCTCAGGCTTCTTACGAATAGCCATCCCAGCGGATTGGCAGGCGGACCAAATCTGTTCCAAAAGTCCTCACGTCAGTCTCTTCGTTCTCTTTCTTTGAACATCCCTCAAAGCTCGAGCGGACTGTCATCCATCTCTGGTGTCATTGATGGTGATCTCAGCGTACCCATGCAATCAAAATCCACGCATCCTCCCACCCCAAAAGTCGCGCCGGTGATAGACGCGCATAGAATCTCAAGCCGACAATGATCCCCGAAAGAACCGCCGATGCCACTGCACATGAAATGACAGACTGCCCCTGGGGTGCCAAACCGGGCGGGCCGCCATCCTCAATAATGTCGACATTAAAAGACTCCATGTCCATATCGATTCGCGACCGAGCCTGGGCCGTCGCCGAAATGCCTTGTAATCATCGAGTATCAAGCCGTCAGAGACTAGATTCTTCGCCCGCGATGTCGCTTCTTCCCGTTCACATCGTCTGTGGTCAGTCGTCGGTGGGGCGTTGTTGATGTCTCGCCGTGGCTCTCATGCGCAAGCCAGCGTCGGAGTGCGGGTCGCCGTTGTGTGGGAGGAGAAGAGAACGACTGAAGATGCTGCGGACTGACGTGGGCAAAATATCAGACCCAAGCATGAAGGACGAGCTAGCGGGCGATTTAGAGTGTCGTTAGAGTCAAAGCGGTACCCCGGCATCATCCAGCCCTAAGGTGCTAAGAGGAATGCAAGGGGCGGAGGCGCTACACCACCTTCGCCAACACCCTTTTGACGCCCCGTCCCAAGGCCCAAAGAGGCCAAGAGGCTAAGAGGCCTCGCTGTTGGCTGGTAACACGAAACCAAGCTGACGAGCTGAAGAGCGTCTGGATGGAGTGGTGTGTGAAGGGAACTAAACTCCGTTTCGTGAGGATAAAGCCGAAGGGATTGTTCCCTGTCGATTGCCAGGGATGGGTGGGAAACAGGAGTCACGACCACGCAGACGAAGCTGTTAAGCTTCGCTGTAAATCTTCACATCGCAAGGATATCACGGGCCTGGAGGCATGGACAACTCGTCCGCCTGGGCAGCATGGCCCATGCTCCTCGAGTACTCGAACGGGCGTGCAGATCATCTGGAGTGACCTGCCTTGTTCGATAAAACAGGAGTGCCATTGGGCTATTGGCTGCATGAGTTTTGACTCCCGTATTGCTTAAGCTTCGTAACCTCAAAACATTGGCCCCTGCTCTCCGTCTTCCCACCCATTCAAGTGGGATCCGCGAGGGGGTGAGGGCGCACGCACGAGCTAGAGAAGCGTGGCTGGCATGCATTTCGGGCTTGTCAGCCGAAAATGGGAGAGGTCTCAGACATGAAAACTAAGTTGGGAACTGGGATCAGCGCTTATGTTTTGACGAGCCGGTGGCTTGCTTTGGTGGCGTGTATGCTTTGAGGTTAGGCCCATCGCGTAAAGACATTGTCTGAGGGGAACACCCATGAGTTTGACTGCGGCCTTGACACAAGAGAAAAGTTGATTTCGTTCAAGTGATGTCAACGAGCGCGGGCCAGATGCTCCAACTCCACCGCCTGAACTATCAAAGTTGAAGTGTCTTCCCCGACAGAGGTGTCCCCCGAATGCGGACCGAATCAGAGAGAGCTTGTCTTGCAAGGTTGAAAGAGAAGGTCCATCCGCACCCCTAGCTCTTTGAGGTTATTCGTCCCGCACCTCGCCCACCTATACGGAAAAGAAGACGGAAGTGTTCTGATCACCGGACGATGACCCAATGTCGCAAGAGAATGCGCAAGGTGAGGCTGCAAACGAGGCCTAAGCTGAAATACGACAAATTCGCATTCGCGATAGACGCAGTTTTATCCATAAAGCCCGCCAAGATATGTCACATTGACGGCACTTTGATCCCTACAACAGGCAGATTGTTGAATTAGCCTCTTCATCCCCGGGTTAATGTCTTGGATGCGAAGGTCTAGACACGGAAATCTGGTGGCTTGAGCCACTTAGCGTTCAATGTCTCGGATCGGTTCTAGCGAGTCACTAATACGGCAATGGAGAAACTCCCGCCTCAGAACGGCGACAAGAGCGAGAAAGACTAGCAGTGAAGTGTCGTCAACTCATGTAATTTCGACTAACTTGATAGATGATAATTGGAAAGCACCATGATTCCAGTCGCCAAGTATGCCACATGAACCCGAACGAAGTCTAGAATAGGAGGCGAATTTTGTATCCCTTGTCCCTTTTACAACCCGTTCCAGACCGATTCCGCCGCAACCGAGATCTCGGCTCGGCGATCTCCAACAAGAACGCCATAGACCCCCTTTTCCAACCTCCAAGCCTTCTGCGCCTCGTCCCAGTAGCTGCAGGCGATTTTCAGATCAACCTCCAACGTCGTCACCGTAGACTCCCCCGGTTGCAGATCCACCTTCGTGAAAGCCTTCAACTCGCGCTCGGGTCTCCAGACGGAGGTCTCCTTCGCGGGACTGACGAACAGCTGCACAACCTCCTTGCCTGCGCGGGAGCCAGTGTTGGTGACCTTGACAGTCGCCTTCAACTTGGCTACACCCGACTCCTCCGAGACGGTCGCGTCCAGGTCCGAGTACGCGAACGACGTGTACGACAAGCCGTAGCCGAAAGCCCACCGCGCCCGTGTTGCCGCGTTAGCGTGCCGGTAACCCACACCCAGGCCCTCCGCATACTTCAGCGCGATGCTGCCGTCCTCGGTCTTGGTAGCCGGGAAGTCGCCGAAGCTGGGCACGTCCTCCAACGTCTTGAACCACGTGGTCGCGAGGCGTCCGCTGGGGTTCGTCTTGCCCGTCAAGATGTCCGCCGTCGCCTGCGCGCCCTCCTGTCCGGGGAAATGTGCCAGCAGGATGGCGTCGACGTCGTCGACCACGGCGCTGACGTCGATGGGGTTGCCGCAGTGAAGAACGAGGACGGTCTTCTTGGACGCGGCGGCAACGGCCTTGATTAGAGCGGCTTGGTTCTCTGGCATGCGAATGTCCTCTAGGTCGTAGCCCTCAGACTCGTACTGCTCGTTGCGGCCGGCATAGACAATGCTAACATCTGATGTCTTCGCGAGCTCGACTGCCTCGGCGATGCCAGCCTCGTCGGAGCGGTACTCCTCGAAGCAAAGGGATGCGGCGTAGGGTGTGGGCTCTCCCCTCACTAGCGCGTCTCGCGACTTCATACTGAGCTTGATGTCGTAGGCTTGGCCCGCGTTCATGGCAAGTTGCACGCGTGTCTCGAGCTTGATGTGGTTGAAGATGAACTGCTCCGTTGCAATATTGTTCTGCGGCCCGGAGAGAACCTCCTTGCCGTCCACTGTAAGGGAGTATTCTCCGGTGGTTCGGACCGCAAGCGTGTGCTCTCCGGTGGTCTCCGGAGTCAGCTTGGTGGTGATCTCGAAGTGAGATCCCGGAACCTTGAGACCAGCCTTGAACTCGCCCAACATCCAGACGTCTGCCTTCTCCTGGAACTCGGTCAAGATTGGCTCCGGAGTGTCGTCGTTGAAGTACTTGACATCGATACCGTGACGTCCGTCTTGCGCGGTAAGCTTTGATGCAGGCGCAAATGGAATCACGCGCCTCGTTCGCACACCAGCGGCATACTGTACCTTCTCGCCGGAGAAGGCCTTCTTCAGCAGCTCGAGAGGAGAGTGTCGGTACTGCGGCGTACACGAAGCGCTACCTCCGCCAGTTACGACAGGCGCACCAGCATACTCTCCGATCAAGGCGACCTTGTTCGTCCTTGACGAATCCAAGGGAAGAGCGTCGTCGGTATTCTTCAGAAGAACGATGCCGCTTGCCGCAAGCTCCCGCGCGATTTTGTTGGTCTCCTCGGTTATCTCAGACCTCTCCGGCCGTTCGCCGTGGACTGTCCTCGTGCGGTTGCGAAGCTCCAGCATCTTGAGAGCTCTGGCGTCGATCTCTGCTTCAGACACCTTGCCAGACTTGACGGCCTCGACAAGTCGCCCGCCTCTGAACACCGGGAAAGGCATCTCGAGGTCCAGACCAGCCTTGACTGGCGCAACTACGTCGTGCACGGCGAACCAGTCGCTCATGACCATTCCGTCGAAACCCCATTCTTTGCGCAGAACCCGCTCGATTAATGGCTCGTGTTCGCTGCAAAATGTGCCGTCGACCTTGTTGTATCTGTCACACACTTGCTGTTAGCACTGTGAAGATCTCTGTGTAGCGAGGAGAGAGGAACATACGCAGTCATGATGCCAGCCGGATTCGACGTTCTCAGCAAATGCTGCCACGCCGCGAGGTAGACCTCCCTCAGTCCGCGGCTATCAATCGACGCCTGCACGTCGTAAAAGTGTCTCAGCGTCTCTGAATCGTTGCACACGAAATGCTTTGGGCAACATCCGAATCCATGCTTTTGAATGCCGTTGGTGATCGCGCCAGCAAGCTGGCCAGAAAGCAGAGGGTCTTCGCTGAAGCACTCGAAATTGCGTCCGGCACGGGGATCGCGGTGAATGTTGATTGTCGGGCTCAAAACCATTTGCGCGCTCTTGAGACGGGCCTGGTTGGCGATCTCCTCACCCATGCGGCCCAGAAGCTCAGCATCCCATGTTGAGCCCAGGCAGGCCGTGTTGGGGAAGCATGCGGTCGTGAGGTCGGCTGTGATTCCTGACGGGCGAACCCCAGCAATGGAGTCTGCAACCTGGAAGTGGAATAGTCAGTTTCCGTCTCTTGACAAGTTTTGAGACGTCATGAGAATATGCTTACTCTGATGGGAGGAATGTTGAGGCGCGCAACACCTGCTGCTGTGGAGAAGTCACGTCCGGAGAGAAGCGCGACCTTCTCTTCCAACGTCAGTTCGGAGAGGAGGGCTGTGAAGTCCCTCTCGTCAACTTGCGACCCCATCGTGATTTTGGAGAAAAATGTGGAAAATTTGGAGTCAATTGAAGGTGGAGGAGTTCAATGCAGGCGTGGAAATGTTGTGATTGTAGTTGTGCTTCTGCTCGTGACGATTGGACTTCAACTCAAGAAGGACGGCACTTGGACCTTTAACAAAATGAAGTATGCAAATTGCAATGTTTTGTCCCGCCACCAAAACATCGTGAAATCGGAGCTTCCAGCTAGCTACCCCATGTGACGATGCACCAGTCGGAGCCACAGCCCCCCGATGCCTCCGACATTCCGACCCCGGAACTTCCCCGCATGAGATCTCATCAGCAAAGACCCCCACATCCCGCCCCCGCTTCGGCTTTTCCGCCGGTTGCTGCTGTTTTTGGGGCATGATTCGGATGTCCAGCATCGTAGGAATCTCCGAGCGGGCCATTTACTACTTAAAGACGAAGACGTGTCCGCGTTCCTGCGCCTCACGGCAGTTGCGATGTTTGTGTCGGCATTGTTTGTTGACAAACATCAGAGTCGTAGGCAGCCTCTGTCACACGGCTTCCCTATTACTGGGGCAGGTTTACACCGACATGTGAAAAAAAGAAGATGAACTGGATCCCGCAAGCAGCTCGTCATTAGGTCATATCTCTCGATTCTTTTACATGGTCCTTTGATCATCCAACGCCATGAACAGCGAATTCGTCCCCTCGAAATCCGCAAACTGCATCGCAAATCCAAAGTCCATCTCATTGTCGAGGATGTTCAAGGGGCCCCAGTAATGGTTCAGTTGCAACATTGCATCCGCGGGTGGCATGGCAGGTATCATCGCCGCGGACGGTGTTGATGCCGAGAATTTCTTCTCCGCCTTCTCAATAGCTTTATGCAAAAGCTTGGCCGACCTCAGGGCCACTACGCACTCGTCCATGGTCTCGAGAATTTCTATGGCCATGCCGACGAGTTTAAGAAGAGGTTGCAGCTCTGACTCTACAGCCTCTTGAGTGACATAAACTAGAATCATTGATGCCGCAAACACCGTGTACGTTGTGTTGTAAAACCTTTGGCGGCTGTCAGCCAAATCTTTGTGCGATACTCATAATGAGGGAACCCATACCATGTGCGGAAGAAATCATGATGTTGGTACGTCTGGTAGATGATTTCAATCGTTTGCTTGGCAGATTCAAGACACGTCTGAATGCCCTCGTGTGAGCCCGGGATTGATGCACGCTCTGCAGAAGTCGACGTGAGAAGAATCGACCCAAACAGGAGAATCTTCAAGTTAAGATAGCCTGGCACGCGAGTTAGCGGGTTGCCGCGGCTGAGAGAACACGGCGGACAGCTTACGCATAGTCAAGACGAGCCGTTGCCTCTTCATCCACTGAGCCTCCTTGGCGCTCTTCAGTGAACGCGGCTGAACCGTCCCCGTCGGCCGAATCGGCTCCGGAAGACTCTCAACCCACTTTTGCAAGTCTTGATCGATCTGATGCGCCAGCGTAACCGTCCTCGGCACCGTCGTTTCTGGCAAGTAGATTCCAAGGCAGATGCTTCTGATGACCTTTGAGTAGTCCACCATCGATTTGATGATGGCGCAAGACGGAGGATCCACGAGGTCTGAGCTAGATGAGTACTCGTTTTCTGTTTCACCAATAATTGGAAATTGTCGGTTGTGGTAGAGGTCGGCTCCTAATGTGTCAGGTCTGCCCATTGAGAAAGACATTTCGCTTTTTTTTTCAAGTCAGTAGTTGGCGAGATGATTGATGAGTTTGAAGGCTTACGTCTCTAATGAGTATAATCCCCTGGAACTTTGTCAGCGTTCGAATTGTTTGAAGAGCATCGGCTTCTCTTACCACCAGGTTCTCGTTTCTGCTCTCAGCTCTGCTGGATCTTTTTTGCAGGCTGGGCCAGGTTCGCGGTTGATACCCATCGCCAAAGCTGTTCTGACAGCAAGTCCAACGTACATATATGACCCTAATCGACACTCATCAGCTCAAACAACGCAGAATTATTCATACATGAAATAACTCACAATGCGCGTTCAACTCATTTTGACAAACTTTGGCCTTCACAACTGTCAGCATTTCTTCGCACAACCAGCCGCCGTCTAAATCGACTTACCAAAAAGAAGTAGCACTGAACCATTTCCAGATCAGTCACCATTCCAAGTTGATCACATCGTCTCTTTGCCTCGTCAAAGAACTTTCTGCTCCATTGCAAATTCTCGATCCCATCAATGGGCTCATCCTCCCGCACTCCGATAAGGGCGCCCAAAGACAAAATGCTGTAATATAAAGCGATGAAACTCGATGGCGTCCGCGCAGCTTCTTGGTTCGACCAAATCATCTCGCAGCGGTCGAAGAAGATTTTCTTATCGAGGATGGGATGCACGTAGTGTATGCTGGAAAAGAAACTTTGCAGAAAGTGCCGGCATTGTGGGTAGTGCGTTACCGGTCTCGCAGATGACCTCTCCTCACCGGTGTGTGCTGGTCCTCCTTGGGGCTGATCGGCTGCTGGCGATGAAAAGGCGGGATTGTGAAGATTTGAAAGCAAAGTTCCCGCATCTGAGTCCAGGTCGTTTGATACCACAGGCTCTTCCCCGGTTCTCTGCACATGTGACAGAAGAGCGACTGACGATGAGCTTCCATAAAACTCCACGTTCCGAGTGTGTCGGTTGACGCCAGAAACCTCTTGGCCGGCAGCATTCCTCGAACGTGCATTTGACGGTGAGCCGACTGTCGTGCTTCGTGATGGCCGCCGTTGGAGGTTGCAGTCTGCCGGTGAGAAACCCTCGGCTATTTCGGGAATAGTTGCGGATACCGAGGCGTTGTCGTCTGTCGATTGAGCCTTCTGGCTCTGGGACTCTGCGAGAGCCGAGAGGCTCTTGACCTGTTCTTCAAGTTGTCTCACATACCTGTCGAGGATCAGCAAAGCTACCGTTAGACTAGAAAGACTCCAGATGAGATACGTACTCTGGAGTGTAATGCCTCCTCGACATGTCTTGGCCTTTGTAGACACATGTTGCGCCGCGGTCTGAATTTTCACATTAGTCGCCACAACAAGCTCAATTGCGGGATTAAAAATCGCGCAAAAAACTCACTCTTGCAATAGGTGCAAGGATACAGCTCATCGCACTTGTTCTTCTTCGCCCTGCAGAGATCGCACGCTCGAGCGGCCCGGGGTCGGCGGACCTTGATGCCAGAGTTCTGCGTCGTGCGCTGGGCCTCTGCAGAATCCATCCTCTGTAGCGGCTGAAAACAGCGAGAACTGCCCGCCCGTGGGACTGCGCGTCGTACGTGAATGACTTCAGTATCGGAACACCCGTCTTTCGCTTGATAATCTGGGCCACTCTTCGATTCGCGAGTGTGGGAAGACGGGGGGTGCTACAGAGATTTGTGGTTGTATGCAGAAAGTGCAGAAGCTGTCGACGCCCGCCGCGCATCCGAAACGCAGCTCTGCCGCAGGAACGTGGGAACGATCAATTCTCCACTTCCCCGCACAAGACAAGCGGCATAAGACGGCAAGACGATGCGGGGACGGCGTGTTGTGGGGTAAGGTTGCGATCGCGGAACCCCTTCTTCAACGGAATTGCATGTGTGTTTATTGGTAAGCTTGGTCAGCTCCTCCTCAGGCCGGGGGCGGGCTTGACGGGCTTTGAAGTGGATGGCATGGGGGATCTGGCCGAGCCGTCTTGTTGAGTTGTTTGCTTAGCCTGCTTCAGTCACGAGGGGGCCGGTCATGCGCGAATAATGTTGAGCTGAATCGTGCGCGGAAAGGGGTGTTCATCCGACGCGTTCAGGGGCAGCAACCATAACCCGTTGCAATATAGGCCAACTCAAGATTTTCGTGTCCTCTTCTCTTTTCCATATCAGATGAAATCCATGTTAGTAGTATCGATCCTCACTCTGAGATTCAATGCCAGAAACAAATGCGACCTTGAGCTCCTGGCCAGCTCTGGCAAACCCCTTGTTCCGCTTACTAAACCTCCAATAGAGACTAAGGAGAGTCATGGCCGACTCCACTCGCAGCCGGCAATTCCGGTTTGTTTACGTCGGCTTTGCCGCCGACGTTGCAGCCCGCGAGTAGGGCCGAAATCAAAAGTCCCCAATGTTACAAAGCGGACGATCTTTACGATCCAAGTCATATGCACGAGCAATCACAATGGAGAAAAGCTGATGGAGCTTGCAGCGAGACCCGCAAAAAGAGTTTCCAGCACTACCCAACGCAGTTTCGTAACTTTCGTAGCTAAAATGAACAAAAACAACTCAAAACAGGACCCCCTGTTTCCTACCCGCTTCACTTGGTATCCACCGGCCCCTCGTTGAACTGGTAACTCTCGAACTTGCGCGCCGAGATGCGCATGTCGAACATCTGGTCCAGCTCCTCAAACGTGCGGCCCTTGGTTCCTGGAACATCAAAGTAGAGAACCACCAACATGAGAACGCCCATAATGAAGAAGATCCACCCAATGTGACCGCCCATGTTGAGCTGATCGGTGTTGAAGAGGTACGGCAGGATGATGGTCCAGATGGTGCTGACGATGGAGGAGAAGGCCACGCCAATGCCAAGGGACTTGGCACGGAGCTTCGAGGCGGAGACCTCGCCTGCAACAGCCATGGATGCACCGACCGCAGGTCCGTAGGAGATAGATGTGAAAATGAGGGCCACACCGATGGTCAGGAGCGACGCGTTCGTCTTCGGGAATGCCGCGGCGATGCCCATAGTCAGGTACAAGCAGACGCACACGGTGATACCGAAGAACATCAGCGGGCGGTGGCGGAACCTCATCATCGAGAAGGCGTTCAGGATGGCAGAAACGAGACCAACAGCAATGCCGACCTGCACCAGCATGAGGACGGTGTGGCTGTCAAGACCGGTCTGGTTGAGGAAGTAAGGGGCGTTGGACGAGAGAACGGCGCCGGTGACTTGGGGAATGTAGAAGCAGATGAGGATGATGCGAGTTCGGCGCCAGTTGGTTCCCTTGAAACAATCGACAAACGAGGCCTTCTCGGCGGCAAGACGGCGTTCGGCCTCGACGTTCTCGATGATCTGGTTCAGGCGGGTATCGATGTCTTCCGTGGGGCCGGAAAGTCGCTCCAGAGACCGGCGAGCCTTTTCGTGCTTGTTCTTGAGCACCAGCCACGTTGGTGATTCGGGCATAAACGGCAAGCCCAGGGCGAGGATTCCGGGGAATGCCCAGGCCGCGGCGAAGACAACGCGGAATGCCGACTTGTCCATGATCGCGGTTCGGGAGAAGCTGGATGAGATGGCGATAAGGAAGCCCAAGTTCTGTTCGTTGTTGGTTAGCATGGCTGTAAACTGACGCCTGCTCGTGGAAGACACTTACCAGCATGATGGTGTTGACCGAGAGCGCAATGCCTCTGATGGGCAGAGGAGCAATCTCAGAAACATACGTCTGGGTGGTCGCAGTGAACAGACCGACAGAAAATCCAGTGACAATCTTGCCTCCCAAGAACTGAGATGGGGTCTCGGAGACATAGCTGATGGCAATACCGCAAGCGGAAACGACAATCGCCATCGCCATGACCGCCCGACGACCGAACCAATCTTGAACGTATCCAGCAGTGAATGATCCAAAGAACATCATCGTGTTGTACATTGCGTTCCATGCTGACTGCCAGTACGCCGGAATGATCAGAGCTCCATTGACCTCAGACGCAAAGGTCATCCTGAAAACACCTCATTGTTAGAAACGCTCAATGAGTCTGGCGAAGCAGAGTTTGCGCTGTTGACTTACTGGAATGCCGGCATGGCCAAGCATACTGACAATGCGAGGTTCTCGAAACCAACCAGACAAGATCCAACTGAGTTGTCATTGTTAGAGTTGCATGTCAACCGTGATCGGACGAACTACTTACTGTTGGCGTACAGAGTCCAAAGAGCGATCTTTGGATTCCGACGCAAACACTCCATCGGACTCATCTGGCGGTCGGCCTCCCGAAGGGCCTCTTCATTGTGCGTGACATCCACCTTGACGTCGTGAACCTCGTCGCGAGGAGAGTCCATCGTTCCGAGTCGTTCGCCTAGTAGGCGGCTTCGACCGCGTTGTCGTCGGGTGAGTAGTAACGCCGACCCGGTGTGTTGGTTCGGTTGTGCTTTACGTTCCTGCGCAATGCACAAAGGGTATCGGGGTATCTGTCAAGGATTGCTGCGAAGATCTGTGGTTCAGACGGAGCGTCGGCGACTGGACCTTCCGATATGGTTGTTGACAGATCTAGATTGTCAGTCGATGGCCAGGTGTTGATGGGCTGATTGACCACGGAGGATTATATCAAAGTTCACCGACTCGACAAGCAGGTTCCTGCGACGCTGGCCGGGATCTATCCGGGCTCGCGGCCGGAAGTCCCGACTGCACCCCAGACTCTTCTCCAACGCTTAGGGTGGCGGGGTCCCCGGATGCTACTAGCCACTTTGGCCATCGGCACTTCAGATTGGGGCAAAGCTTGGTTCTGTCACGCTTGACACGTAACTGCGCAGGTGATCGCACACTTCCACCAGGCCGAAAAAAATGGGCTTGTCGTGTCAAAATGCTGGGTCCTCAGCCACCCGCTACACATTGCACCGAGAACATGCAGCACGGGACATCCGGGTAGGAGTTGCTTTGTATTCGCAAGCCTAAGCTGTCAATGCCAATTGACTTTCAATAACACTTCGGATGGCAGGAGCCAATCACGACACAAGACGGCGTGTATTGCTAGCCCATGCGATCACGATGCTAGTGTAGAGGCTGACTGACAACCACCAGAAGAAATTGAGTGTCTCACTCTCCGGATCTCCGAACCGGGTTGCTGGCACGAAGAACGCATGATGCAGCTAACTTATTTTGTATCAAACTAGCTCATGAATTGAATGCATTTGGATCATTTGATCAAGCTCTCAAGGAAGTCAAAACCTTCGCGCTGGAGGTTCCAAGTCTGAGATCCGACTTTCATCTTGGCGGCAAAGGTATGTTCCTCGCCCGGAATTTCCCTCAAGTCAGATTTGACCCCCTTTTCTTGGAGAGTCTTAAACAGCGCCCTGCTCAGATCAATGGAGACCATTGTATCCGCTTGCCCGTGGACGATGAACGTCGGCGGGAAGGACGCGCTGATGTTTCTTATGGGGTCAACCTCGTCCCAATTATGGGATGGAACTATCGTGTTCATGACGTTGCCATTGGCGATTTGCGTCATGGCAAAGGCCTGTCGCGGGTCGTCAAAGTTCGGAGGACCCGGGGCCTGTCCTTCGAGGGAAACGCCGCCCAGAATAGGCACTGGGTCCTCATCAAACACTTTGTTTAGGAACTCATCAGTCAGACCTGAGGGAAGTCTAGCGGCGACATGTTGGAGCTTCTTTGTCCAGAACGGATCTGTGAAGTTGCTTGGGCCATACATGTCGTAAATTCCAGCGACAGGACGGGGAACCCCAAACCCCTGAGTTGGTTCATCTCGTCAGCGCCATGTGCCACCTCGCTAATCTGGAATATTGTTTCCTCTGAAGTCTAGTTCTGAGCGGCATGAACTTACCAAGCTAAGCGAAAGTGTGCCGCCGGATGAAGTTCCAAAAGCAAATACGTGATCAGTGTCAATAGCATATGACCCCTCAGCTTGGGTATCAACGGCCTTTTGCAGACTGCCATCATACACCCAAGCAAGAAGGTCACGGCAGTCCCTCATGGGTCCATCGAGCAAGGAGACTTGGGGACAGAGACGGTGATTAGGAGCCAAGACGATCCATCCTCTGCTGAGACAGTCATTTACTTGGTCTCTGTTGACCATCTTTGATGAGCCCAGCATGAAGGCGCCTCCATGGATGTTGATGACTGTTGGCAAGGCCCACATTAGTCCGAAGAATCTCCTTTGGTGCTGCAAAAGGCAGTCATGGGTCACAACATACCAACCGGATGCGATGCCTTGGCCTCCGCCGGCGGGGGCAGGTAGACATCCACATCGATCTCTTGCTGGCCTATGGTCTTGTAGACTGCGCGGAAGGGGGGCTGGGTCGTCATGGCTGCTGTCGTGCTTGGCTTCAATACGGGAATCTTTCTGCAAAGAGAAATCTCGGATACAAATCCAGTCTTAAAGTCCGGGGTAATAGTGCGGCGGGGACAACCTAGATAGCTGAACAAGAAATCGTTCGCCTGTGGACCTTCGTGAGAATTCCCTCCGAGCCGGCATTCCGGGGTGTGGAGTTGTGGCAGCTCACCCTCGAGACAGCGGATGTTCCGCGGGTGTTCCGGAAACTTTCGGGAATTCCGGGCATCCGCAGACGCCGCTCTGATATCCCGACGTTAGAGGCCAACAAGGCAATGTGGTCCCGGTGGGCGTCCCCTCATTATTTCGGCTCCAGCGCCGTTGCGAACGCGGGGAAACGCAGCTCTAAAAAGAGGCTCGACAAGCGCCCCAAAAGCACTCATCGACAACAATTGACCCCTCAACCCCTCATCCCCTCATCAACTCGTTCACACGTGCAATCAGCTTGCCGCCCCCTTGCACCCCACACATACCTCATCCGCAAACAGGCATTCTTTCCCTGATTATTGGACACTACTGCCCAACATGAGCATTCCGGTCCACTCGACTCCCCCTGACGCCAGGACGACGTACATCATTGACCAGCTCGAGGGCGAGCGCGTCACGATCCCCGGCAGCAAGGGTGTTTTCAGAATTCTTGCATCTTCAAAACAGACCAACGGTGGCATCGCCGTCTTCTCCAGCGGTGCCGTTCTTTCCGATGCGCCCGGTTTCCACTGGCACGCGGAAGCTCACGACGTCTTCCTCGTTACCAAGGGTTACTTGAAGCTATGGAACGGCGACAAGTGCAGGATCATGGGTCCTGGTGACTTTGCCTATGTTCCCCCTGTAAGTCACAACCGCACGAAATCCTCTCTGTGGGGAGATTGAATTCTAATATTTAACAGAAAGTTATTCACAACCCTGAGCTCCTTGGCCCTCACACGGAAACCTTGGGCCTGGTCGCACCAGGTGACTGGGTAGACTTCTTCCGCTATGTCGGAGAGACATACAAGGGCGTTATCGTACCAGAAAACGACAACCGTGACCTTAAGAGCTTGTTGATTCCCAAGGTCATGGCTGCAAAGGACCGCTTTGATGTTCACTTTGAGCGCAACTACACGCCTCCCGAGGTCTCAGACTGGCAGGAGAGCGAAAACATCCTTCCGGGACCTCTGGAGCCCTACTTCCTCCGCGCGAACACCGGCCCCAGATACATCCTCGGCGGTGTTCTGTCGCGCCCTTTCATCAACGCCTCGCAGTGCAGTGGCAAGTTCGCCATTACCAGCCTCGAGTCCTCTAAGCTGTACGAGAAGTCGCCTCTCTCAAGGTGGCTGAAGTTCCCGACGGTGGACCACTGCTTCTGTGTCCAGGAGGGTGTGCTCAAGATCAAGCTGAAAGAGTCTGGAGAATGGACTGAGGTCCGCGAGGGACAGACTCTCCTGGTTTCTGCCGGACAGGCCTTTACGCTCGACTTTGGCACCCGCTTTGTAAGGGCTATTGTGTTTACAAACGGCCCTGGCATTGAGACCCTCATTGAGACGGCCGGTGAGGCATACTCAAGTTTCGTGCTGCCAGAGGAGAGTATTGAGTGGAAGGAGGAGCGCCTCTCGGAGGCGGCCAAGACTTTGGGCGTTGTTGCTGAGGCGTTGTAATCTCGCAGAGACACGTGAAAGCATTTGAGAATTGAGCATTTGAATAATAGTGCACTCATATGAGGCTATTTCGTAGAACTTGCATTATGATTAGCAGACGTTTGAGCGGAACAATAAGAACTTATCAAAGTCACTTGCACCCTGGGTGCGTTGAAGGTACCTAGTGAGAAAGACGATGAGGTGTCAGGCCTGAAATAACACCTAACGAGCAATATGCTGCTTCAGCAGCTTGAGATTCGTTCGAAATCCTGCAAAGTCATTTGAGATGAAATTTCACAGCGCTTATTTCAGATGCTCTTATGAAGATTTGGTTTTCTCTACCCGGTTTGTTTTTTCATTATTTTTTCATGTTCTAGAAAGGGAGATTTTTACTAACAAGCTTCAAGATGTCAACAGATATGCTGCCTTTTGGTCTCATTCATAAAACTTTCTTCGGATCAGCATGAAGATTGGATGAGTTGAAAAGGGTGCAGTAAAGAATCTCATGAATGTGCTTTCCGGCAGATTGAGTGAGTGAGCCTATGAATGCACTGAGGTACTGCAGCCAGCCGGCGCCAGGTGTGGGGCCAGCAAGGGAGAGAAAAAAGCCATCAGGGTCACGTGTTCTGGCACTGTCAGCGCGTGACAAATTTCCACTTGGCGCCCGGCGCCATCGACCAAACCGCGTCTCACCCGGACGACAAGCCAGCCCAACCAAAAACCTTTCAACAAACGATCAAAGGCCTTCATTTTTCATCAGAGCACCCACGAAAAAATGACAGACTCATCAGACGAATCCGCCACCGAGGGCGTCGGCCTCGTGCAGAACGATGCATCCGACTCGGAAAACTCCGTCGACTCTGAGGTCGAAGACCAGGGCACCGGCTTCCTCGACGTCGAGGCTTCCGAATCAGGCGACAGCGACTCCGAGTCCAGCGACGACTCGTCCGATGAGGAATCAGACTACGACGACATCCTTGGGGCAGGCAGCAGCCGCAAGGCGCAACCCAAGGCCGTCTTTACCCAGTTCAAGAAGCTGCCTATCGAGCTGCGCCATCGCATCTGGCAGTACTTCTGTCCTGATCTTGATCGTTCACCGCGCGTTCTTTCCTTTCAGATGGTCTGCTCACCGACGCAAGATGTCATCTGGGAAAGCGCGACCTTGGATAACCAGATTCGGGCGGTGGACGCGATGCTAGGTCTTCACCAGGAAAGTCGCGAGATCGCGCTCAAGGCGTTCCCAGACACTCTGGCCATTCGCGAAGGTCGCCGGATCGTGCACTTCAACAAGGAGCGCGACATTGTGCACATCAATGGCCACAGGAAAGAGTGGGCTCACAACGCCGTCATCCCAGGATTTTCAGAAAACGTGCTCCACCTCGCTGCAGATATCGACTACTTCCAACTCAAAGAAATGCAGACTCTCGCCTCCTTTCCCGAGGTGATCAACTTTTACAAATTCGACTGGCACAATGAGGGGCGTCCCCCAAAGAAGCTGCGATGGTGCGCCTCGGACAAGATTCACCGCTACGAGCTCCAGCAGTTACAGCGAGAGTGCCGGATTGGCGAAGACCTGCACTTTGTGTACTGCTGGCCTGATGTCGACAAGCACCCGGAATTTGCCGCGAAACACGCATCTGAGCAGTTTGCGGCCATGGACGGTTTGGATGAACTCGGCGACGAACTCCGGGAGACGATCCTGGAAGGGGACCCTGATCTTGAAGCCGAGACGGTCGGGGAGTGGGATGTCATGTTTGAGCAGCTCTGCGACATCAAGTACTGGCGAATGACATGCTTCGGTTGGGACGCCGCGGACAGGTTTCCCGCATTTTTGGCAAAGCACGGCGATGCACGCGAGTACGACCCCAATGAAGATGAAGAAGGCGACGAAGTAGGGGAATCCTCGGAAGAAGACGACTCGGATCAGAATGAGTACGAGAGCGACGGTATTGACGACGCCACCATCGACGAGGAGTCTGTGAATGAGGATCCGGACGTGGATGACCTTGAGATCGACGGCAGCCAGGAAAGCGAAGACGATGAGGATGGTGGCGCTTCTGACTTTGGCGGGTTCTCTCCACTGAGAGACGAGGACGGCGGCAGCATGCTGGTCGACGGCGATGCTTCAGCGGCACAATTTTCAAGTCCCGAGCCGGAGGCTGCGGGAGACCGCCCGCGTGGGCGAGGCGGTAGGCCTTTGGTGGTACTGGATGACGATGATGAGGAGGAAGAGACCGAGGGACAAGACTCGCAACCCCCAGCCAGAAGGCGACAACGTGAATTCATCCAAATCGATTCCGAGATTGACGATGAAGACGACGAGGAGGAACAGCCTGCCCAGAGCACAACCCGGCGCCGACGTGTGGTCGTATCCGACGATGAGGATGAAGATGAGGAGGACGAGGGGGAAAAGCCTGCGCGACCGGCTGGGCGACGCGCTCGGGTACTGCCATCGGACGACGAGGAAGAAGATGAAGACGATGGTGGCGCTGATGTTGGGAATGACAAGGCCAAGGCTGAGTCAGACGAGGAAGACGAACCCTCAAGAGCAAAGAAGCCGCTTTCGCTCGCTGAGAAGCTCCAACGCAACCGCCAACAAAACCCGATATCCGACGAGTCCGAAGAAGAGGAAAGCTCGGAGGATGATGCGCCGCCAAAGAAGATGTCGCTTGCTGAGAAGCTAATGGCCCATCGTCGCAAGAACCCCATCGAGACTGAGTCGGAGCCTGAGACGGAAGGCACTATTGGCGTTGATGATACCGACGACGAGGAGGATGAAGAAGAGGACGAGGATGAGGAGAGCGGCATGTTTATGAACATGGCCGAGGAGGGCGAATCGGGCGACGAGCAGGATGAGGATGATTACTAGACGCAGTGAAGCGATTCTTTCTCGGGCTCATTGACGTCTGCATGTACGATCGGATGTAACAAAAACGCTTCCTTAAGAAATTCTTAATTTAACGAAGATCTAAAATTTTCAGCTTCGTGGCAAACCATAACAGGGGCAACCGAAAACCGTGGAACCACTTCAGATTTTTTTCTATCTTAGAAAAACAATAGCCAAAAGTGTTCAAGTTTAAACGTAGCAAACCATTGCGAGCAGGTGCGACGAACAACACTCATAAAATCCCTTCAGACATTTTCTAAAAGAAAAAAAAAAGCAACCAGTCAATTCAGCGAACGAGAATTAACAAAAAAAGCAAAAGTTCGGAACAATCTCGATTGGGGTGCAGAGTCCCAAGGGAGATTCGAACCTATGAAACTCACCCGAAGGTTGGTTTCTACCCTCACTTTGACTTGCCGCTGGGCTAAAGACGGCCTCTGGAGTTACGGATGCGGCCGGCCAGGACGAGAGAACCAGATGGCTACCTTGACTATAATGGAAGGAAGGGGTGGGTGGTGAGACCGTGAGGGTTGGTTGTGGTGGTACCTGGATGGCGGGAGGACAAAGGTGAGGTGAGTTGAGGCGAAAGGTGAAAGGTGAAGTTATTTGTGGGACTGCTGCATGGGACAGGCGTTCACTTCAGAGGGTAATGGCACTGAGCATAAACATGTATGGAACTATACATGTCAATGAAATTTATAAGCAGTGGGTTAGGAGAGCTGAGGATGCTGGGTGTGATACTATCTTGAGCCTCAAAGAGGTGAGCTATCGACAATGTTCAAATCCTGGCCGATTCCATCACCATCATCCGGGCCTCAATTTCTCGCAAGTACCACAAAATAGAGATTACAGGCAGTCTTGGAAACCCTGTGCAACACTACTCATGCTAATGCGTCTCTTCTACTCCGCTCTCATCCACCGTTCAATACCCGGCTGCTCCTCGCTAAGTTGTTGTCTCTCGGTAGCCATAGTTTGTCGCTTGACTAGGATATTTCGAGTCAAAGGTATCGGCCCTGTGAAGGCTTGTCGAAGGACAGACTGGTTTGTTCAAGAAAAGTTCGGGAGAAAGTTGAGCCAAGGGGTAACCTGGTAGACACCTGCCGGTGTTTCCCTGAGGCAAGTAAATACAACGACAAGGATGACTAAGCGGGAGATTGTGTAGACGATGCCGCTCGCAACGGTGATGATAGGTGATGCCTTTTCGCAAACGTTCCGAAGTCGCTCCCACCGCTGGCCTTCTTCCACAGTTTCACCATAAGCTCGAAGTATAAAGTCAATACAAGTAGGGTCGGGTATCTGCGGGACGTAGATGGCATGCATCTTTTTGACGTAGCCCTCATAATCTTGAAAAAGGTTAAGCCTGGCCTTTGTGCTCGAGATTCCCTGGACTTCAGAGCCATAATAGAACCAATCTTCACGCAAAGTGCGTGCCATATATGGGGTTAGTTTTCGAGCTTTCCTCCAGTTGTCGAGGAATGATATCAGGTCGATTATGATACACCCCAAGATGAAGTCCAAGCCATCTTCAAGCTCGGAGTCTATCTCCTTGGCTACTGCCTCCTTCTGTGGTTCGTTTTCCCAGTCTCTCGTCCCCGTCGGATTCTTCACCAAAAACGATAACGCTTCATTGCTCCAGTACTGCCAGTTAGGACGGGTCATGTGTTCCCATAGGCCAGACTCGAGACCGTCGAGTGGTTCAAGCTTGCGTAAAAGGATCGATACAAGCTGGTAGTCGACATAACTCGTTGATAAGAAATGGAGGGCGAGGCTGCTCCCTAAGATTATAGTAGGCCATACGGCCGAGATAACACTCGCAACTCTCCAACAAATGAGCTCGGTATGGGAAGGAAACTCAAAATACCACGCAAGACAATGCAAGCCACCAAAGCCCAGCGATGAAATGGCCATGAGAATGAAAATGGAGGGGCTATCGCCCTCCATCCACACGATATCATTTGGCACTCTTCGCATCTGGTCCCTCATAGATCGGGCCTTGAACGCAGCCGTTTTTGGTGACTGAAGACGGAGCATGAACGATTGCGGATATGATAAATGTTCATATGAAGGGATGCCGTCACCCATCTTACGTATTGGCATTATCGGCGACTGGAGGATGGTTGCGTGGGAAATATCTTTTGGCTTCCACCAGTTGGCGGCATAGCTAAGTAAAGCCATTACAGCATATGAAATCGTTGCAATTTCAAGCTGGGTAATTGCGAGATTCATGACGCTACGGACAATGACGCTCAGAATAAGCCACGAGACTTGAGCAACAGCGGTAGCTTTCAAGACCCAGTCTGCCTTGCTTTTATCCTTGATGTCTTGCTCCGTTAGAATCAGGCGGTCGAAAAGATTCTGAGCGTCATTGCCGAATTCATGCCTTGCAGTCAGCATGGTTGCTGTACAAGAGTAATAACAAGTACCGCTGTCCGCATATTGGTACAGAATGCCCCCCATTTGAGCATAATAAGAGTGAACTACAGTCCATTTCTGGACTGTTCGCCATTCAACCGAAAAGGCCTCTGTTTGAGGTTGGGACTCTCCAGCTTCAAATTGTTCTCTTGTTAAGTCGATGTCTAGATCTTGTCCGGCGCTCGTGGCTTCAGGGTCGGGTGATATGGCTTGCGAGTTTGAACGTCTCAAACCGTCAGAACCGAGCGGTGTTTGAGCTTCAATATCGGCCTGAGTTGAAGACTTTGTCATCGATGAAAGGAAGGCAAGAATCTTCGAAGCACATGAAGGTCGCTGTTCTTGTTCGGCTTTCGTTTGCGGAGGAGTGAGACGCAACATTCGATAAAGTGTAGGCGCCCATGGCGGGTACTCAAATTCCCAAGACCATTCGTGGACTTTCGAGTGATGGGATGCAGTCCATTTGCCGAGCAACAATCCATTTTCTCGAACGTTTTCATCGAATCCACGGAGTTCCTCGAGTGCCAGCCGCAGGTCGCAAATGGCTTTAGCAAAGATAAACTCCGGAAAGAGAATGTTGATAGCCATCCACTTGATTTTACGTAGCAAGATCGTGAGCCAGCCCTCATCTCTTCCAGGAACATTGAGGTGTAGCACAGTCCATGTGCAAGCAAAGACTGTAATTACGCAGCTCCAGACAAGCGTGAGAGTACCGCGGGTTTCGGGGCCCGCCGTCCAGCCTACAAGGTCTGGCGCGGAGGCGTTGGAAATGTCGGCAGCCATGACGTTAAAGGCCGGGTTAGGACGAGTAATTGCTCGGCGCGTAAAGAAAATCAAATGGAAAGTGATGAAGGTCGGTCTTTGAAGCTGATCGTCTAGGAGAAAGACCGCGTTTTTTGAACGACACAAACTCACCGCTGGAAATGTGGCGGCTGCGAGTAGACCAAGCGAAAGCCGGATGAACCCATCTTTTAGCTCATGCAAGTTAAGTCAAAAACGGCAACCTCCGAGAATGATCGCCATTGAGGCGATCCACAACTTTGCTTTTCCCCCCGCAGTTCACAAGAAGTTCCCGTGCCCTGAACATTTGAAGTATTCAGCTGCTCTGATGTGTCGTATTCTAGACAACTCCAAGACCACACCGACGCGGGACGACCCGCCTGGGCTACCTATGCATGACAACCTGGCAACGCTAGCCACATGGAGCGCAGAGTAAAAGCAACAGGCTTTGATAGGCAAGTCCGATTTACCACGCGTGGACAACGTTGCGACTCCAGATCGACTTCCCCACCACGCCCATGTCGAACGCTTGAGCATTTGAGATATGATGGAGATAGGGGTAGTAGAAGCCCTCGTTTTCTCTGTTGCTTGCTTCTGGCCAAACTCTGCTTTGGTCTAAGAAAAGTGAACTGCAGAAGGCCACTTCCCCTTTAAAACTTTCAATGCAGGTATGTAAATCTTTTTGGGTGCTAAAACCCCAAGCTTTCTGTGGATAGGTCATAACATCATGTTTTGAGGCAGACATTGCTGTCGGCGATGGTCACCATTTTGCTCCTCAACCGGTGCTGTCCGTCGTCAGGAAAACGGGATCCTGCGATACGTGGAGTTTAAGTCTTTGCGAAACATTGTTGGGTTCATCTTGTCAGGGAAACTTTGGGTGAGAAGTGCGTGGTAATGCGTGAGTGGCGCTTTTCTCCCTCTTCCAAGTTGAGGGCAATTACGCACCAGCTTGTGAGTGTGTCTTGACACCCTTGAAGGTCAAGCTAATAAGCTTTTCTCAACTTCCGCTTCCAATTTCAAGTAGCTTCAAGCCCCAGCAGACATCCGCGGACCTAAGGCACCAGCACTGAGATGATAAACAGTCCTCATAGAGCGGGCCGAGGCCAAGAATCATTCCTGTGCCGAGGCGCGAACGACACGTCCTTGGCGTGGGGATTGACTTGGCTTTATCAAGGGCGGCCTGTGAAAACATGAGCGTACAACAAAGAGAGAGAACGTTGCATTCTTTCCTTACACTGATTATCATGTTGATTGGGAAAGCGAGGAATGGAGCCGTTCAGCTCAGCCTGTCGGAACCCCGCCATGCCTTAAATCTCTGAGGGAGAAAACGCCTGCTCAGAGGTATCCCGCGTGTGACAGATTCCTGCCGCTGCCTTTGGCATGTAAACAACTGAATGATTACTGCAGGCATCATTTCAGCCCTGATCTATGTTCCAATCCCGGCAGGCAGAATCGATCATCCCAAACATCAGGGATTGGCTCCTTAGCGACGCACGATTCCACGAACGAAGTCTTCGGATACTAAATACAGATGCTTCGGAAGACCACCAAGTACTTCCTTGGCCGGCGCATTTTCTCGATCATTTCTCTTACATTGGTTCTCACAGGGTTTTGGTTGCCATTTGCGTCGCGGTCGCACTGGTTGGTGCCCAATCGATTTCGAACGACCTTCAATTCGAGTTCGTGTTGGCTTTGGTGACCCCTACATCAAGCAGTAGCAGTAACAACATCCTCGCTCCTTCCAATGTTGTGTCGACTTCTTCGGCGGTAGTCAGCTCAGGCGCACCCACAACCCCTAGAATCTCGGTCAATCCAAGTAGCATCACTGCTTCTGTGGCGATTACCACAAGTATTTCGGGATCAGTGACTCTTGATACCCCAGGTTCTTCAGTCCCCTCAACGTCTTCAAGATTATCGATACCCATCAGCATACCCACGCCATCAAATGACCCCACAGCCGCCTCCAGCAGAACTTCTTCCAGGTTTAACTTCTCAAACACCACACTTTCGAGCATTGAGCCCTTGCGGCTTTCTCTAACTAGTGACCTGGTACCATCCACATCGAGGACGTCCAGGACCACGGCACAAAGCAGCACGCTATCCAGCAGGACTTTAGCAAGCACCTCGCCCACACTGCCGAGCGTAACATTCACATCGTCAGGCGCCCCCTCTTCGAGCACCGCATCATTCAGCACGTCGACGAGCACTACACTGTCGAGCATCACATCTCTAAGCACATCTTCTTCAAGCACGTCATCGTCAAGCCTCTCGTCGTCTACGTTCACGTTCGCAAGTTCTACAAGTGCTACCCCGTCAAGCACCTCATCATCGGTTTCGTCGTCATCGCGCACTTCATCGTCAAGCAGCACATCAGCAAGCTCCATAACGTCTACGGTTACTTCCACAAGTTCTACGGGAACTACATCGTCAAGCACATCGAGCAGTTCATCTTGCGTCCCAGTAAACCTTGTTCAGAATCCTAGCTTTGAAGATGGTGCGAACTCCTGGATTCTTTATCGAACAACCATTGAGACCGGCGTTGTCGGTGTGTACGACCACCCGCAGGACGGCAATAAATATGCGTGAGTGCTTTCTGGGTCAACTCCACTTGTTCTTCAAAATACTCATCATTTCGCCTTCTGACATAGGTTTACTCCATTCTACTCCGGCGTTCAATCTGGATTTATTGCGCAGATTCTTGTCGGCTTAACAGTCGGCAGGCCCTACCGCCTAAAGTTTTACTACGGGCTGGGTATTTTGACACAGACCGGAGCATACGGCAACTGTCAGTTGAGACTACAAATGTCTGGGACATATTCAGTAGGAAATACCATCATTGTGGGCAACACGCCCGCAGGTGAGTACCAACTGTCGGACCAGATTTACACTCCAGATCCGGGCTACAACGCCAACCCGATCTTTCAAGTTACGATTTCTTGCGCGGACACCGCCAACCCCGCTGTCGCCGATTTCTTGCTCGACAACTTCTCACTCACGGATTCCACCCAATGCCCCTAGATGGAAAGTTGACAGATTTTGCTGTTGTTAGACTATGGAAATCGCCAGCCAGTCAAGTTCCCCACGTAATTCGGCCTACCTAGGCTTCTGGGCAATCAGATACTTCTCAAGGATAATAATTATTGTAGTCATTTGCTGCAGCTGATGCAACATATTGGATGGCGTGTTTATGCACTGAATATTCACTCAGCCTCGATTAAGCTCATACCGAGTTCATGATTGTATCCAACCTACACTCATGGTATTCACTTTTGACATTTCAGATGCGGGGTCACAATCAGCACAAACACATTGAGGACAGAACTAAACTCATTAGATGATGATCCTCCTACTGAACTAACGAATGGGACAGGTGCATGATCATGGTTGTAAACTGATATCGGAAGGATGAACGCAGATACAACATTATCGACATGGAAAGGCCCGTTATTTCTTCAGGGACTTTCATCGCATTCAATATCACGGGGAAGAATGGATTTGCAGACCCGAATAAGAAAAAGGAAACCGCAAAGACAAGAATGACGCTGTCAAGGGGCAGCGGCTAAGAGCCAATACAACAACTAATGCAAGGATAATTTACACACCTCAATTCAGGTAGCTAAGTAAGTATCCTTTTCGGCGCGAACTCGGACGATGTCCGTCTACCGTTCGCCGTTGCCGGCCCCACTTCGGCGGTCCGTGCCTCTCGGTGTCATCGCCGTTGTGAAACAGGGGGCACGCACTCGACAATCAGATGAAACTTGGCTTGTATTATGAATTACCTGAGACGATATACGGCGCTCAGAAACAACATGCAGCACGCGCGCCGCGCGTTCTCATCTGGCGATACCGGCGTCAGAAAATTCCTCTAGCCCAACACGTCGTGTCCACCGGCCCAACCTGCGCGCTTAGAACGAGCTGGCGAAGAGGGCCAGGAGACCGGCAGCGGCCGCGCTCAAGACCGTCGTGGTGGAGAACCCTGTTGACTTCTGTCCCATGGAAATGTTTGTGGGCCTCGCTGACGGGGTCACACCCCCGGTGGGAGCGGTGGTGCTGCTGTTGCTCTTTCTCGAGTTCGCAGCGTTCGCCGCAGGTCCGGGGTTGGTCACGGTGAAGAAGTTGCCGGCCACCACCTTGTTTGCTAGACCGGCCTGGGTGAGCACGTCGTTGACCTGAACGCCTCCTCGTGTCGACAGGGTCTGCAGCGCCGCGGTTCCCTCTGCCGTGATGTCGCTGGTGTCGACCAGAATCTCGATATAGCGATGCGTCAGGGGAACCCTCGCTGGTGGCGCGGGGCCCTTGTAGTCCGCAATCGCAGCCGAGTTGGTCGTCAGAGTGTGGATGGTGCGTTCGCCGTCGTTCAGCTTGACTGTTGTCGTCTGGGCGACGGGAGTAAGATCCGTCTGGGCCCAATGCAGGAAGGTGCCGGTCTGCGGGGGGTTGTTGGTCGGAATATCGACGTCAACCATGATGATGGCATAACTCTTTCCAGTCAAGGGCTCGGTCGTACCGAAGGTAGGCTCCTGTTGCGTGACTAGTCCGGTTAGTCCGAGTCGTTCTGATGTCGTAGAGTCTGCTGGAACTTACGGCTCTTCGCCAGATCAACACCGTTGAGAGCCGACTGGTCTCCATAGGCCACAATCAGGTCGACATTAGACGCAGGTTGAAAGCCTGAGGGAGTCGCAGCCCAAGCCACCAGGGCGTTGCTCACCAGGAGGGCGACGGTAGATTGATGCATCGGGACGATATTTGGAGGAAAACTGCGCTGCGCTGAAGGATGCAGATCAGAGGCAACGCAAAGTTTTGTACAAAGGGTTGGCTGTCGTCTTATATCAATGTCGCAAGCCGCTTGATGAAACGCAAGATCAAGTGAGCAGGGATGCGGCTCGCACACGTTCCACCGGTCTGCCCGCAGACCGCACGGATCATTGAGCTTGACCATAATGCAGACCAGGCGTCCCTGGACACTTACGCAACGGTTTTGAACTGAGGCCCTGCTTCGTAATACCCAATTGCCGAGTCAAATGCAGCATTATGGCGGTCTTCCCACGGGCAAATAGCGCGTCTGTAGATTGTTCATGAGGACTTGCATATAAGGCTACTTGAGCACGATGAGCTTCTCATCCGAAAACCCAATGCTATCTGATATGTGCGTGATTCATGTCTACAATGATTGGAAAACAAACGAGCTCAAACTAATTTTTCCAGTATTTTGCGGCTCATTGATGTTGAGGCTCCTTTTCAGACGACCCACCAGTCTCTAGTTTGTGTGACAGCGACGTTTGACTTCAAACGAACAGGCAGGGGTCGCGAGCTGGATATCAGACACAGTGGAGTTATGCCAAGAATTGAAGACGACGTAAAACTGCTCGCGGTGAGTCCAGTGGCGATGGGATATGTCAGATCGCTATCCAAGTTCTTTAGGGGCGCAGGTTTGCGTAGACTGGACGTCTCGATAAGTCAGCGGCGTTAAATCTCGCTCATCTCCGGTGGTGACGAAGTCAATAACGAACTCAAATGAATCGTCAACTTGATCCCGACTCAGGCGGTGAATGATAACATGAATCAAACACACAAACACGCAAGGAACAATCAAAGTATAAAAAGACTACTATTTACTCGGGTGTACAGGCGGGCTTCTAAAGAATTAAGACGAGGAAGATGGTCGAAGATGATATCGCACATGCTCCACGTGATATTGAATAATACCACTGTCCCGTGCTGCCGCATCGTCAGGGCCACGACGAACGTAGCCCTTCAACGACGCATTAAGATTTCTTAGGTCAGCTTCTTCGTTTGTGATGACAAACACCAGGCTTTCTTCCACGGATCCGCTTCTTGGCACTGAAGTAGGCCATCGTATCGGTATGCCTAGCAGGGGGAATGTCCTGAGTGCAAGAGTGTGAGAGCGTCCTGGCGTCAGACCAATTCCCCTTTCCCATGCCTTCGACACTAATGTAGTCTTCCCCGCCGCATCTACGCTGAGTGCGTTCACAAATACCTTATTAGTACTTGTGTTTTTCATCGAGATATACAATCGATCGTTCTCTTTCAGAGAAAAGGCTGCTCTCTCGATCGTCGCTACCGGCAATCTGGGTACGCGTAAATATTTTGTACCAAACGTAAATGAGTGTCTTTGACTTACGATTGACTTCGACGTGTAAGAACGTTCTTCGCACCACCGTTCTGTATCCCTACCTCTATGTCTACATTGTCGCCAAAAGCCTCATCGTCTATCCCTGACCGGAGAGACAGAATGTTTTGCGCTTGAACATACTCTTTCGCGCGTTCCAAAAGTCTTCTGAGCACACCATTCAGACTGACCCCATTGGTTAGGCGTTCGGTGTGCAATTGTAAGCCTCGGCTATCTTGAAGAATGATTCGGTCCTGTTCATGCCGTATTTTTAAGAGTGGCCGTTCATGCGCCGCGCATGTTTTGAGGAAGACGAACTGATCCATCAATGCATTAATACGTGGAAGAATTGGAGAGTCTGCCGGAAGCAGGACTGGTAATTGGGACTGGCGTTTCTGCAGGACTGCGTGGCCCATTACACGGTCCATAGCAAACCCATACTCTGAAGGCTTTGGCGTTGGGCTGATGACAGCGGCAAACGCATTTACTAGTATAACGGTTCCTTCTGTTGCTTTGCCCCCAGATCGATTGTGGGAACCAAATGGTGTAATGGCGAACACGTCGCCCTTCTGAATACCATGGACACGACCTCCACGCAGCATTGTATATTCGTCGTCCCATATGGTCGCAAGAAGTGCTCCTGTAGCTGTCGTGTCGAGCGAAAAAGGTCTCCGGTTATCAGGTCCTGCCGATCGAGGATGCTGGTTGCCTTCGGGATAGTCTTGCTCAACCAGCACGGCAACTTCAAGCATAATATCTCTCCAAGATCTGTTGTCGTTGGACTTCATGATAGCTTTTGAAAGGCTTCTGGTCAAAAGGCCCATGTAGCTGTGGCCGTCCTTGTGATATTCCCAGGCGGTCTCGTCTGTGCCTGCGGCTGAGATGCGTACCGCATAGGGGTTGGTGTCCAAACGATCTTCTGTGAAACGTCCCTCCTGTCTCAACCGTTCCAAAATTGTGGCGAGTTCCGTATACAGAGATTTGCTCAGGCCAAAAGCCTTCGGCTCGAAATGAACCTCCCCATACTTGCGGCCGAGACGTGCAGAATGACAACAGTCCAGGATGTACGTAACATTTCTCGTCTTAGCAGTTGTTCTTCGAAGCAAAAGAGAGAGTTCGCCGTCCGAAATTCCTTTCCATTGCTGGAGAGTACAGTCGAAGTCGTACGGAACGATAAATTGTATCTTAGACGGTTGTCTCGATGCTTCATTTGCAACGTCGGATTCAACGCAAACTCCGTGGCCAGAATAGTATATTACAACAGTATCGCCCCATGAAGCGTCTCGAATAAGGACTTCCCAAGCGTCTAGAATCTTTTGCCGGGTGGCGTCTCGATGAAAGAGTCTGTTGACATAGACGGCACTATCTGTTTCGAACCCGCGGCTTTTGAGGATGGTTGTCATTGTATTGAGGTCATTTTCGGTTCCACGCAACCCATGCACGGGGCTTCCGATCAGCAAGGCTCGCTTCGCGCCGGGTGCACTCATTGTCAGAACAATATCGTTACAGTTCGAAATAGGAACAGTGTCGAATATCTGTGGATCCAATGGCCGCCTTTGGGGATGCGATTTACGAGACTGAGCGTTATTCAGAGAGGTCGAGGCAGAGGTGTTCCCCTACTGCTTTCCATCTGCCTTGGGTCGCAAAACAAGATAAAAAAAAAGATAAAAAAGAGCATCCATATCTTTTCTGTTTTCCAGGCTGCTGCCGGCTGCCTGATAATAGATATCCCTTTCACTACCCCTCACCACACCTCACCTCACCTCATACCATAAGCCGCCCTATGGGAAATCATCCCACTCCACCCTGTTTCCATTATCCCCGGCACACCGGCTCTGGGCTTGATATGCCTGTTGATTGCCTGAGCGACCCAGTCCATTAGAGTCCCCTGTGGTTCGCAACCTCTTTCCCCTCGCTCTTCATCCGATACCTTATCCACCAAGACACAACACCCCGCCAACCATGGCCGTACGCATGGCCAGCTTTCCACCCTTGCACTTATGGGTATTAGTACCTCATCATCTTAACGCTACACAATTTCGTCCGTTCCTCTGCGGTGAATATTACCTTCGGGGCCTCGGATGCGCTCCATGACAATGTCACGATCAAGCCCCCCTTTTTTGAGCCTACTGCAGAATTTCGGAGTGGCGATGACCATTAAGCGCCTTACGGCCAGTCAGCAACAGCCCTGCCTATCCTCCATTAAGAGGGTGTCGAGACCCCTTCCCTACGGTAGCCACCCGTGTGACGTATATTTCACAGCCTGATTGACGTAGCATCAGGAAAAGCCCTCATGCAGGGATTCTGCATGGCTGATTCCAAAGTCCAGTACGAGGTGCCCCATAAGTGGACCGTGAGTGCTGCACATCCAGGGCAAACCACCAACAGCTCTCCAACAGTCGGGAGTCGCGTTTCGTTGGCTTCGGAGGTGACATAGAGTACACATGACCAGAGCTAGCGGCCAGGCAAAAGCTGCAGCCAAGTTGTACGTACGTGGCCTATTCGGAGGGATCTTGCATCGAACCCAGATTTAACAAGCCCGCGACATAAGGACCTCACAAACACAATCCATGAAGACAATCCATCCTCTGCTGCTCTTTGCCGTTGCGTGAATCCTAGGTTTCCCCGCTGTCTGGTCTCCCCTTTCACCTCACAAGAACAGAGGCATCCAGTATGGCATTGATGTCGCCAACAAAGTTCTCTCGAACTTCTCTTGTGGAGTTCGATGAGAACACACCAAGGCGACCCTATCTAACATTTCAGGTTGGGCCAGGGAATATAGATCGCTTGGTGGTGAAAATTTGGTCAAATGATCAAGGTAGGCCTCTTCCCCAGCTATCGCCGTATTGGCAGTGGATCAAATCGGGCCAATTTAGAGCATTCTGTTGATCATTCGGGTGATAGGCTTTACCAGCTCTTCACGAAACCAGACAGACCCCTTCGGCGGCTCTCATACTTGGTTTGCCTTTGGACTTGTTCAAGAGTTAGATGGAATAGAGGACGCACCTCTCGAGGATCTCGTTGGGTTCCAGAGAAATCTTTGCGCCTCAAAGATCATCCAAAACCATGTCAATGAATGGACCTTTGGGCTACCGATCGAGGACGATGACGACGCCGAAGTCCAATGTTGGTTGGAATCCTTGACACAAGTCGAAAATGTCAAGATCGGAGTATTCCCTCTGGCACGCTATCAAGCCTGGGTGAACACGGTATGGAAGATAGAGGTCGATGTCTATCATGGCGACCAGATCGAGAGCACACTCGCACCAGAAGAGATTTCGCATCCAGTTGCCCTTCACGATACCACTTTGTATCATCGTCGAACCCAAACACGTTCTTGTGCGACTCAGATACCGACGAACGAGGACGTATCAGTATTAATGGAGAGTGCAATCGGCGCCTTACAGGAAAATAGCGCCACTCACTCCCACTCGGGATCTTTTTGGAGGTCACTTGGTGCGCGAGTGCAGGAAACACGTTCGCCTCAGGTCCTTGATGCCTTTATCAGAGCACTTCGTATTGAAGTCGATCCTGCATCACGAGCTCATCATCACTCGCAGCGATCAGCCCATGGCGCAGACATGAATCACCAAAACCTTGATCTCGCCAACGCCATTGAGGCTTTGCAGCTTGAGAATCAAGGGAGCTCCCAGGTTCAGCCTGCAAATTTGGATGTTGACCGCACTAGCACTAGCAAAGTGGACCTTCTGGCTAGCTCCTTGCTCAAGAAATTCATGCACACTCAAAGTTTAAGGGATATTAATCAAGCAATCGACCTGTGGACCACCGAAATCAATAGGAACCATAGACCTGGTCCCCTTGCCGCTCGTCGATTGGAATATCTCGGTGAATGCTTCTCGGAGAGAGCTCGTGTATTCGATTCAGAAGAAGACCTCAAGCGGGCGGTTCAACTCACAGACGAGGCAATCAACGGAATGCCTTTGGCTCATCCAAACTATCCCGATTTGATGATGAGTCTTGCAAACAGATTGAATCTACTTTCCTCAAAATCTAGATCTATGAACGACCTCAATCGCGCAGTTCATGCCGCGGAGGTGGCCGCGGTATTAACACTTGAAGACCACCCACTACGTCCCGTACGACTGGAGGTTCATGGGGCGATGCTCTGCGAACGGTCTGAGCGGACTGGTTCGATAGAGGACCTACGTTGTGCGATCGGTGTTCTCGACATGGGGTTACAAGCTTCGCCCGATGGCCACCCAGTCGCACTGGGTCTTCTTGGTGGCATGGGTCGATGTTTTGGCAATATGTACGACTATACAGGGTTTTTGGGCGATCTCGACAAGTCGATCGAATGTTTAAGTGCAGCTGTGGCAGGGATGTCTCGAGATCATCCCCATATTACCATCTACCTCAATCTGGTGGGAACTCAGCTCAGCAAACGACACGAGCATACAGGGTCTATGGACGACATCGACCATTCCATAAAGACCTTGCAGAAGACACTGGACATGATTCCTGAACATAACCCGCTTCGGCTTACTTTAATGACGAACATTTCGGCCTCTCTGTTGTTGCGATATGGCCGCACCGGTGCAGTTGATGACCTCCAAAACGCCATCGAAATAACGGATAGTGCCCTTCGAGCAACACCGCCAGGACATGAAGCTTATGCAGCCCGCTCGGCCAATCTTGGAGCATTTTTGAGCAGGAGGTACGAAAGGTTCCGGTCGATCGACGATCTCGACAGGGCGAACGAACTATTGAGGACAGCAGTAGCGTTACTTCCGGAGGACGACCCTCGCCGCCCCTTGGAGATGAACAACTTAGCTAGTGGACTATTCACACGATTTCTCGAAACCCAATCAAACGACGACCTTGACGAGGCAATCGACGTATTGAAAAGAGCAACAACAATCATCCCAGAGAATCACCCTGAGCGTGCGATGGTTTTTGAGAACCTCGTCAGGTGTTACTACCGACGTGGCCAACACACTGTCGACGATCAGATGCGTTGCTCACTTGAGGGATGGAATTCCCGCAACTCCCCGCCGTCAATCAGAATAGCCATGGCATACCTCGCAGCTGGACTCCTCAACAGAAATGAGAGGTATGAAGAATCCAGCCAAATCTTGGAGGATGCCGTTAGCCTACTACCATCCGTGAGTCCTCGGGCGCTGAAGGGTAGCGACCAGCAGCACATGTTGCAAAAGGTCCCGGGATTGGCTTCTTTAGCTGCTTCAACTGCTCTACACTCGGGAAGATCACCTGTTGATGCCATTAGGCTTCTGGAATCTGGCCGCGGAATAATGGCTGGACTATTGTTTGAGACTCGCACCGAGATTGAGGGTCTCAAGCAGAGTTGCCCTCAGCTGGCAGATGAGTTCAGTTCTCTGAGAGACAAATTGGATTCACCCTCTAGCATCGCAAATCCTCAGCTCACAGAACAAGATACAAGCTCATGGGAGACACAAGCCAAGCAGCGCCGAGAGTTAGAGAGTCGATTCAACGAGGTTGTCGCAGAAATCCGCACGAAACCTGGATTTGAAGACTTTCTTCTTCCACCGAAAGCAGAAATCCTACTTTCTGCGGCGTCGTCAGGGCCCATCGTTGTCCTGAATGCCACTTTTTGGCGCTGCGATGCTATCATTATCAACTCCAGCGGTATTCAATTGTTTCCCCTGCCCCGTTTTGGACTTCTCAACATCGAAGGCGGAATCCAGTTCTCTACCTATTCTCTGGAGAGCATGTGGGACGTGATCGCGAGACCTATCCTTGACCACCTAGGATTCATCGAAAGCCCCAAAGATGGCAATTTTCCACATGTTTGGTGGATCCTTACTGGTTCGCTCAGCCGGCTCCCGATTCATGCTGCAGGTTACCATTATGAAGGCTCCTCTGAGACCGTGATAGACCGTGTTGTCTCATCGTACAGTACTTCTATCAAAGCTTTGTTGCAATCGCGTCAGAATTCGGTACGCAACATCCGTCGCGGCACTTCCCACAAGGCCTGTCTTATTTCTATGCGAACTACACCGTCTCAGGGTAGTCTAGAGCCCAGCGATTTAGAGTTTGCCGAACAGGAAATACAGACTCTTGACAGTCTTCTATCCCCGACGGTACCCACCACACTTTTGAGCCAGCCAGACAAAGATAACGTACTGTTTCACCTGGAAAGCTGCACCGCATTTCATTTTGCAGGACATGGTATCACAAACTCTCTAGACCCTTCGAAAAGTTCTCTACTTCTCAATGACTGGGTCAACAGCCCTCTGACCGTCGAGGATCTGACCGCTCTGAAGCTCTTTGAAAAGTCCCCATGGCTAGCTTACCTCTCAGCCTGTTCTACGGGAGATAACCAAGCGGAAAGATTGCAAGACGAGTCGATCCATCTCGTAAGCGCTTGCCAACTGGCGGGGTTTCCCCATGTAGTTGGGTCGCTTTGGAGAATAGACGACGAGTGTTCGGCTGAAGCAGCGGCGGAAGTGTATAGAACGATTGTAGAGCATGGATGGACCGATGAGTCCGTGGCACGGGGCGTACATAACGCAGCGAGACTTCTTAGGAAGAAGACAGCCGGTGAGGTATGGACTCGTGGATCTCAGCACTCTGATTCATGTATGCTTGAGGTTTTAAGGCACGGGAAGAAAAGTGATGAAGAAAATTCGAGAGAGGCAACAAGACCCAGAGGATTGGATGGTTATGCAGTACGTAGTGAGGGCGACCCTTCAGTGTGGGCTGCATACATTCATGTTGGACCTTAGCTGATTAAGTATCACTTGTTTTGTTATCAAATCCTCCATTCTGACAATCAATCACAGTGCTTTCAGTTGTGAGCTCTTCTTACATGTAGGTATGGAGCTTGGAAACCTATTCACCAAGTTTGCTTGAACTTTCTCATAATGTGGGCACTGACCGAGATTCTTTTACTGCCATTTCCCCTATTGTGAAAACCCCTGCTGGGTGGACTCGAAACTTCCTCAACATTCACGTTGGACCATATAAATTGACAGGAATCGTGAGACGCATCGAGTCATTTTGTTTGAAATCAATTAGAGTACATCTTTGCGGTATTTGATACAGACAACACAGCTTTGCCCCTTCTGGAGCTATCCAGTCAATCTCATGAGTTAACAAAGGCAAGTTTCGCCCGTCCGACCTCTCTCCCTCCCGTCATGATCCTGAAGACCAGAAGACCGGTTTCGTCGCTCATCTTGATTTTCAAGACATACTGTACCTCGTACATCGTCTTTCCGTCTCTGACAATTGATCTGGCGGCGTTTTCATTCTTGATGTCAAGATCATCCAACGTGTACTCCACCACTCCTACTTTCTCGACTCCTGCACTCGTGTCAGCAATGATCCCTCTGCATCGTAAGCAGGTGGAGAGTACTTACGATCACACTCGATTGTCTCAGGTGCTTGGTCCAAGCTACACGCATACAAGTCGAGTGAGTAAGCTTTTTCGAACGGCCAAGTGTATATCGATCGAAAAGGACTTTCAATCTCGGACGTCTTGTCTAGTATGTCATTCTTATTGGCGTGAGCATCGTTTTCAGTAGCGTTATTTTGAAAAGCACTGACCTTGTTAATCTTCCAGGCCATGAATCCTGTCAAGTATGTTGTTTGATCGAACTCGTTTTCAAAAAGGTGTCGTTTCGACCGATCGTATGATTTGTGCTCTTCCAGGCGATACTTTTCTGAGAACATATGCCCATAGTGGCGCCTGCACCTTTTTTCGGTGGTAATTGATCCCTCCACGCCTCTCAAGACTGCGCCACATACGATAGCCGACCATCTGGGCACAAAGTCAGTAAGTACTGTTAAAAGTTTCTTTCAAATTTGTCGAATTCTTACGCTCCATTCATAGGCGTTGTTAGTCGAATCTTTCGACTCTTACACCAATCCTTGAGTTTGTCTTTGACGTATGGGGATGAACCGAAGCCTCCAACCAGAACAATCGTTTCGATGGGTTTTCCAGCCTCTTTCCTTGTCCGACGTTCTTGGTCAGCCACAAGCTGCAGAATCTTGTCCACTACTGGATCAAAAAGACTTTGCATATCCTGCCTAGTTATCAGAACCTTGTACTGAGCTTGGTCGTAGTAAGTCTCTAGATTTCGAATTCCTTCCAGGCCCTCCATCTTAAGGTTCAGTTTCGTCGGCCTTTTGCTAGCGGTTTCAATACTGAAGTTCTTCTTCTTGTCTTCAAACTGATTGGCAAATTCACTTCCAGGGCCAGTCTCAGTTAACGGAAGGGAGGTAAATGCTCTTCCGAATCGTTTGGCAAGAAGCTCGTAGAGATTGCGGTCGACAAATGTCCCACCGCACTTGCCTCCGTTGCCGACGCAGAGCTCTTTCAGCCTGAGAGTCGGCGAGATGCTCTGGATCTCGTATGTCGTGATGTCCTGTGACCGTTAGTGACTCTACCTGATGAGGCAAACAATTCTCTTACCACTGTACCTCCGCCAAGATCGCAAACCATGACGCTACTTCCCTCCTGTATACTGTCAGCACCGCTTATTCATGGTAAGGTATTTTCTCTTACGTCCACAAGATCATGCACATGATTGAAACTGATTTTCAGAGCCATGTGTGCTGCTGCCTCTGGTTCAGGTATCAGCATGATCCTATCGATAGACCTTGACCCAAATCCTGCGTCCTTGGCCGCAGCCTGCGTGAGGAGCTTCGCCTTTTCAGACCACGTTGCCGGGACTGTGAGCCAAATGTCCATCGGTAAGTCTCGAGTCTCTTCCCGGCCGAATCTCTCCTCGACCGCAGTCAGAAACATCGCGTACATGCCACGAAGGTAGTCTGTCACTACGTCCTTGGCAGTCTTTCCAGCGGGGAGTTGCATCAAAGTATCCCCTATACTGCGCTTCAAGTTAGGGTCATCATACTCTGAAGGCAGAGCGCTGTTGTCGAGCATCAGCTTTGTCCATGAGTAGAGCTTCAAGCCTGGCTCCGTCTCGTAACCCCAGACATCATGGTTAAGGTCGTCGGGGTTCTCGCTTTTGTAAGCAATCCGGGAAGGGGCCTTTTCGCAGTGCCTCGAACCGTGGGAGGGGACGCCAGGAAAGCTTGTCCAGGGAACAATATCCTTGAAGTCTGCGGCATCGGAGGGGGCAAAACTGAGGCCAGAATAAGTTGTTCCATAATCAATACCAACGATGAGTTTGACACGTTGTCGAACAGGAAACCCCATGTCGTGAATGAAAAACACAAAACTCGACAACAAGAATAAAGAATGGTTTTGGTACTTTCGATGCCTGGCAATGTCCAAATGCCTTCGCATGGACAGAAGAACTTTTATGAGGCTGAGGCATTCGCTGTATGTATCACATGTCAAGGAGTGTTGATCAACGTTTTATGGCAGGGGGTTTCAGCTGCTTCGTGAGGCTGATCGACTTTTTCTTTTTGGAGCAGAAGGTTTCAGCTGCTCCGTGAGGCTGACCGGCTTTGTTTCCGTGGAGACTTCAGCGGCTCGGCGTGGCTTGCGTTCATGAGACATCTAGGCTTCAATTGCATCAAGCCAGTCAGCCGCCCAAAAATACCGGCGGTGTCGGTTTCGGTAACTATCGCAAGCCACTAGGGAAATGGCTCTAGGCCTGGGTTCGGAATGAGCGATCTCATCGCTTATTGCGACTTGGTCGATTTGCAGATACTGGTGGCTGAGAAAAGGCTCAATCATGCCAATCAAAAGTATGATAATTACGTTCTTTCTTGCCAAATCAATGGTCAAATATCCATAGAGACCCAGAAACCCAATATCCTATATCGTATCACGCACATTGCCTCTCCTCAACATGGCTAGTCATCGCAACCCCACCTTTGATCCTCAGAGCCGAAAGGATCATGCCCATCTTGACACCAACAAGCCGCCCTTGGGACCTGATGTTTGTTACCTCTCAGAGTTTCGAAATAGATGAACTGAAACTAATTTATTCAGAGCAATTCCAGTCCCGGACGCAGCGTCGCACGAGCCGACAACCGACAAAATGCAATGCTGTCGCAATTCGCAGGCCCGCAGAATGATCGCCCACGGACTCCCCCGCCTCCAGCATATTATACTTCCAGTATGACAGAAAGCCCCGAATCTTGCGTCGGGGGTGCTAGAAAGCCGAAGACTCTTGAAGCTCACGCGGGACCCTCGACAATCGACGAGAAACACCAGGAACCCGCATATTCTGCTTCCGTCGTATGCAAGCGAGACCATGACATCAGAAAGAGTGGTCCTCGAGACTTGAAAGATATCACAGATAAACGCAAAAGTACCAGCGCATCTATCACAATAGCCCATGCATGCGCACAATGCCTAATGCCTAATCGGTATGCTTTTCACACCCCACTCGATGCATAAGATTCAAGAAGGGTTTCATAACAGTGTGATGAAGACCGCAAACAGTAAAATTCACTGACGAAAGTTCTGTAGCACACATACGCAGTCTGAGAAATCCAGCTTGTATCAGCAGCAAATGCCTGGACAGGACGAATATTTGAAGCTTCAGAACAAGCTTGACCAGAAGGAACGTGAGATGAAGGCCTTGCAAGAGCAATTCCACGAGGAGCGTGCTTGGTTGACTAACAAATTGCAAGAAGCACGAGAAATAAGTAGGATGCTTCAGCAGGAGGTCGACAAGCAGGGACAATCCATCGACAATCTGCGAAAGCACGCCATGGCGCAACTAGCCAGCGACAATTCGAGCAGCTTTCCTGACGACGCGGTCGAAAGATCTTTCCGTCAGTTTTTCAACAATGAAGACTTTGAAGGTTGGATTGATGAAAACAAGGCAGCTCAGATCAAGGATGCCAAAACAACTATCCAAACATTGCAGCAATCGAACGTTATGGGAGAGTCTAACCTAAAAGTCGGACTTCACCTGAAAAGTATGCAAAAGTTTAGCGTTGGTGTTATACAAGCTCTTGTTGAGGGAGCTCTCGTGAGAGATTTCTGTCGACGATTTCTTTCAAACCCCTTCTTTCAATGCCCTGAGCTTTTCAGCGACAATATTCGAAAGATGGCCAATAGTATGTGATCAAGTACATGCGGCATCATGTCTGCAAGAAGAAGTTTGAAATACTGACAATGATACCATGGACTAGCCGAGGCATTCATCGAATGGCGCATTCACACCTACAAAGTTCTTGGATTGAAGTATGATCGAAAGCCCGAGATATTTCAAGCCTACGCTCTTGAATTCTGCAAGGCCAATAGCGGCATTCTGGGGCCGCTTACAAAAGAGGCACTGGATGAGCTTTCTGGGTTCTACAAGGAGTTTGCAAACTTGGCTCAAAAGTTGTGGATGCTGAAAACATGCATCACCGTCGAGGGCTTGGAACAGCATAGTCTCCACAAGTTCTCGGACAGTGGCATGAGAGCCCATGACTTGATTAGAAATGGGCCTGATGCTAGCGCGGGGAAGTTGAATGGGCGGCCCATTTGGGCCCTAGTCCGGCCGAGAATTGTCTCATGGCCGCTTCGTAACAAGGACGGTCGTGGAATTGTTTGGTCGCAGGCGGTCGTTTGGGTGTGACCTCGCAAAAACTGAAAGGATTGTGGCGAACACCCATTTGCAGGTACCTAACTTAATTACTTCTAGCTTCTATCTCAAATTTAACGTCTTGACTATTTTCCACGCCGTTCAGCTGAGCCTCCGTCTGCTTTGTGCATAAGCACTTCAAGGAGTCCTTGTCTTGTGGCGTTTTTCAGATCAGATACTAGTGTCGTTTTCATCAACCGTTTGTCTCCTGTTTATTTTCCGCTGATCTTAGTCTTTCGATTAAGTTGGGTCGATTTGGCTCATCTTAGCGGTTGGCATGCTCAATAGCTAAATACGCCTCGCGTCCCAGAAAATCTGATGTTTTCCGGAAGAACCCTGATCTAGCAGGTCTGGCTTCTTTCTCAGACGTGGTGGCTTGGAGCAATTTTCAGCTTGTATGTGAAATGCTGCTGACTGCGCTTCGATGTCTGACGTTCAGCCCAGCTGAACTCCAAGTCTCGTTTCAGACGACACTACCATCGCGCGGGCATGTGGAAAGTCTGAAGGTTTTTGTCTGTCTCTGGTTACAACTTACTTGGATTATGATGAAAGAATAAAACCGTTTTCTACATGTGATTGCAGGGTGAGACTTCTCGAGGAAGCTGGGACGGTTTGTCTATGCTGCTGCATCTGCTGAGCTCAGGATATTTAAGAGCGTTGGATTGAGGTCTTTGCAACTCTACTTTGATCTCTTTCATTGTATCACTCTTTCAATCCCTTTCCGTTCCTATATTTCATTCTACAAATATGGCCCCAATCAACGTAGACCACGATGCCAATGTCTCGCTCATTGCTGTTATGGGCGTCACCGGCGCGGGAAAGAGCAATTTTCTCAGACATTTGACCGACGCAGCCGGATATCAGGGTGCGGGCCCGACCGTTGGGCGGAGTCTGGAGTCTTGTCAGCTTCTCGATGCTATCTTGTAGGCATGCTTCTAACGTCTATGCTCTTTAGGCACTCAAACGACGGAGACTTTCACTATAAAGCTCAGAGGACGTCAGTTCATCCTGTTTGATACACCGGGATTTGACGACACTTACCGGGGCGACGGCGATATCCTCATCGATATCGCAGAGACTTTGAGCACTTCTTACAAAAACAAGCTCAAGCTGAGTGGGATTATCTATCTTCATCGCATCAAGGATGAGCGAGTCACAAAGGGGATTCGGCGGAACTTCGACATGTTCCGTTACCTGTGCGGGGATAACTTCTTCAACAATGTTTTCCTCTTGACAACATTCTGGGACGAGTTGAAAGACATCGGCACAGGAGAGGAGAGAGAACAGGAGCTGCTCAGCACGCCCGATTGGTGGGGCGAGATGAAGAGCAAGGGCTCACACATCCGGCGTTTCGGCAACACGCAGAAATCTGCCGTGGATCTTCTCTGGGAAGTCGCCGGTTTGCCTCCTGTTGTACTGCAAGTACAGAAAGAGATGGTCGACCAAGGCTTTGATGTTGAGAACACCACGGCCGGTGTAGCTCTCAATCAAGAGCTAGCAGATTTACGTGCCAAGTTCGAGAAACAGATTGCAACTTTGGTCGAGCAGCAGGAAAGGGCACGGCTCGAACAGAATGAAGTTCTTCGGAAGACTCTTGAGAAGACGGAAGCAGAGAAGAAGGCATTTGTGAGGGAGCTGATGGATGAACAGGCAGCACTGCGAGCTGAGAATCGGGAGGGACGCCGCCGACAAGAACAGGAATTCTCCGACCAGTACATACGCATGGAACGGGAGAAGAAAACGCTGAATGACAGAATCCAAATTTTGGAGAAGCAGTCTCAGTTAGAGCAAGATGCGGCTAGGACTCGTATGGATCAGGTCATGGGGGACTTTAACAAAGTCATTGCCCAACTGGAAGAGGAGAAGGCCGGTGCTAGCCAAAACTCAGCCAAGGTTGCGACTTTGCAGAAGGAAAAAATGGAAATAGAGGCCGTGGGGCTGAAGTGGAAAACTGAGATGGACAGACTGACCCAGGAGATGCAGAAGCTGCAGGAGCAGCAGAAACTATCGAGTGCTGCGGACAAGGCTTACGTGGACTCGCGTATTCTGCAGTTACAGTCACAGAAGACGTCGAGCACTTCGTCCTTCTGGGCTAGGTTGTCTTCATTGACCCAGCTGGGCGAGTTTGTACTTCACGTGCTTGACTGAGGCGGAGTTACGTTTGCATCCTTCAAATCGAAAGGGGGGGGGGGGGGGGGGGGGGGGGGGGGGGGGGGGGGGGGGGGGGGGGGGGGGGGGGGGGGGGGGGGGTGGGTGGGGGGGGGGGGT